>CAWUFW010012400.1:0-544687 GCA_963921515.1 Calotriton arnoldi
CTCTGCTGGCAGGTCAGTGGAATTTGCAAAGGATCATGGTAGGGATTTGTGGGCTTTATGTAGGTGGAGTTGGGGGTGTGTCCTTGTTCCATTTTTCCCCCTGTATTTATTGGCTTTGTCATTGATTTTTGGCCCTTTTTTTTGTATTTTTTCATTTGTGATTATTGTGCATGTAGGAGTCGTTCTTCTGACCAAGTTGGACGTTGCAGTTGTCTCGTGCGCGCCTCTCCGAGTCGTTCCCGCTGTGTTTCAGCTCAGTTTCATATGCGGTGTACGCGTCGGTCGCGGAGTATTGTGTTTGTTCGGCTGGGTTTTGTATGCGTGTCGGTTGTGCGGCTTGGGCTCCGTACGAATCGGTCAGAATTTGCAGCCATTGCATCGTACTGCGCGGGTCGGAGTTCGCGGGTACGTTTCGTTCGGGTTATTTCCTGATGCGTGTCGGTCTGTTCGATTCGCGTGGTTTCCCGGCCGGATAGTTTGTTTCCGTCCGGGTCGGTCGTTCGCCTTGTGTTCCGTACGAGTCGGTCGTGATTCCCATGCATTTCATCGTACTACCCGGGTCGGACGGCGCCGGTACGTGTCGGTCGGACTAAATTCCAGTACCGAGTCGGTCGGTATTTTTTCCGGCCCGAATCGGAATCGGCCCCTTAGTGTTTATGACTGGCATTTGTTCATTTGTATTTTTTGATTGGTTTGGATGATGGTGTCTCTGCAGTTGGCCAGAGTAGAAATGTTATCTATTCTGGTGCTGTCTAGGAAGGTGCACAGTCAAAATATCGATTTTTAAATATCGACCTACATTAGTATCGAGTTTTTAATATCGTAGGGACAGAATATCGACATCAAGAATATCGGTGACCAGAATATCGACCTGAAGGTAAGAAATGTCGTTTTTGTTAATATCGAAGTTATTAATATCGATAGTAAAAATATTGATGTTAATAATATCGATGTTTATGTTAGTGTTATGTATTTTAGTATGTATTTTATATGTATGTGTTCCACATGTTTTGTTATGTTTTGAATTATTTTTTTAAATATATGTATTCATTGTTTAGAAGTTAGTAATTTTATTTAAAGTAAATTTTGCGTTTTAGTACCCTAGCGGGTTGTGGGTTTATAGGGGAATAGGGTGGGAAGTAATTTAATTATAGTAAATGAATTCATAATTTTTAGACATTATTAATTATTTTAAATTACATTTTGCATTTTAGTTCTGTAGCAGGTTGTGGGTTTATAGGGGAACAGGGTGGGAAGTAATTTAATTGTAATTAAGTAATTATTCATTTTTATTTATTGTTATTGATATTTAATTTATTGTTAATTAATTATTAATTGGTAATTGATTTTTATTAATTGATTAATTGATAATTATATTAATTGTATACGTTTTTTATTTGAGCGGGTTGTGTTTTTATAAGGGAATAGGGTGGGAAGTAATTTAATTGTAATTAAGTAATTAATAAAAATTGGGTATTGATAATTAATTTATTGTTTATTAATTATTAATTGGTAATTAATTTTTATTATTTAATTAATTGATCAATATATTAATTGTGTTAATTTAGTTTAGGAGTGGGTTGTGTGTTTATAGAGGAATAGGGTGGGAAGTAATTTATTATATTTAAGTACTTAAAGGCCCATTACGATACCGGGCGTAAAAAAATCCGCCACCCATGAAAGCGGCAAAAATCCGCCCGCCTACACCTTCTGAATACCGACCCAGCAATTATGATGCCTCGAACCGAAAACCGCCAGCGGCGGAAAAAACACACAAAATACCGCCCGCCCATGCCCGAGTCGGAGTCAAACCGCCCGCCACGGACGGAAAGACGCACGACAACACAAAACCGCCCGCCCTCACGGTCGAGACACCGCACGTGAAATTACGATCGCACCGACATGAGCGCGGAAAAACAACAAATACACCGCCCGCCAGCGTAAACAACACTGAAGAAAATGGACACGGCAGAAGCCATGGCGGCCACGTCCCTGCACAGAAACAGCCCCGGACTCAAACAAACACACACAACAAGGCAAACAAGTCCACACAGCAACCCACGCACAAATACACAGACAAAGTACACATCCCGAAAACACACCACCCCTGGACAAACAAATAAACACAAAGCCCAGAACACCGGCCACAACACACCTGAAAACAACAGACCATCAGGACACACCCAAACAGGTAAGTACAAAAGCAGCCCCTCCACAGACCACAACCCCTTGCAACATTGCAAAGCAGAGAGGAGAGGAGAGGACACAGTGACACAGCAAGGACAGCAGCACACCACAGATACGCACACATCACACCCACCACCACCACCACCACCAAACACCGGCACCACAAACCCCCTGCACATCACACATCACACACCGCACCAGCACCACAAACACCATGGCATCACACAGAATGCCCAAGTTCACTTCCACTGAGCTGACGGTCATGGTCGACGAGATCGTCAAGGTGCACACACAAATCTATGGCAACCAGGTCCAGCACACACCACTAGCCACCAGAAACAGAATGTGGAACAGAATTGTAGACCAGGTCAATGCAGTCGGGACCGTACCCAGAAACAGAGGAGAGATAAACAAACGGTGGAACGACATCAAAAGCCTGGTCAAGAAGAAGGAGAGCAAAAACCGAGAGCTGGCTGCCACGACTGGCGGAGGGAATCCCGCGCATTACAAGACCTTCAAAGCGTGGGAGGAGAAGGTGCGAGTCATCATCCATCCGGAGATCCTCACCGGATTACCAGGGGGAGTGGAGGCCGGTAAGTACAAACAAATGTATACCAGCACACCGCTATGTACTCACATGCACTACCACCATGCCATAGCTCCGAGGGACAAACACCCCCATGTCCAGTACACAATACACAACACATTACTCACACACGCAACAGGCACCACCACACACACAGCCCAAACATATCAACTAACAAAACCATGGGGGCATGTGTACACCCAGCCAGCCACGTAACTACCAACAGGTCCCCTAGTACTCCAGAAGCGCCACAACGAGCACCCCCACACCCATGTGGCAGCCGTAGCTGCACCAACCGACAAGTAACAGGTAAGTAGCCGCAACACAGAGGCAGTGGGTGGGAGGGGGACAGCTGAAGTACAACACACACCAGGCCCCTAGTCCTACAGCACAGCAAGGCGGAGCACCCCCACACCCATGTGGCAGCCGTAGCTGCACTAACCGACAAGTAACAGGTAAGTAGCAGCAACACAAAGTGCAGTGGGTGGGAGGGGGACATCTGAAGTACAACACACACCAGGCCCCTAGTCCCACAGCACAGCAAGGAGGAGCACAGCCCACACCCCACACCCACGTAGCAGCCACTGCAGTGCACACCGGCAGCCGACAGGTAGACATCCCGCCCCAGGACAAACGGTGTCAGTGGGTGTCCAGCCATCACCACGACCCATAACACCGCCCCCACCCCCACAGACCTGCAACATGGAGCACCCCCCGCCCATAACCATGTTGCATCCAGTCCAGTGCACGCTCAAATACAACCTGCAGGTGGGAAACTGGACAGGGCGGGGTGACTGGAGGCATGAGGACTGAATTACGACTAACACATGGGACATGTCAAGTAGCAGAGGAACACGCAGCACTGCTCCCTGCCACAACCATGTGAACAATGTGCACACGGACATGAACCACAGAGTCACACCCCACATGACCCATCACAGACACAGCAACACCCAAGGAGCCACGTCTGCATGCACAAGTCACACTGATTACAGAACCACACGGCAGGCACAGTGCAACCCATCACACACAACTGCAACACCATCGAAGTCCTGTCCATGTAGCCCCCACTGCCTGTCAAGCACACATCCCACAACTATGCCCATGTAAGACATACCACACTAGACGCAACAGCGTGGAACAACATAAATGCACACGAACACCACTGGACCCATCAAACACACAGACACACAATGCACATACAACATACCATCCATCTCATCCGTCAGCCCCAGTCACATGAAAGGTATGTCATCCGAACAGCTGGTCCACACACAGTAGTCACGCAAAGAAACATGCCCATGATAAATCATGTGCCAGTAGTGAATGAAGCGCACGTCACACTGTGAGCAACTACACACATAACATGGGCCACACACCCCCGAGCACTGCAGTGATGCACATGGCACAGGGCAGCACGCACACCAAGGAATTGGACCATCTGCAATACGTCGTGTGGCACACAACCATCACTCACTCATAACAATGCGTCCAATTACATGGCCAGAAATCACAACAGACAGCAAATATGCAGGGTATGTCAGACATACACACACCTCAGACCATGCACTGTCATGTTGCCACAACACATGCCACGTTCTGCACCCATGGCACACAGTATGTACCCCCAAAGCATAGTTCATCTAAAATGCGTTTCAGGGGGCTGACCCCCATTATGCCATCTGCGTTTCTAAGCGTTCCATATGAACCCCCAAACCATAGTTCATCTCAAATGCGTTTCAGGGGGCTGACCCCCATTATGCCATCTGCGTTTCTAAGCGTTCCATATGAACCCCCAAAGCATAGTTCATCTCAAATGCGTTTCAGGGGGCTGACCCCCATTATGCCATCTGCGTTTCTAAGCGTTCCATATGAACCCCCAAAGCATAGTTCATCTCAAATGCGTTTCAGGGGGCTGACCCCCATTTTGCCATCTGCGTTTCGAAGCGTTACATTTGAACCCCAAGAGCATAGTACAAACCAACCTCCACGATGGGTCTGGAGTCCGCATACACCAGAGCCACAAAAAGCAGGAGCACAGCAACACACCCATCGGCATTGCCAATCCGTCCCATGCCACATGTCCACAGCACACAGTCCCATTGGCATGCCCACACAACAACAAATAGCACAGCCACACACACGGCTCCGGGAAACCTGTGCACGACTGTGCACGAACTGTGGATGTCAGACAACCTATACATACTTTGTCATGTGCAACACAATAACATATCTCATTCCCCCCACAGGTGACGAACTGCTGGATGCTGGAGATGGAGACAGCAGCCAGCACAGCCAGCCTGCAAGCCCCCAACAAGGACTCACGGATGTGGAGGATCTGTCCTCCGATTCGGACACGGACCACCCAGCAGGCCCATCTGGTGTGGCAGGGCCCAACCGCACCCCAGGCACCCTCCTACCCACCAACCCATCAGCCAGGGCTGATGACCACTCACAGCCCCCTGCTGGCACTGTCGTTGCGGCCACTCCCACTGTTGTGGCAGCCACTCCCACTGCCGCAACCACCACCATCGCCGCAACAACCACCACCGCCGCGACCACCACCACGTCATCACTGGCCCCAGCACCAGCGCAAGTGGTGGTCCGGCCGACTGGGTCCACCCTGGGAGCCACAGCGAGGACCGCGGTGAGCAATGTGGCTAGTGGGCAGGCCAGTGGCAGCAGTACTGGTGGGAAGAGCAGGGTCAGGCCAACGCCAGCCTCCCCTGGGAGCCATGCCCTGCCTCAAATGGCCAGAGTCCTTGGGGCCTATGAAGAGGCCCAAGGACAATGGGCCAGGTCTGCTTCCGACACGCGGGAGGTCCTGGGGGTGTTGACTGTCCATGGACGCCCATATGGGCCAATTCGTGTCCCGTATGGACCAACTCGTGGACCTCATGGGCCAGCTGGTGGTGGCGGTGAGGTCACAGGCAAGGCCAGCAACACCACCTCCGCCACCACCTGCTAGGGCGCAGGGTCGGGCAGCAGTGTCCAGTTCCCCTGCGTCCACAGCCAGTGAGCACACCTCACCCACCACCAGCAGGTCGCCACCACACCCCCCTCCCAAACGTGGAAGGGGCCGTCCGAAGTGGAAACAGATGTCCCGGGAGGACTTCGCACGCTCCAGACGCAAGTGAGGCAGCCAGCCATCCTTGACCACCCACTGCATTGACTTGGACTACGATCCCACCCCACACAGCCATCAGAATGGCATGTGTCTGTTGGACTAGGGACATAGAACTAGTGGGTACACCCTGAGCATCACGCAGCCATGGCCGACAGCTCATTGTCACTGCACGCAACACTCATGTCATCACCTTGCACACAATGACATGTCACAGTTGAAAATAAATGCACCTTTTACACAAACTGCTGTCTGTGCACTGTGTTTATTGAACGATGATCAACCGCCACCTTGAGCAGAAAAGCATCGGATGTGTGGCATGGCGATGGGACAGGAGGGGCAGTAGGGACCTAGGGGGGAAGACAGAACAGGAGCACATTCAATGAGTGTGTCACACACCCATCACACAGTACATGTCAACAACTACAAGCAATGTACACACATCGCACAGAGCAATAGGGCACAATGCCACAGCCACCGTCAGTGGCATACAAACCTGGACATGGACCATTGACACACAGCACACAGTGAACAAAAGGCCTCCGTGACACAGCACACAGACACCTGCACAACTACAGCCACATCAGCCGTCGTACATGGACACTCACCGTCAAGTGAAGTAGCGGGCGATGAGCTGCTGACGGACATTCACAGCTTCCTCCTCTCCGCTGTCTTCCTCACTCGAGCTGTCCTGGTCTGCAGGCTGGGGCCCTGGTTGATCTCCGTCATCCACAATTAGGGGGATCTGCTTCCGAATGGCCAGATTGTGCAGCATGCAGCAAGCCACCACTATCTGGCACACCTTCTGTGGGGAGTACGCCAGCGCACCCCCGGTGCGGTCCAGGCATCTGAACCTGGACTTGAGGAGGCCAAAGGTACGCTCGACCACACGTCTGGTCCTCCCATGTGCCTCATTGTAGCGGTCATCTGCTGGGGTCCGAGGATTTCGTAATGGACTGAGCAGCCAGGGCCCATTCGGGTAAGCCGAGTCACCTGGGCGTGAGGGACACAGAGAACCGTTGCAATTCAAACAGGACAGTAGACAGCATCCTTAAGCCAGCACGCTACACAACTCCACATACTCACCGACAATCCAGCCACGGTCCTGTTGCAGATTGGTCATCAGTCGTGGTAATATGCTGTTGCGCATGATGTGCGCGTCATGGGCCGAGCCTGGGAACTTTGCACACACGTGGGAAATGACCATGTCCGCAAGGCACACCACTTGCACATTCAGGGAGTGCGTGTGCTTCCGGTTGCGGAAGAGCTGCTCAGTGGCCTGTGGTGGGACAAGGCCAACATGGGTGCAATCTATGGCACCAACGACGTGTGGGATCCGTCCAAGGGCATAGAATGCACCCTTCACTGCCGCCAACTCACGTGCCCTGGGGAATCGGATGTACCTGTTCCTGTACAGCATCATGGCTGCCAGTACATCCCTCAGCACCATGCTGAACATGGGCTGGGACATCCCACCTCCACTGCCCACTGTGTGCTGGAATGACCCAGTGGCGAAGAAATGCAGTGCAGCCATCACCTTAGCCGTGGGGGTGAATGCTGTCGGATACACCCTGCGAGGACGGAGGTGGGGATCCAACATGGCACATAGTCGATGCAGGGTTGGTCGGTCCAGACGAAATTTCCGGATGACCTCAGAATCCTCCATGTCCGCCAACAATTGGTAAGGGCGGTAAATGTTTGGTCTCCGCCTAGGACAGATGGAAGTGGACACATGTCAAAGCAACACGCCACATGGCATATTCACATACACATAACTGATATGACAGAGCAAGAACATGAGTCACAGAACAGCTGTCATGCAGGGACAGCACAGCCACAATACACTTACACAGGTCTCCCACCAATAGCAATGGGCAGTGACACAAACCATTGCTATGTGCATGCACATGGGGATCCAGGCCTCAATGACCTGTGAGGCGTGCTGATGGGGACTGACTGCATATCCGGCAAGCGGCAACACCACGGCAACATGACTGGCTGCTGTGCATCACACTGCTTCCGAGGCAGGATGAGTATGGCACACACCAACGACGATGTGGGCACAGGCTGAGCGGCCAAGACAAGTGGGACCTGTGGCACGAGGGGATATGAGACAGTCATTGGTGTCACCACTGCACCCTATGTGCAGCACTGTACGGATCACACCTCCAGAAGCATTGTCAGGTGTACACATTGACAGCCCCATGCCAACACGGCTGTGTGCTTGCAAATACACATCACATGTGACACGTAACCTTGCACGTGCCAAGTGGCAGATGTACATAGTGAGAGATGACATGCGTGTGCATATGCGTATACCATGCACCCATGCCAATGTGCAGATGATGACATGCTAACAGACATGTGGGGGCCGGCCACTGGCCGTCCCTGCCTATGCACACGGCATGATGTGTGGCGGGACGCCGTCCACCTGCGTGGTGCCCCGACTCGAGACCCGGGCAACCTAGACAATGCATTGCAGTCTCCGCAGTCCGGATACACCACCTGCGACACACAGAGGCTGTAGCTGCCCTAGCGGCCCATGCCGCGTCCATCTGGGGCTGATGGACCCACACATTCACTCTTTTGCCTCACTGGGGCGGGCTCGGAGGTGCTTGCGCACGCGCTGGCTTCTCTGTTGCAACGGCATGTGACGTGTGTGGGGATGTAGGCAATGGGTGGGATGGTGCGAGCCACCTTCCGTGACGTCACTCCTGCTCGTGATGTGTGCGTCCCCCAATACTTCCATATGACTTGAGCCATGCTACACATTGAGGATGTTTTGCCTGCGTGATGTGTCCCGGAGAAGCGCGCCGAGTCCTCTCCCCCACCATGCTCCACTGCCATCCCGTGCCCTGGATTGCCTGTGCAGGTTGACAATGTTGGGGATACACCTGGTCGGCAGGGGCTGTGTGTGCCTTGTCAAGGGCCTGGCGGGCGCACAACAGGATCCAGCTTGTCCACAGAGGGTGGGCTGACATGTACGCCTGATACTGCATTGTTCGTGTGCCCGGCTGCTGTGCACACACGTGTTCACATCCCCCCCGACGGGTGGCCTTTAACATTGCCCAGGGAAGCGGTAATGTGCAGTTCCGGACCCCTCCCGACACAGCGTGTTTCAACTTTGCATGTGCGCATCTACCCGTCACACCCACCCACCTGAGCGAAGCGTCACTCCCGCTTCACACGACACATGTGTGTCTTCCACAGTTGTGCTACTCATTTGCGTTGACATCGAATGACAGTGGACTACATAGTCATGTCACGACTGCCGTATACATCACACACTCTCATCATCTCACATTCGTACTTGTGAAAGGAATCAGCAGAGACAGTTTCTTTCTTCAAACCATGTATTGTGACTTATGTCCTCTGTGATGCAGTATAGTGGACACTACTGGCAGCGGTATGCATGTGGAGGATATACTGAGCATGATTACACATAGCTAAGGGTGTAGGGGTACATGTGATTAGCTGTTGCATGTGGGATGTGGGCTTCAGAGTTACATCTGCTTGGCCGTTGCTGTGCTAATGTTCATTTGCAAGTAGCTGCGGTGCTGCGGACTTTGACACAGACGGTATACATTTAGCCTACCAGACCGCTTGGCATCATGGGCACAGTCCATCTCAGTTCCATGTGACAGGTGTGCTGCTGTTGTTACTCATGCACGCGTGCGTGTGAGTTGACATCAGGGCATGGGCTTACGTGCATGCAACGGCGTCCCACTTGTTGTTGCCATATGGTGGATACTGGACATGTCACAGTCACTGGGGTCGTGTTGTTGTTGTATGCACTTGTTGTCCATGCAAAGGTCCTGTTACGGGATTTCCGGGGAGGGGGAGAAGGGGTGCAGCTCTCACTTACTCCAGCCGGGCGATTCCTGTCCACTGTGCGGTGCATATGTCCATGGGCGCAGGATCCATGTCATGGCATAGTTGTACGTGCAGTTCTGTCCATGTGGGTGCGATACACATATCCCATGCCACTGCCTCCCCGGATACATGCAGAGTTCCTGGATGTGATGGGGAACGGAGTGCATGTCCCGGACACATCCGATGTCATGGCAGTGTCGTTGATGGTGTGGTATCAGTTGCAGGTCGTTTGGTATGGCTGTTGTGGTGGTTACTGGCCAGTCCGTGCGGAAGCTAAGCATGGGTACAGTGTCGGACATCATGGCTCAATTGGGGGATTGCGTCGGGGTCCTACGAATTGACAGGTTGACAGGTATGCGATGGCTTCCTGCAGGGCTTCCATTTCATTGGTGGTATACATGTTTGCCAGCCAATGTAGCGGATGGTGGCTGTCACGGTGTTGTCCGTAAGTTGTCCCTTGTAGGAGCATGATGGGGCATGCTGGGTGACATTCGATGTAGCTGTGATCCATGATCCGTCGTGTGGAGGCACAGTGGTCCCATTGCAGTGTGGGTCCGATGTTCGCCACATACGCCATGCCCCCATAGGCTGAACAGACCCTGTCGTGTGCGTCCAGAGGGTGGAATAGTGGTAGCAGGTCCGCCCTTGGACATGCCGGGTTGGAGAGGCACAACTCCACAGGATGGTGGAAGGGACACCTCCGACAGTAGAAGACGGGTATGACGCAGCTGAACAATGCGATGCGGTAAGTCAGTCAGTAACTTACGTTCAGCAGGGATAGGGGTTCGCATCCCAGTAGCTGTATCAGGTTGTGTTTGTACAGCTTGACCTGTCTGGCGTAGTTGGGTAGGTGTGTTGTAGGTGCCATTTTGCTGCGGGGCGATGTGGTGGCGTGCTCCGGCTGTGTGTGCAGTCTGCAGTGTGCAAGCTCCGAGGTTGCTGTGAGGTCTGTGATGGTCGTAGGGGGCAGGACTTGTGTTCTGTTAGCTTGTGCGGAGGACACGGGCCCTCATCCCACGTGCTTCTCTGAATGTTCAAGGTCAGTGGTGTGTGACTCCTTCCAGATAACTTGCATGGGAACGGCATGGGGGAGTTTTATACTTTCTTCTTTCCCGTTCGGTATGTTCTTAGGTGATATGCGCTATCTGCCCTGTGGTCGGTTTCCTCTGCATGCCTGTGTTGGTCTTTTTTGGCACAATGGCTGTATTCGCCGGCTTGTTTAGTCGGGATGTGGTTTCGGAGTTGGAATGGAAGGTCATTCAGTGCTGTCTGCTCTCCCGTGTGTGGGCGGCAGGCTGTGTTTCCGCTATGCGTTGGGCCTTGTGTGTGGGTGTCATTCTTGAGTCCACCTGTTGTCGGTCCCCGGGCTCTTTGGTGTTCCGTTTTGTATGTCTGGTTCATGGGTGCAGGGTGGTATGGGTGTTTCTGTGTGGTACTGGCGTACCTCTTCCCGACGGGGCCCATGTTCTACTGGGTGGTGTTGCCGCCGCTGTGTGCTTCGCCATGTTTGTCACACAGGGGTGTGTCCTGATGTTGCGTGACTTCACTGACATGTGGGCGTCGGTTGTGTGACGTTGGGTGTTGTCCGTGAATTGGGCATTGGGGACATGACTGTGGCAGGCCTGTCACGTGTCATGTGCCTTCTGGGTGTGGCTGGTGTGTGTGGTGCTTGGTTGTGTCCCTGTGTTGTTTGTGTGCGACGCATACATGGCGTTATGGTTGGGCGCTGAGTTGTGCGCATGTGTGGCTGCGTCATCGCCGCTGTGCTGCAGTGCCGTGACGGGGTCGTTAGTTCCTGGTCCCAGGTGGTGTGCCCATGATAGTTGCGAGATGTTGCACTTTGCCCTGTGTTACATTTGTGGGTGCAGTGGTGGATGTGTCTTGTCCACGCAGGGGTGTTGGGGGGTGCCATGTCCTCCTTTTCCGCACTTGCACTGTGTGCGCTGTTTGCGTGCCCTTGTTGTGCGTGTGCCTACCTGCGTCTCCGCGGTGCGTTGCCTCCTTGGTGGTGCATCAGGTATAGCATGGGGAGGGCCTGCAGTGCTGGATTCATGCTCGGGGGGTCGCCTCTTCGGTGTCTGTGCTCGGCGTTCGGGTTTCCGCCTCACTTTCACGTGCGGTGTCTCTTAGCCGTGGGAGCTGTTTGTTTGCGGCATCGTAATTTGTACGCCGGGCGGTACGTGATTTCGTCTGGCGGTGTGTCTCCATTGGGCTGCGCCGCTACGTGAGCGGGCGCACTTTGATGGCGGACGGCGTCGCTGGCTTGCCGGCGGTGTTTGGCTGCCTTTTCACATCGTAATTTGGCGGGCGTGTGGGCTGCGGCATGCGGGCGGTAACTGGTGGTTTTTGCATCCGCCAGCACGGCGGTGGTGCTACCGCCCGCCATCCTAATGGGCCCCTTAGTTATTAATAATTATTGGTATTGATAATTAATTTATTGTTAATTACTTATTAATTGGTAATTAATTTTTATTATTTATTATTTATTGGTATTGATAATTATTTTATTGTTAATTAATTATTAATTGTTAATTATTTTTTATTAATTGATTAATTGATTAATTGATGATTATATTAATTGTGTTACATTTTATGTGGAGTGGGTTTTGTGTTTATTGGGGAATAGGGTGGGAAGAAATTTAATGTTATTTAAGTAATTATTAATTTTCATTTATTGGGATTTATAAATAATTTATTGTTAATTTATTAATGAATCATTATTTAATTAAAACAATTATTTAAGTGATAAGTATGTTATTTTTAACCCCTACGCTATCCAACACTTTCCCTACTGTTGCACTCTCTGGAGTGGGAATAGTAATTTTTACCCCAACGCTATCCAACACTTTCCCTACTGTTGCACTCTCTGGCGTGGGAATAGTAATTTTTACCCCTGCGCTATCCAACACTTTCCCTACTGTTGCACTCTCTGAAGTTGGAATAGTAATTTTTACCCGTACGCTATCCAACACTTTCCCTACTGTTGCACTCACTGGAGTGGGAATAGTAATGTTTACCCTTACGCTATCCAACACTTTCCCTACTGTTGCACTCTCTGGAGTGGGAATAGTAATTTTTACCCCTACGCTATCCAACACTTTCCCTACTGTTGCACTCTTTGGAGTGGGAATAGTAATTTTTTCCCTCCGCTATCCAATATTTTTCTGTATTGTTTTACTTAATGTTGTGTATAATTTATTTTACAAAAATTAAAAATATTTTAATTTTTTAAATTTGTTAAATATATTTTTTAAATTTTTAATAATATTATTTTTGTATGTGTATGTCTGTATTTATAATTTATAAAATATTTTTAACAATGTAAAAGTTATTAAAATAATTATTTATGAATATTATTAAGTAAGTATATATATTTTATTTTAACTGTATATGTTTAATTTATTTTAACATTATATGTATCAGTTTCTATTTTTAAACATTTTTAAATAATTTTAACTATGTTTCTTTTAATTATATGTATTATTTACTTTATTTTAGATTATTTTTTTAACATTTAAAAAAATAACGATATTTTTTACAACAATATTTTTGACATTGATATTTTTGTACTTACCATGATATAGATAGGATGTCGATATTCTTGACTTCGATATTTTTGTCACGATATTTTTGTACCTCGATATTTTTGAGGTCGATATTTTGTCAGTGAGTCGTCTAGGATCACATTGCCTATCCAGTGTTTGGCTGCACATGGCTGAGCTTATTGGACTTCTTTTGATGTGGTTTGTGATACATGTGTTTGGCGATTGGTTTGTGATCAGGATTGGTTCAGACATCCCTGAGTGGGATTCTGAAATTTGTGGATACACACCAGGGTGTGGCATTGGTTATCAGGAAACTCACAGGCCCTTATTTACAATGGTATCTGTGCTTCTCACAGGTGTTGAGTAGTGAAGGTGGGAGATGGGTAGATGAAGGGTATGTGTGAAGGTCATACTTGGGTTTGACAATCAGGGAGTGTCACCGTGAGCCATGAGTGTTTGTGCTGGTGGCATACACATGTCAAGATAGTTGACACAGATGAGGGGCTGGTCACTGTATGGCTTATGACAGTTCATATCATCCTGGGCCAATGCATTGCTTGCATTGCTGTAGCACAGGGATATTGCACAGATGTTACTTTTGTTCAATTTCAATCACTGTGCCACCCATGTATGATTTGATGGCCTAAGTGTAGTGTGATATGTGGTACCTCTTGCATGTCATGTACAAATGTTAACTGTAATTTCTCCATGCTTTTCCTGCACTGTGCACTCCACTTTAGGCTAGTTTAGTTAATAGCATACAGTGCTGCTGACTTATGGTATGTGTATGAGGCTAAGTTTAAGTGTGTGAGCTGTCTGAAGGACTTGAAATGCAGTGTGAACAGTTCCAAGGTTGTGAATCTGCACAGTGACTCTTGATTTCTTGAATTAGTCACTTTAATTCACATGAGTGGAAGGCAGGTGTGAGGAGGAGGAGGGTTGTCATGAGTCTCAGGTCAGAGTTTCCTGCTGTCAAGATAGACTCTTCCTGACACTTTGGCATTCTTTCACTACTTTGTAGTTGGTTCTCCCTTTGTTGAGGTGGAGTAATGGTGTGTAGGTGTTCTGTGAGTTGGCAGTGTAGTCAGTGTTGTTGATGTACTGGACATACTCACATGGTGTCATTTATTGCAGCTGTACACTTGTGAGTCAAATGCACAGTGGTGCTTACTTTGAGTTTGCTGTTTGAGTCAGGAATTTCTTACTGTGTTGCATGGTATGGGCTGTCATTGTGTGATATGGTCTGCCATTGTATGTGATGGGCCTATCAATGTCTGCTTGGGGGCTGTGGTGATCTGTGATTGTGTGGCAGTGGTGTCTAATATGATGTGTCATCTACCTGGCCTCACTGACTCATTCCAACACATTGTTGGACTACTGTGAAATACACATACACACCCTGCTTGCTCTGCCCTCCTCTGTTCCACATTGTATTTGGACTGAACATTATTTGTGTGCAATGATGACTATTGTCATTTTGGGGGGACTCTTGCCTCACCCCACACTCATGTTACTATACTATTGGTGAAGATCCTAATGAGATGTCACTATAGACAGTGTCCCTGCACATGATGTCTTGCTGCAGATATGTTGTGCTGAGTGGTGCTTCTTTTATGATACATGTGGTGTGGATGTTGTCATGTTGGTCTTGCTTGTCTAGGACAATGTCTTGGACTGCTACAACATTGTGGGCAGGTTTTACCGTGGCTTCACCGCTGCGGTGACATGACTGGCACGACTGGGCTAGTTGCAATCATTTCTATGGAGATGGGTGATCCCAATGCAGAGGTGTCAATTTCTGACGTGCAAGACATGTGTACTTAGACATTGGTATATGCTCTTGTCTCCACCAGGGTGTCTGATGTAGACAGGACACGTATTTCAGTGCAACAGTTGTGTGTTGTTGTTGTACAGGGGTTGTATGCGGGGATGTGTTGTTGACTTACCTGCCGTGTTGGCCGTGACGGCGTCTTATCTGCTGGTAGTGGATCAGGTACAGCAGCGGAAGGGCTTGTAGAGCAGGATCCATGACGGCCAGGAACGTGTGGAGGTGTCTCGGACTCGAGTTTCTATCTCCGCAGTTCTGCTTCCGCCGTCTCCGAGGGGCTGGGTTCTCCGCTGCGTTCTGATGGGCTGGTTGAGGCATCGTTATTTGTCCAGCGGTCGGAACGTCGTTCCGCACGGCGCTCTTTCTCTATTGGCTCCCTCCAGCACCGTTGCGGAACCAAAAATCTGGCGGATCCGGAAACTCTGCAACGGACAGAAAATGGGCTATCTTAGCTCATTGTAATATGGCGGTCGCGAGGACTGCCGCAGGAGTAACTAAATGGACGTTTTCTGCCACCGCCAGCACCGCGGAGGTGCCTACAACCACCATCGTATTCAGCCCCTAAGATAAGGCATCTGTGTGTGTGTGAAAGCTAACCAGTTGAGCTAAGTAAAAGTCTTAACTTCAGAAGTCAGTCTACCGTGTAAGTTTTGTGTAATATGTGTGATAGCCTTTCTGGCTATAAGTATCTGTAACTTGAAAATTAGGCCTGCTTTCATTGACTTTAGCTACACAGCTGAGGCCCTTAGGCCTGTGTAATAAATTAATACTTTTACTGTTAGAGTTCTGAGCCTTTAGGCTCTCTGCAACTTGATAGATACCTCTGTCCTCATAGCCAAGAGAGTATAAAATCTGTGTGGCATGGGGGTGCTTTTGTTAGATGCCCAAGTCTTTATAATCTCATAATTTGAATATAGGAGTGAGCCTGTAACATCTTTTTTGACTGATGCCTGAAACTGTGTCATTGGGGGAACATGGATCTTTTATGTGAACCTAACAAGAAACACCTATTCTCTGAAATGCAAGGAGACACCTGTACAAGCACTTGTTAAGTAAAACAAAAATCGAACAGTGGGGACTGTAGCAGAACTATATGCACCAGAAATGTTATGAGATTTGACAAGCAATAATGATATTGACACACATTGTAACATCAACAGACACAGAAATCAAAAGAGAAGACAGTGACATAGACAGAAATGCCATCACAAAGTGATTGGATCACACCCACCTCTGAAGGTCAAACAGGCAGATAACAACAGTATCTATGCAGGGTATAGAGAAACAGGACCCATTTATTTATTTAATGTAAAATATTGTAATATGCTACTGAGATACATATTCCCAAAAAGCATGTTGGAATAGGGGGTTTAATTTAGGCCCTCAAATAACATTGTCAGAGTGTAGTTAGAATCAACCAAATGTGAAATATGACCCTTCATTTGCTATCATTTATAATGCTGGCGCTCAGTGGAAGGCTAGCGTAAACTCTTGGGTTTTCAAGGGTTTTTTAAAGAACATATGGTCAAGTTCTGACTTATGTTAGATGTTAGGGATTAACAGAGTCAAGAATCGTAAAATATCAGGTGTCAATCACTTTTTATTTGCTGCTAGAAATATTTAGACAGTGCCAGAGCATGCAAAACGTAATGCTGCTTTGTGTGTAGCTTAAATTCTCAATTGAAAAGTAGGGAGCCACACACGAAGATTGGATTATAAAGTAACAGAAAAATTGATGCATCTTCTGTCCTCTGTTGTTTAATTATTTTTACCTGTCCTGTCAATTATTCTTATCAGGTGACTCAGATAGCAAAACGTGTATGAGAGTGAGAAAAAGTGAGAGCAAAACCACCGATTACACTAATAGTTATTTCCTGAATCTACCTTCCCATCTCATATGACAACTCCAATGCATGAAAAATGTAGCTTTCTCCAAAGAAAATGCACCAATTCCTTGTGATGCGCTCCATATGCACCAATCAAAGCATCTCCAACAATGCCTTCTATATCATAGCTCAGGTCTTCCACACAAACCTGCCAGAGTTCCTCCAGAGGTGATGAATAAAATACCAAGTGACACACTTTTCAAATTCAGCAGTATGACAACTGAAAAAACACCCTCCATAAACATTCAATGGAGGGAGATTAGTCTTTGTGCTGAAAATTTTACAATTAAATTCCTTTTTCAGCAGCACATGTAAAATCATAAACCAAGAGCACTGAGTAACAGACTGACATGTTTACTCAAACAAGAATATGTTTTTTGCAGGGACATCTTTTGAGGTCATATTATCTTTGATTCTATGCAAATCATCTTGATACAGATGAGTGTGTAATAGTATAAAATAAATAAATAACATTCATAAACAGAAAACCAATGTTCACTGTGAGACAGTTAATGAGAAACACACCTTCCTCAAAGCACACATTGAAAAACAACCACCTTAGGAGTTGTCCCCGAAAAACACAATGCTCCTAAGATCCCTTTACACATGATAAAATACAGCTACAACCACACTTGAATGATCACACAGATCACCTTTCAGTTAGAAATGTTACTAAAACCAGATTGCTCACCAATGAACAGATAATGTAGATTTCACTAAGACAAACCACAATACATTGAACAAGCTTCTTCAAACTATGTGCAGTATTGCACTGTGAAGAGACCAAAGGTATATTTATTAAGTTTTTGAATAGCGTCTCCAAGCACTTTACAGAAGAATAGTTTCCAAATACCGGAAGTCCAAGGACAAAAAAGATACAAAGTGGCTTAGGCGAAGAGGAGAGGTGGGGAAAGGGCTGTGGTAGAAAAGAGGAGGAAATCAGTTAATATGAACAGATGTTAGCAGCCTATAGACATGATTTACAGTTCTGTATCATTCTGATGATTGGAAGAGGCGATTTCCAAATTATGGGAGCAAAACCTGAGAAGGGTTTTTTTGAAGTTCTCACTTTTTTCTTGGTGGTGGTTTTCAGGAGGAGAGTATCTATAACATTTCAAACAATGTTATTACAGGAACATGGGGTATTATACAGTGAGGGTGGTTAGGCTTCACAATGTAATACCTTCATATTACCCCAAATAGGTCCTTTTGATTCACACTAATAAATCCCTACCTCATTTCATATAGTGTGGCACAGTACTGTCAGGCTTTACTACAGGAACATGTGTTAAGCATTTGAGAGTACCAACATAGACAATAAGTAATCAACATGACTCAAAAGAAATCCGTCACCAATTTATGAAAATAGAGCAGAAGTTTATATACTTTTAGACACCTAAATGAAAACAATCAGATGAGTATAACCAGAGTTATGAATTTTTAAAGGAAAAATAAATCTTTGCATTTAACTCTTGCAAAATGATAATGTTGAAGTCAATGGGAAAACACACTAGTGACACTCGGTCATTTGCAGGTCGAGTCCAGTGGAAACCACTGGGGGGGGGGGGATAATGTGATATGGGTCACAGGACCAGGATCTAACAGTCAGTTGAATTTTACCTGACTTGTATGGCCCAGGTGCAGAGTTGTCCTGGCTGTCCATGGGAGCCTCAGTTGCTGGCTTTGCTGCTTGGACAGTGTGGGTGAGGAAAGGGATGCAAAATCTTGACAAATGGGACACTGAGACAGTGGGTTTAAGATGCTGAGTGATTCCCTTGAGGTGCAGCACTGAGGTAGTGGTAGCCCAACTGGCTACCAACATGCCTTGGCAGTAGTAAACAAAGATTTCAGTTACTTCAAAGTCCTGGAGTCCGTGAGAAAAACAGTAGCTGCCTGAAATTTGCTGGAGGACAGAACTATGTTTCCCACAATGCACTAAACCATTTCCTTTTGGGCGATCCCTTGGCGGGGTCAATGGCCAGTGATTCTTATGTTCCGGGAGTGTGCTTCATCTTCAAGCTTCAGGGGACTGGTACCTCTAGTCCAAGGGAGTTCTGGAGTTGCCTTTGACTTGCAGAGTGGTTCCCCTTTCTTTTGGAACCGGTATCTGGTCCATGACGAGTCTCAGTCGTGCAGTTGCAGGGTGGTTTCCACAGGTGCTCGTTATCGCGCCTTTGCTTTGTGCAGGTCCTAAAGTCGTAGACTTAGGTCTCTTCTTTGTCCTTGGTTGCAATTCAAGCAGATCTGAAGTTCTGGTGCCAGGGGTGCCACTTAAATCCTAGATTTAGGGGGGAAACAACCTTTACAACGCATGCATTACATCGCATGCCATTAGATTGCGGTTTTTACAACGCAAGTCGTTACAATGACTTGCGCTGGAGGGCGCTATAGGACAAGGAATAGTTTAATTTACTATCCAACACCTTCCCTACTGTACGTAGGCTGGAGTTGGAATAGTAAATTAAACTACTCCTAAGTCCAGCGCCCTCCAACGCAAGTCGTTGTAACGACTTGCGTTGTAAAAACCGCGATCTAATGGCATGCGATGTGAATGCATGCGTTGTATCGTCATACATTCATTTAGGGGTGTTGGGGGTGTAGTTGCAAGTAGCCAATGGGCTACTAGCCCCAGCAGCTAATCCACCCCTGAGGTGACCACATCTGGGAGTGTGAGCCACCTTTTCTCCCAGAACCCTCTATTCTGCCACTTTTAATGGCCGGACCCTTCCTTGGCTGTACAGACCACGTAGTTCACACTAGGGGTGGGCTAGCCTTCTGGGGGTGTATGCAGCCTGACTGCCTAATTTTCCTGCCTTGCTGGGTGCAAATATGCTTCGGGTGGGGGGGGCTGGCTGTTTCATCCTTTGGGAGGCAGCCTGGTTGCATATCAGAGGCAGTGGAAGCTTTGAAGCTCACTGCCTTCATGTGCCACTTCACTATCCATCACTTCAGGGAGGGAGGCTAGAACTCACGCCCATGCAGGCCTTTGTTTCTGACTCCTGGGAGTGTTCACACCTACTGGCAGGGGGTCAGAATCCTGTCTTGGCAGCAGCAGGCTATCAGCCAGGGCATAGGAAAGGCTGGGGCAACCAGGTGGGCAACCTCTACGGTAGCCTCCTGGGTGCATGTCACATTATATCTGACTTTGGGAACAGAAGGATTAGTACCTGGAAAATCACCTGCATTGAAGTGATAGTGAATGTTGGATTGTTTCAGAATTGAAGTGAGTAGTTTTATGTATATATTGAACAACTTTTGGGACAGGACACCTTGTCAATGTTTTGCTGTGTTGGACAGGTGTAGCTATTTTGACAAATTAGCCCTAAGTTTCCAAGCAGGATGCGAACAGCTTAGGACAGTACCATTCAGGCCTATTAAGGATTCAAGGGTTTCTAGAAGAAGGGGGTTTGTTAATTGTGTCGAAAGCCACTGACAGGTTCAAGAGGATCAGGAGGCATGAGGCTCTGTTGTCCAGGAGATTGAGGGTGCTGTCAACTATTTGAGGTTGTCAAGTTCAGTGTTGCGTCTTGCTGTGAAGCTGGTTTGAAGATCATCAAGTAGATAATTTACATAAAGGTCAAGTAATAGCTGTGATTCCACATAACTTTCCAGAACTTAGGCCAGGAACAGAGCATTGTTGCTTGATCAAAAGATGTAGCGATCCTTTGTGTCTGCTCCTTCTTTTTTGAGAAGAGGGGAACCCATTTTGCAACAGTATGGGGCTGTCCCTATCATTAAGGAGATACTGGTGGAGTTCAGCCCAAAAATGGGACTACCTTGTAACTGGCATAGTGGATTGTTTTGCTATTTCATATAGTTTTAGAGGTTGGTTCTTGGCTTGGTCTATTTTTGTTTTCATGAATGCTGCTTTGGCTTCAAAGGTGATTTTTTGTATTTGTTTCTTTACTTATGGAGCATTGTTAGAGCATTAGTCAAAGGATTTTGGCACCAGAGTTATTCAGAGGCAGTGAGGATTTCTCTTTCTTTGTTGACATCCTCTGTGAACCAATGGGCAACATTCATTTTCGTTTTTGGATGTTCAATTTTTTTCCATGCTCTGTTGTCTATAACCTTGGTTATGGATTCAATGTAATGGTCTGTGAGGTCATTATTGTCTTGGGGAATGTTTTTAAAAAGCTGACTAAGGTATAGGTGCTTTTTTCAAGGGGGATGAGAACCCTACTCAAATAATAAACATAGGGGCATATTAGCAAGAAGAGGCGATAATCATCGCTAACCCTGCTTAGCGTGATTTTTTTTATCGCCGGCTATCGCTGGAATATATCGCCACGCTAACGCTGAATTAGCAACGATTAGCGCTATGGCGATGAATATTCCAGCGATAGCGGGAAATGGGCCAACATCGCTGAAAAACCAGCGATGTTGCATGGAGAAGGGAGAACACCTTGCTGATACGACCCTGTGGTCGTATCAGCATAATCCACCCCCATGTTAGGTATGGCTAACACCTGCTAATTGCAGGTGTTAAATAAATGGCGATGACCCCGGTTAGCGCGACTTTTCACGTCGCTAACTGGGGCCATGGCCACCTTGCTAATAGGCGATAGGCCTGTTAGCGAGTGTTTCCCAGGTTTGTTCGTCGGGAACGCCCACTTTGCATGTCATTAGCGATAAATATCGCTGACATGCAAAGCGGTAAAAAAACGGGCGATAATGCCCGCAAACTGTCGCTAACTGCTGTTAGAGACAGTTTGCTGATAGGGCGATATAAATATCGCCGCTTTAGCGGCAAAAAGTGCCGCTAAAGCGGCGATAGTGCCCTTGCTAATATGCCCCTTAATCCTTTTTAGGGTGAACCACAAAAAGAGTCTAAATAAACCTATGCTTAACTCTCCGGTAGCTTTGCACAAAGCCGACAGGCTTAACTTTGAGGGAGTGTTAAAAGTATTTACCCAGCACACAAACAGTACTAAAGTGAAAAGACAACACAAGAAAAATCCCAATCCATAGAGTAAATTTTAGTAAATAGCATGCCACCAAAACAACAAAAATACAATCAGTATAAACAGAGGTATGAATTTTTTAATTTCAAGGTTAAAGATAGCATCAAAAAGGGCAAAACACCTACTGCGGTCATCTGGTCGCATCTGAATGGGACAGAGTCAAAATAAGACAGACCAAGATGAGGCATGTTTTGGATACAGAGACCAAGTTCATCACGGTGAAAAGTTTTACCTTTGGACTTAGTCTCTGGAATGAAAGACAAAAATCCTCAGTGGACAAGGTAGCAGGTTGTGTCCAATCAATCAAACAATCAATCAGGAGTTTGTTAAAGCGCGACTACTCACCCATAAGGGTCTCAAGGCGCTAGGGCTGGGGGGGGGTGCAGGTTCCATTCCATCAAGGAGGGGGTCTGTCGAAGAGCCAGGTTTTGAGGTTTCTTGCGAAGATGGGGAGCGATGTTGTCTGTCTGAGGTGGAGCGGAAGGGCGTTCCATGCTTTGGCCGCGAGGAAGGAGAAGGAGCGGCCTCCCGATCTGGTCTTTCTGGTGCGGGGGACCACGGCGTAGGAGAGCTGGGCTGATCGTAGGGTCCTTTGGGGTGCGTGGAATTTGAGTCGGCTGTTCAGGTATGCTGGTCCGGTGCCGTGGAGGGCCTTGTGTGCGTGGGTGAGCATCTTAAAGGTGATTCTCGCCTCGACGGGGAGCCAGTGGAGTGTGCGCAGGTGATGGGAGATGTGGCAGTGTTTTGGCAGGTTGAGGACCAGTCTTGCGGCGGCGTTCTGGATGTTCTGTAGCTTGCGGATGAGGTTTTTGTTTATTCCGGCGTAGAGTGCGTTGCCGTAGTCGAGTCTGCTGGTGACCAGGGCGTGAGTGACTGTCTTTCGGTGTTCGAGGGGGATCCATTTGAAGGTCTTACGAAGGAGGCGGAGGGTGTGGAAGCAGGAAGACGAGACAGAGTTGATCTGGCGGTCCATTTTGAACTCGGAGTCCAGGATGATTCCCAGGTTGCGTGTGTGGTCTGTGGGGATTGGCGGGTTTCTGAGGGCGGGGGGCCACCAGGTGTCGCTCCAGGCGTCGGGGTTTGGGCCCATGATGAGTACTTCTGTTTTGTTGGTGTTTAGTTGTAGGCAGCTGTTTTTCATACATTTGGCGACGGCTTCCATGCCTTCTCGAAAGTTGCATCTGGCGGTGTTGGGCTCGTTGGATAGGGAGAGGATGAGCTGGGTGTTGTCTGCGTATGACACGATGTTGAGTCCGTAGGTTCTGACGATGGGGGCAAGTGGAGCCATGTAGACGTTGAAGAGCGTTGGGCTGAGGGAGGAGCCCTGGGGGACTCCGCAGGTGGTAGGTGTGGGGTCCGAGAGGAAAGGAGGGAGTCTGACCCGCTGCGTCCTGCCGGAGAAGAAGGAGCAGATCCAGTCGAGGGCCTTGTCCTGGATTCCTGCGTCGTAGAGTCTGCGTATTAGGGTGCAGTGGGAGACTGTGTCGAATGCCGCTGATAGGTCGAGGAGGATGAGGGCTACTGTTTCTCCTTTGTCCAGTAGGGTGCGGATGTCATCTGTTGCGGCGAGGAGGGCGGTTTCCGTACTGTGGTTTTTCTGAAGCCGGATTGGGAGGAGTCAAGGATGTTGTGTTCTTCAATGAATGTGGCGAGTTGGCTGTTGATGGCTTTCTCGATGACTTTCGCTGGGAACGGGAGCAGGGAGATGGGTCTGTAGTTTTTGAGGTCGGTGGGGTCCGCTGAGGGTTTCTTTAGAAGGGGTTGACCTCGGCGTGTTTCCAGTCGTTGGGGAGCCAGGCGGTCGCCAGGGAGCGGTTGATGGTGTGGCGGAGCATGGGTGCGATGGTGTCGGCGGCTCTGTTGAAGATGTGGTGGGGGCAGGGGTCCGTGGGGGCCCCTGAGTGGATTGACTTCATTGTCTTCAGTGTGTCTTCGGTGGTGAGGGCTGTCCAGTCATCAATCGCTGGTTTCCGGGTGTCGGGGGTGGTTGGTGAGGGTTCAGGGCTCTACATTGTCAGACAGCCACTGGACGAGGTCGCGGTGAAGCTGTTGACTTTTGGTAGGAAAGCTCAGAGTGGGAGGAATTAGAATTTTTGGCCCAGAGAAAGTCCTTCATCAGCTGGATACTTTTCACACCTTCGCCATTGGAGAAGTCTACCTTTGGACGTAGTCATTTTTTGGAGGTCTTATTTTTCCAGTTGAGCTAGCTTGTAGGCTGTTGCCGAAGAGAGTTCCATGAGGGTGGGCACTTTGGATGTCAAGACGTGCTTCAGTAGAGGCAGCAGCAGGGTCCTAGGTAGGCCCAGTTGGAACAGATAGGCTGGTAATGCAGGAAAAATGGCTATTGGAGCAAATTGTGTCCCTATACCCAAACAGAATGCCCACCTTAGAACCCTTAGAGTTAACTTCTTTGTCCTAGTTAGAAGAGGGCGATCAGGTCCAGCATTAAGGCTCTCCTTAGGTCTCAGAAAGCAGGTTCACTCCTCTTCTGTTCTTCCACTGGTCCAGAAGTGATCTGAGGTGGGCGCAGGAGTTGCCACATTTATGCCAAATGCCAGCCTGTGGGTGGGGGAAACTTGGCAAGTTCCTAACCAATGGGGTAAAAGCTCCCAGGGGTGACTTTATCTACTTTTACAGTACTACCTGCAACTTTTACTAAAAACTATTCCACATTGCCTTTCTCTACATAAAACCAATAGGACAGAACTCTTCTTCTCCTGGTCGGTGCTTCCCATGCCCACCCAGAAGTGTGACTGTGACAGTAGTCCCCTGAGACTGGTTTTGAAGCCAAGCTGACTAGGAAGACAAAGGGAGGCAGTCCTAGATGTGAGTTACATCTGCCTCTGACAGGGTAGGTGCCCTTTGAAGCTCAGGATTAGGCTGGGCACAACCTCCAGGGCATACTGCTCAAGGAAGGAAAATACCTGCCCATACCCAAGCCTTTTGTCCACTGTCTAGGAGCAATATATATATAACACCACAGGAGAGCCATTAACAGTTAGGTGACAGTGGACACTGGCAGAAAGGCACATTTAGCTTAGGAAGAGAAATGACAACTTTCTGAAAGTTCTGTTTTAAAAATAGTAATATAAAATCTGACTTATCCATTAAGTTGGATTTTAATTTACTATTAACATGAGTCCTTGAATCATGGTTCTAGCTGCTTTCCAGAATGAAGTTAAGCATTAGAAATTGTTATAATCATGTAATCCAGTGTTTTCCTATGGGAGCGTTAGCCTTGTCCTGGTGAAAAAATGACTTTGGAGGATTTTCACTGCCAGGACATGTAAAACATAAAATATACTTGTCCTACTTTTTTAATACAGTGTACCATATCCTAAGAGCATTTCTGGGCCTATGTATTAAAAAGTCAAGTTTAGGCCTGGGAAAAAGTTTATTTTGCCAGGTCGAAATGGCAGCTTAAAACTGCACACACAGGCTGCAGGGACAGAGCTGGAGACATATTTTACAGTGCTACTGGAGTGGGTGGCACAATGAGTGCTGGAGACCACTTGTAGCATTAAATTTACATGCCGTAGATACATGAAGTACCATATACTAAGGATGTATAAGTAAATTAAAAATGTGCTCATTAGGTGTATGCCAATTTACTTATGTTTAGAAGGACGAGCACTTTACCTCCAGTTGGCAGAAGTTACGTGCACAGAGACCTGTGACCAGCAAAAATGTTCTCAGGTAAAGGAGGCAAAAAAACTGAGGGAAAACCACTCAAAAGATAGTAATCTCTAACAGGTGGAAAGAGTGTCTAGAGTAGAGGTTTCTAAAGTCTCTGGGCTAATGTGTTTGTCTTTTAGCTTTATCAAGTAGAGACCTTACGATGGAGAGTATAGAGAAGTGGATAACTGCAAGGTAGGACCAGTCTGCAGAGAGTAGACAGTCTACAAGGAGGAAAGGTCAAACAAAGTGCAACACTTATGCTTCATCTATTCCAAACAATGAGGCAGGTCCACTAAGGACACAAGTATTACCATTTGCATTAACATTCAGCCTATGGTTTATGGCATGCGCAGCCTCAAACAATTTCCCAGCGGCCAAAATGTTTGTTCTGTGATGTGACCAAGGGCTGCATTGATGACAGCAGGGTGGTGGTCAGGGGTTGGAAGTGGGGGCGTTGGCAGTAAGGTGGGTGTAGGGAAAGCAAAGCCTACTCATCTAGTGGCTGAATTGTACGATGTGAACCCAAAACACCTGGAATTAATCCCAGCTTCTCCATTTAACCAAATTGTGTGATTGTAGGCAAATATTTAATTTTACGTTCCCTACTTTTTCTTCATTATCACATATACCATTACCTCAAAAAACATGACTGCAGTACGTGTGCTGTTCAAACCCTTCCCAGACAATAATGAACTAAGAGTCAATTTGGGTGGCCTGGGGTTCCTACTATTCATGAACAACATTATAATGGAGAAGGCAGTAAGGTGGGTGTAGGGGAAGCAAAGCATACACATCTAGTGGCATTGTTATCAGGTTGGGGAGAAGAATGAATGTTTCTAAATGCATGTTTGAAAAGTATCACTTTTTAATAACAATACTGCACTGATATAATCTGATGTACTAAGGTGAAACAGTTCTTCATGTTAATGGAATACACTTTTTAAATTTGGAGAAGTTATCATGCTTTTACAATTTTGTCTTTAAAAATGAATGTGGTTCTAAAGTTAAGCGGTGCCGGACTCTTTAGTTACGAAATTTCATTCACTTCAAATAACATTTAAATAAATGTTTGCCATTTTATGTAGCAGGTTTTTAATAATAGTGCATAGTCGACTAAACAGCAGCCCAGCGCAGCTCTTGAATAGGGGCTTGATGTAAAGGTCAGGAAAGCCACACTGAAGCACCCAGTCAGATACTAATTTAATTTATTGGGTTATGCATGTATTATGTAGTATTGTAGAACACTGCATGTCAGCGTACAATCGTTGAGTCTGCAACAGTTGTTCTAGGAACATTTGTTTGAGGACAGTTAAATCCACATAAATGTTAGGTTTGACCCTCCAGCTGCTATCTTCCATGCTTTTGCCTCTCTGTTGAAGGCCAGCTTCAACAGTTGTGTTTAAGGAGATTGCTGAAGAGCACATGGTCAGATTCTGTCTTAGATTAGGTTTTAGACCACTCTAATGTAAGGGACCTAAACCTTTAGAGGTCTGACTCATTATTGTCCAAACACAAAAGTAGGCACAAAAGAATAGATAAACTTGAAATCAAAATAAGCCATAGAAACGTAACATAACATGACATGACATGACATAACATAACATAACATAACATAACATAACATTGAAATAGTAACTGTTTTCTAAACTTGATTTCCAAGGAGCCCATGGGCATGCACAAGTTGTAAGGGTTATGGAATTGGATGAGTCAAAAAATGATATCCAAGTTCGGTCATTTTGACAAAAGGGCCATGCTATTGGGCTTATGCGTTCCACTAGCTGCATACTGATTTTTTTAAAGAGTATATTTTACTTAAATTTAGCTGCATTATTGATTTTCTTATAGGTGCCATATTGACCAGCTGCATAGTATGAAAAGAAGATAAGCTACAAGTATAAATGGTTGTACTTGATTGTAAGTTCATTACATGTATTCTAAATTTGAAAACTTTGAACGTTTGGTGGAATTTCTAAGATATGAGATTAATAACAGAATTGTATCTTTAACTAAGAGCCATACTTGCCAAAGAGTGCATTCACTTCAATGTTAAGAATAGCTTCTGTTATAGGCTTGAATGTTCACTAACCTTTAACTTGCAACATTATTACTGTTCTGCCTGGTATCTAGAGTCATGGGACTAATGTCCCTTGAATCTAGCAGTCCTCAGACTTATGTGTGTAAACTGAAATGCCTTATGGCCTGATTTAGATTTTGACGGATGTGTTGATCCACTACAAATGTGATATATATCCCATCCACCTTATTGCAATTTCCATAGGATATAATGCACTTTTAAAATTGTGGACATGTTACTCTGTCCCATTTGTTACAAAATAACCTGTGTGCCAAATTCTAAATCTGGCACCAAGTTCTCTAGTTAAGAATCTGAGAAGAATTCCCTACCCAACTTGAGAGACCTCCAAGGATTATGCATTGTAAGACCCTACAAGCCCCTGAGTTGTTGTTACAGAAACACATAGGGTGCACCAAGTGAGTACTAGCCACACTGAATGGCAGAATAAATAAATAAATGGGCAAAAGAGTAGACTTTTATTACAGTACTACAACCCTATCAGAAACATGACACCATTGAGTGTTTTATCCTACTATCTTGAGCTTGTATTTCATAAGTAATTACACGTTCGAAGAACTTTAAAAAATAGGAAAACCTACGCCTCGTATTGGTACTCAGGGGCAGATTTACAAGCCCCTTGCGCCTCCTTGCACCGCCATTGCATCACTTTTTTGGACGCAATGGCGGCGCTGCATCTGCTCCATATTTACATGGATGCAGATGCGTCACTTTTCTACAGGCTGCTTCGGTTTTCACCTGCGTGAAAATCGCCTGCGCCGCCTTAGATTTTAATTCATGCAAGGTAGGCGTTCCGTCGGAAATGCCTACCTTGAAAATGCCGCAATGGTATTTATTACTTTTTCTTTTCATGGCGCAGCCTTTAGCTGTGCTGCCAATGCGTCACAATCCTGACGCCTGCTAAACCCAGGCATAGAGATGACGCATTGGCTGTACCCAACGGACCACACCAGCTGCAGTGACTTGATTGCAATCTGCAATCAAGTCACGAGGTAAATGGGCCACAGAAGGTTAGTATATGCACGTAATGTCACAATGTGTGACATTACGTGCTGATGTCACACATACAAGTGGGCACTATGTCCACTTGTATGCGTCACATCCAGGACCAATATGTTTGAGTGCAAAGTGACTTTGTCACCTTTTGACGCTCCAACACATTGGTCCCCATTCAGTAGTCGATGCGTCAGTCAAAACTGACGCATCGCCTCTAATTTTGACGCATTGCTGGAGTTGCATCGGTTTTCATGCCAACTCCAGCAATGCGCCAAAAAACCCTGCGTCATGGTGCGCCGTATTGTACATACGGCGCATCCATGGTGGCGCAGGAGTTTCTCCTGCAGGCGCAAAAAAACTGACGCATCGCTGCTCTAACGCAGCGATGCATCACTTCTTGTAAATCTGCCCCACAGTTTATAACTGTTGTGAGGATGATGAGATCAATCAGCCTTGTTGTTTCATGCATTAGGAAACAAACGTTCACACACACAAATGGAATGCCTGCAGTGAGTGCTCAACTCAAACAGCCACCTCGTCGACTTTTGAAGTAATAATTTAGTGCCAACAAGTGGAAGTGTACGGCTCTATGATGGTGCAACTATTGAAACCAAGGTGTGTAGTCAATTTACAGATCTTAAATTCAGTGTTAAAAGGGTTTGTTCGGTGACAAACAATGACAATATCTACGAAGGAAATCCTTCCAAGTGAAAGACATTTACATTTTATTGCTAAATCTATAAATGTACTCATAAACAATCATTGTGCAGGAATGACTTTCTCATGTGGTGGAGCTTAAGCTGTCTGGTATTCCCCTAATTCGAATCAAGGGGCATATTAGCAAGACCCACGTTAAAATTATCGCCGTTTTAGCGGCAGGAAACTGCCGCTAAAACGGCGATAATGGGCTTGCTAATATGCGTTATGGAATTCCAATAGAAGCCCAGGTTAGATGTCCTGCACATCTAACCTGGGCTTCTATTGGAATTCTAAAAATCATGGGGCATATTAGCAAGACCCACGTTAAGATTATCGCCGTTTTAGCGGCAGGAAACTGCCGCTAAAACGGCGATAATGGGCTTGCTAATATGCGTTATGGAATTCCAATAGAAGCCCAGGTTAGATGTCCTGCACATCTAACCTGGGCTTCTATTGGAATTCTATAACGCATATTAGCAAGCCCATTATCGCCGTTTTAGCGGCAGTTTCCTGCCGCTAAAACGGCGATAATTTTAAAGTGGGTCTTGCTAATATGCCCCCATATTAGCAAGCCCATTATCGCCGTTTTAGCGGCAGTTTCCTGCCGCTAAAAGGGCGATAATATTAACGTGGGTCTTGCTAATATGCCCCCAAATTTTATATTGAGCGGCGATATTTGACTGTGTTCTTTTTACATTTAAAATGCAACAAAAATGTATTCACAATTTTTCCCTTATCAACAAAATGCAATACCTTTACAGCAATCACTGTTTGGATATCAGACATGCATCTGGCACGGATGCAAAATGTATTAGTTTCGGTAACATAAATGATGTGCTTTCCTAACTGTAGCACTGTGGGGAACCTAAAAACTGTTATCAATCATTATGCAAGTCTGTCGGCATTTCAGCCTGATGACCATTCTCCTTTATCAAAATGTCAAAAAGTGGCATTTTTTTAAATTACTAACATGCACTTGCGTTTTTCAATCAGCTCGTGCATTTTAAATATACCTTTACACTAGGGGGCAGATTTACGAGCCCCTGCGCCACCAGTACGTCACTTTTCGTGACGTACTGGTGGCGCAGAGGCTACTCCATGTTTACAAGGAGAGGAAAAGCCACCCTGCGTGACTTTTCCTCTCCTTGTAAATACGGCCCCTTCACACGCAGCACTTTGCGGTGAAGGGCGTTCCATGGGTGTTGCTGTGGGTGTTCCCACGCAACACTCATGGAACAAGACACATCTCCAGAATTACGAGAAATCGTAACTCTGGAGATGCGTCTGAGCTACGCCACCCTAGAGGTGGCGTAGCGAGGCGCACCGAGGAGAAATGTTTTCATTTCTCCTCGTTTTTCATCTTTCAATGCATGCTGCATTCTGCAGCACGCATTGAAAGAGGAAAATGGTTGTAGTGATTGTTTTTGTGCAGGAAGGTTCCCCTTCCTGCACAAAAACAATCTCCCCACGACGCAGGCATCCTTGCACCATGGTGCAAGGGTGCCTGCGCCGGCGCATGGCTGCAGTTTGTGCGCCAGCGCAGGGGGAAGCACAAGGATGCGACATATTCTTGTAAATATGTCGCATCCCTGTGCTTCAAAACTAACGCAGCGCGGCGCAGCAAAATGACTTGCTGTACCCCGCTGCGTTAGTTCAACGTAAATCTGCCCCTAGATATTTAAAAACAGCTACACCCTTTCAGTGAATTAACTTCACTGATTATGCAGTACTATGCTTGTACTATGACACAATAAATTGGCTAAGAAGCAATAATGTATGTTTGGATTGGTTTAGCTTGTTAACAACAGAAATGCAATTGACTGCATATATAATTGTGCATGTGAGCCGTTCCCATATGTTCTATCGAAAATGCAACCGTGTTAAAAAAAAAAAAAAAAATTGTGTCTACACTTTTAAATCACGTATTTTCTTGCTCGGTTCCCCAACATCATTGACAGCATTGCTATGTCTCTCTTTTGAGTTTAGTTTGTAACAATGGATTTTGCTTCAGGGCTGCAGAACTGATGTGTGCTTTTCTTGCTATAAATTATTGATGAAAATGTAATGAAAGAAAGTAAAACAAAGTTTAGAGATGGAAAAAACACCAATTTCCCTAGTTTCCCTCACAGTAAGGATAAAGTTATTTGTAACATGCAGAAAGACACTAAGTGCCAAGTCAGTATCTGAAGGGATAGAAAACACAGGCAGAGAAACTGACAACCAATGCAAAAAAAAGCAATTGAAAATGCCACTACAGGGAATGCTGGTGCGGAAACGGAAAACAGCCAAACAAGCCACATTGCTTGAAAGTTTCACTTTTAAAGATTGTGTGATGTATTGGTATTGTTTCTACCAGCATGTGCTCTACTGCTACATCTTCTCAGATGTCGGTATCCTAGCAAATGTCTTTCAACCTGGAGGGGTGTCTTTGTTGACATGTCTGAATCATACAGTCAGTAGCCAAGAATATCTAAACTGGAGGAGACAATACAAACCTCAAGGAACTAGAGATATTATGTATCCTGCTTCAAAATGTTACCTGTGTGATTTGAGAATTCGGTCGTAAGCAGTTTTGATTTTTAAGCCAAACTGGAAAACAGACATTATTTGGATGCTTAGCATGGATAACTTGAAAGGCAATGTGATACAGAATAATCCATTATGTTAGGCCTGGACTTTAGACCAAAGAAAGTAATACCTTAATCATAACCCTAAAAAACCCTCAGGGGGTAAATGGTGTACGGGAAATAATGTGTATTGAATAGTATAATATTTGGGAGCATGCAATCCATGTGTAAAAGCCCATCCATAATTGATTTATTACAACCAAATTGTTACATCTTTCGTGACATCTAATAAAGAAATGACGCAACTCCTCCACTATAGTGACATATAACTGAGTTGCTTATGACATCCTGATGTCTGCAGCCAGAGCCAGCAGCCAAGGTGAAAGGCAGGTCGCAGAGCATAATTACAGCTGCAAACAACGAAAACAAGAACTGGCTTTTCATTTTTGCAATCAATTTTTAAAAAATGAACAATGATCAGCACAAAGGAGATATTTATGACAACATAATTATTTTTTGCATTGTAAATTGTAACAGTATTTCTGTGCATATTTATAGGCAAACCTTGCTACAGCATTTTTAATGTGACTTAGACAGATTCTAATATCTTTTCATAACAAAATACCAACTGCTTTTTGAGGTGTTATAATTTTGCACTATAGATACCCCTTTCATTCTTCAGGTCTGCATAGATACTATCTCTTTCATATGAAAGAAGAAGATGCCAACCTGTAAGCAATTTGTTGAAAGTGTGATGATGTGACCACGTAAAATTAGGATGCATGATGGAACCACGCATGCCTTTATCACATGTCCATTACCACGCATATGCCTTCACCACGCATACCTTCACAATGAAAATGTAAGTATATCGCAGTTGAGTTAAAACTATATATATATATATTTATAACTTCCTCGTTACACCCAAGCCCTCGAACAGTATATTTATATATATATATATATATATATATTTCGAACGCTCGTTTCCAAGTTCTTCGTGAAAATAACGAGAGTGGACCCAATTCGGTGCGTTTAAGTGTTTATTTTAGCGCTTCACCAAGCCGCCATAACGCGTTTCGGCCGTTCCCTGCCTTGATCACATGACAATGCTAGAGGGCAGGTTCTCCCCTTTTAAAGTGACAGTGCTCGATTAGCTATTCTACTAGATATAGAAAACATACTGTCGTATTCATGTTAAAATTCGCCTACATGGCCTGTTAATGTCTTGTATAAATACATCTTCCCAAAATTTCATGGTACACATTCCTAAGCCTGTCTAGACAATAATTTTAAAACAATCGGTTATTAAGGCTAAAAATACTGACAATTGTCCAAACGCATTTAGCTAATCAGTGCATAAAAATGATCCAGTGCCTAAGTCTCCACTAAAGTGCAAGTCCATAAAGTGCATAGTGCATAATAGTGTGCGATGTAAGTTCAATCTGGAATAGCAGCAAGATACTAATATTTATGGTTACATAGTGTAACCATAATACAAAGGATAAATCCCTAGTAACTATACATATTAATTTCTCTATAATACATTAAGAATACCATCACATTAATTATGCTAGGATAAATACAAATTTCCATTTTTAATGTGCAAGAGGAATACCAATAGTATCAAGACAAAAATGTGTGTTCATCCATTCTACACAGTTAATTCCCACAAATGAGATTATAAAAATAAATATATATATATGAATATATAGTATAAATATATTATAAAATCATTCCAACTGCATAAATATGGATAAAAACCATGCTAAAATACATTGGTATAAAACAAATGATAATAAAAAAAATATATATATATACATATGATTAAAATTTAAGTCATTATTTAAGATAAATTTTGTAAAACGGGAAAGCCTATAAATATGTGTACATATCTTCGCTTGGGTTCAATCCCCTTGGCTGCTTCGTATCTAATTCAAGTATATATCTGGTCTCTAAGCGTTTCAACTTGGCCTCCCTGTTGCCCCCTCTTTTTTGCGGGGGTATTGCATCTAGGACAAAGTAGCTAAAATGTTTTGGACTACTATTATGTATTTCCTTAAAATGCCTGGCAACAGGGTAACTGGGATAATTGTTTACGATGGCTCTAGTGTGTTGTAAAATCCTTTTGTGTACGGCCAATTTAGTGCTGCCTATATAATATAGATACCAAAGGGGATGATGGACGGAGCGCTTGAGCTAATCAAACACTCACCCCAGTCAACTGATCTGGGTTTAATCCATCATCATTCTTTAGCTCACTCCACCACCCCAGTTCAGACATAGCCATATGCAAATCAGTCTGACCCTGTGCCTCATGGGAACAGTCCAGCCCGAACTGCCAAGCCATGTCTTCCCTGGACCGGAAACAAGCATCCTGGGACCGGTTTCTGGCTATTCAGCCGTCATCAGCCAGGCTAGCTTGAATCCAGTGGCAAAGTGAGCAAGGGACCCACGTCTGGGCATACCCTGCCAACTTAGGGCGAACAAAGCGATACCAAAGGGGATGATGGACGGAGCGCTTGAGCTAATCAAACACTCACTCCCAGTCAACTGATCTGGGTTTAATCCATCATCATTCTTTAGCTCACTCCACCACCCCAGTTCAGACATGGCCATATGCAAATCAGTCTGACCCTGTGCCTCATGGGAACAGTCCAGCCCGAACTGCCAAGCCATGTCTTCCCTGGACCGTCCATCATCCCCTTTGGTTTTACTAAGTTCGCCCTAAGTTGGCAGGGTATGCCCAGACGTGGGTCCCTTGCTCACTTTGCCACTGGATTCAAGATAGCCTGGCTGATGAGGGTTATGAACCAGAAACCGGTCCCAGGATGCTTGTTTCCGGTCCAGGGAAGACATGGCTTGGCAGTTCGGGCTGGACTGCTCCCATGAGGCACAGGGTCAGACTGATTTGCATATGGCCATGTCTGAACTGGGGTGGCGGAGTGAGCTAAAGAATGATGATGGATTAAACCCAGATCAGTTGACTGGGGTGAGTGCTTGCAATGTTCAGCACTCCGTCCATCATCGCCTTTGGATTTGCTATGTAATATAGATTGCAGCTACATATTAGGGCATACACTGCATACTCTGTTTTGCAGGAAAGATGTTGGCCAATTATATGTATGCGGTCACTGAAAGCTGTTCGATACGAGATCTTATTTATGCCACACAGGCAGGCTTTACAGCTAGAGCATTTGTAAAATCCCTTTCTAGCTGTCAACCATGTACTTGCTTCCTGATCTTCTGGGCTGTTCCTGACCAACGCATTGCCCATTGACGCTGTTTTTCTGTATGTTATATCTGGCTTCTTGGGAAGGAGATCACCAATAATTGGATCCCCCAATATGATGGGCCAGTTGCATCTTATGATCGACCTGAGCTGTCCTTCTTGTCTGGAATATGTTAGGATTAATCTGGTAGACTCCTTAGTTTTTTTGTTTTTGGCACCCTGAGACATGGATCTATACTGGAGTAAGTCTTGCCTAGCTTGTCTATTAGATTTAAGAATTGCTGCATCTATTGTTCTGGGGCTATTCCCCCTCTCCAAAAATCTAGTTTTACATTCCAATTGCTTATCCCTTGTGTCACTTTCTTCACTGCAGATACGTCTTATTCTAAGCATCTCCCCGTAGGGAATGCTTTGTATCAGGTGAGGCGGATGAGAGCTGGATGCATGCAATACTGTATTGCCAGCAGTTGGTTTACGAAAGAGAGATGTTGACAACTTGTTATTTGCTATGTAAACCTGTACATCCAAAAAGGTAATACTTTCACTACTGATAGATGAAGTAAAATTTAGATTCACATTGTTATTATTGATTTTAGTAATAAAATCCTTAGCACTTTGCTTGGAACCATCCCATACAATAAATAAATCATCGATGAATCTCAACCATGAAATTACCTTTTCATTGTAAGTGCGCTCATATTGTTTCATGAGGACCAGCTCCTCCCACCAGCCCATGAAAAGACATGCATAACTGGGGGAGAAGCTGGCCCCCATGGCTACACCCTGAATCTGCTGGTACATTTGATTTTTATACATAAACAAATTGTTTTCTAAGCAGAATAATAGCATATCTATCAACATTTTATTATGCTGAGCATATTTCATTGGCCTATTGGCTAGGAAGTATTCAACCGCCTTCATTCCTTCTTGGTTCTTTATGCATGTGTATAGCGCAGATACATATAATGCTATTAATTGATAACCAGTTTGCCAATGAGTGTTTTCTATTTTTCTTAAAAAATCACTTGTGTCTTGCACATATGATTTTACATTTTTACATGCTCCTGCAAAAAGAATCAATATAAATCGACATATTTTCTAGCGGCCCATCGCACGCAGATATGATGGGCCTGCCTAGCGGTTTATTGAGGCATTTATGGATTTTAGGAACAAAGTATATAATTGGGATTGTTGGAAATTCCTTTTTCAAAAACTTATATTCCTCCAAATTTAAAAGCCCCAAAGTCTTCCATGCCAATAATTTTGTAAAGAATTGGTCTTGTGTGCTTTTGAATCCTTGCATGGAACTTTTCTTGTAGCAGTCAGGATTGTTAATATGTATATATATATATATATATTTTACCTACTGACAGTCGCCAGTAGGTAGTTATAATTACAACCTAGTTCCCAAAGGAAAAGCGTTTTTTGATTTGCCAATAACTTTGGCGCCGTTTGATGAATCTTCGCGACATTTTTAAAGCTAATGGGGCGGTAAAGTCAGCTTCTGTCCTGAAAATTCCGGAGTGATCCGTCAAGCGGGGGCCGAGAAAAAGGGGGGCCCAAAATACTTTTTCTCCATGTTAATTTCCATAGGAAACTGTTGACGCAGCTACAGCCTGAACTGCTGAATGGAATTACACCACATTTGGCACACTTTTTGTTCAATGGTGTAAATATGTTCAGTAGTTCCTGAGAAATCTAAACATTTCTCAGATATACAACTGTGGCCGCTGTGGATCCGCAAACCCTCCTGATCTCGTGCCTGAGATCTGATTGGCTCCCAACACTTCAAACCAGGAAGTGTTGGCAGCCATCTTGTGACTCGGTTGAACCAAGTCACAAGAAAAAAGGTTAAAAAACAAGAAAAAGGGGCAGGGTAGAAACACCCTGACCCCCTAGGCCTGTTTAGGGGGTCGCCATAAAAATGTATTTTTGTTTTTTAATTTTCGGAGGGATTCATGGTGGATGCGCGAATCTGGCCGAATTGTTTTAAAAAAAATAAAGCGCGGGCTCCCGCACTTTGTTTACTTTAGGCTCCCGGGTGGGCCAGGTCCCGGGGGCAATTAGACATTAAAATGCGGGGCCCCCTCCCTTTATTTATTTTTTTTAAAAATGGCCGGGCCATGGGGATGGGGTCCCCAGGGACGAAATCGGCCTATGGAGGGTGCTGCGCGTCCCCCTCCCCATAAAAGAAAATTAATTAAAAAAAGAAATGGCCTGGCCCCGGGAGATGGTGTTCCTGGGGACATAAATTGCCCTGGAGGGAGGCCACTCGGCCCATCACATTTGTTTGTCATTATGGAATTTATATAGACTGGGGAATTGTTCTACTCATTTCGTGTTGGATTTAAATAATTTAAGTGTGCATCCCTTGAAAGCATCTAAATGTCCAGTGAGTAAAGGAAACATTAGAGTTTATAAAAGAGAACAAGTGCCGGCACCCAGTCTAGAAAAAAGCTTCTTAGATTACAGATTGCACATCCTTTAGTCAATCAGAAGAAGCATATACTTTTTCTAAGACAATAACTGTGCATGTGCCGCAAGGCTATCTGTGAATCTACATGAACTGTATAAAACCTCTCCCACAAAATGGTTGCTCCACAGCATATCTACAAAATGGTTGATACACACCATGTGTGCATTTGGAGCACGCTATTTGACTCTGGCGCTTGAACTAGCTGCAAAGCAACATAAAAGATAAGCAAAACTTTCTTGTAATGCACATCCACCATTGTCTGCAGCCGGGCCAGTGTGATGTCAGCAAATGACTGCAGCAAATATGCTACTTAGAATCACCTCATTGCACTGCCAGCTGGCTGCTTTCTTTCGTCCCCACGTGTACAGAGCTTAGCATGGTCATGTAAAAAAGTGTTACACAAGTAGATTGTAATGGTGTACTCAATGACAAAGGCTTGAAGGCCATTATGTCATTCAATAGTCAATCAGCACACAACACTAGAACATGGACAAGAGTGTATTTGTGGCATAAAAGTGACTGGTTAAAACCATAAAAAGTATATTTGTGAAGAACACAGGACATATTACTGCATGGTGCCAGTGTGCCATGTCAAGTGTTGGGACTAACAGTCTAACCATACAATTAGAACTTAGATACACAGCATAACTGTGAGAGCACCCTCTAGCTGCCAGTGTGTCTGTTCCTACTTAACTAACCATTGACACTTGACTTGGACACATACCCACACTGGGAGGTAGAGCCAACGATGCAGATGCTGCTACTGAAAAAATGTACCAATGCTGTACAGGGCTCAGGATAAGGTGATATGCAAGTGCCAAAAGGATAGTGAAAAATCCTTCATCATCATGATGTAATTTACAGATAATGTTTGATTTCTGCACAAAACATGATATGTCTTGCAACTGGCCACTTGCATAACGAAACTTAAAGGGGCCCCCCTACAGGGCATGTGGAGGGGCCCCTCCGGACTCAATCAGGAGCTCTCCAGCTAGAGTACTGTGCTAAGGGGTCCCCCCGCACCGCGGGGGCCTCTGTTACGCCACTGCAACTGGCATTCCCCAGCCTTCTTTGTATTGTATTGTATGGTTGTATTTATATAGCACATAATATTTTTATGTGTGTCCCGATGCAGATTTTTAGAAGAGTAGTGTGACGGAGGAGGTGTGTGATATAGGCGTGTAAATTAAAATTACAGTTAGGGTTAAAACAGGGTTGTACTGCCTATGCAAGCATGAATGGACATTTTTTGTATGCCCTGGGACAGATGAGTCGTAAAGAGGCAATGTGATGTAACCAACATAATATAACCCACAGTCATATCCAAAACATGACATATGAGGTGTGAAAAGCCTAGGAGCCAATGTGTTGTTATCAGGTGTCACTAATGACAGTCACGGTCAACTCATTCTTCATTTAGCTATAACACGAAAACCTAATGACTGGGTGGTCCTGTCTCCAGCACTAAATGCTTTTAAAGCAGGGACTAACCACAAATCCATTCAATCTGGAGAACACCAAGTGATCTAGTTGCTAGTTTAATCAAACCACACACACACACCTAACTGCAAAACTGTACCCAAAACACTTGTATGTAGTATTTAAAAAACGCCAATTTTGGGGACAAAATCCAGCATTGCTTCATTAACTTGATACCTATGCTTTCACACAGGTCATTACAAACTTTTCAATTGCCAAGCATGCGCACATCCTCATCCTAAAAGACTTAAGCAAAAACACAAGTGGTAAAATTTGCCTATGTACCCATAAAAGTGACCTGTTAAAATGAAAAGAGCAGCACATTGGAGAACACCAAGGGTTAGGAAAACGGGGTAGCTTGTGCATGACATACAAATTTTACTCAATTTACATAATGCCCAGCATATGTTGTGATTAGCCACGTTGATGTACAGTCATTTGGGAAATTTTTTCGTTTATGAATTAAACGCATTCCCTAATAGCTCCCTGTTGGATAACCTTATTCAAGCCACGCAAAGTTCATGTGCACCAACCATATACATCCCAATAATAGTTGTAATATAGCTGACTCCATCACCATTTTCTTTATCAATCAATTTGGTGGCATGACCTTTAGTGCTCACACATATCTCTGGACGCATTTTGACCTCCATCTGCAACTCTTATGCATCCCTATTTGTAGAACGTCCCACGCTGCACGGATCCCTAATGAATTGATGTCACATTACGAGAACTTCAGCACAGAACAGTGCAGTTTAATTAAACATCCTTTCGAATTAGTAAAGTGGCAAGGCCAGTTCATTTTTATTTGCTAACAAAGAAGCCCTCTTTTCCAGCCTCACCCTAAGTATAGATGACCCACACTGTAGTTAAAAAGTAAACTGTATTGTCCTCAAGAGTTAACCCTTCCCTCATAAAGCCATTGCTGATTTGGAAAATTTAAAACCCATCCTATCTTCCTCAATCCTTTAAACAGTATCATCCCACTGTTGTACTCATTCTTTCTAGCCAATGCTAGCTCACAAATCCTGACTACTCTCTAACTCAGGCCATATGTACATGTAATAGCTTCTACTTAAATGTATTGAAACTGAGCTAATGCTATAACTTTACCATACTCTCCTGGACTAGTGTGGATATGCCCACCTCTCTCTGGTGTCTCTTTCTTATTTTATTACAACCATCACTCTTCGCATCACAACTTTTTCTTTCATTGGGACTTGAGCAACAAATGTCAAACTTCCAGCCAAGCTACTGATAAGGGTATAGTTTTAACCATTTGCAAGACCCACTGCCCAAGGAAAGCAGCAGCTTTTTCTGCAGCGAGGATTGATTACACCTTTTCTTTCTCTGTAAATGTATGTGTGGTCTCCCACACTCCCTCTGTCCCATTGTTAATAAGGGTCTGTTTGCCAATGACTGCGGTACTTTGGTTCTCTGGTGCTCGGTCTGGGTTCCCCAAATCCCAACGCTCTGGCAGGAAGAGGAATCATCTTGGCTTCTGCTTCTGCTACCATCTAAAATGAAGTATTAAGTCAGCAAACTCATTTTTACAGCACCACTCATATATACATATAAAGATAACTTTCATTTTAAAGCACCTCGTGTTAAGGGCCTTTGAAATCCTCCTTAGGAAGCACAGTGTACTGCATGTAGGATAGAATAGCTATCCAACCCAAAAAATTACAGTTCTGTCAAATATCTGATACCCGACCACCATCACTATAAAATGATGAGAAAAACTAAAACAACATTGTATTATTTATTCATTTTTTATTATATCTTTATTGTGTGTTTGTTAACTTGCAGGTTGTGCAGAATACTTAGGATGGGTGATTACCACACCCAGTAACCACCATTACCCCTGGGTGAAGTTTTTACTGGGATTGATAAATACTTTATATTCCGAGTTTCTTACCTGGAAATGAGGCATTAAATGCTGAGTTATTGTTCAACACTCAAAACTCCATGTTTGTCTTTTTTTCTGGAGCATGGAGGGTAATGTGGGTGTAATTTAAAAATGTAAACAAATGTTTAAAGTAATTGTAATTTTATTTCAAAAGTGTAATGTGGAGGTAAAGTGGTAATTATGAGGTAATGTGTTTATTTCAAAAGGATGAAGGTGACTTATTTTTCTGGGCCTTTTCTCTGATAAATTTCAGGAGTATGCCCATACTAACCAGACCTCTGTCTCGAATGATCCTGAAGTATTGCATTCCTTGCAGAACCCATTTTTAATGCTATCCTTCAATGCTTGTTCTCGTCTGCATTCAAAAAGAATTTGAACGAGTCTACCCTAAATAAAGTACCCTGAGTATGTGAAGATAATCTAATGGCAATTGGCAAGGGCTCTAGGGTCAGAAGAAATAGCAGGGGTCATAATGAACATCCTTGTATTGTGCCACATGTTGTGTGTATATTACAAGATAAGAAAACTCTGCAACTGATTTGAGCTGCTGGTTCTAGATACAACCATTTTACTTTAGAGATGAAGGTCTGGCCCAAGTCAAAACTTTCAAGAACTTCAAATAAATCACTCTACACAATAAAAGGATTTTTTAGCATTGAGGAAGGTGGTCATAACCTCCTCTTTTAATGTTCTTGGGATCCTACCAGAAGTGTGCAAGAGTTCTCATGCGCTTTCTTGAAGAACTTCTTGAGAAGAATTCTACCTGGAAGGGGTGGATCATGAGGGACTCATGCTACATAATCTGGTAGACAAGATTTTGCCAATATTTTGATGTCCACTTTTATATGTGTTATCGGTCGGTAGCACTCACATTCTAGCAGTTCCTTCTTCTCTTTGGGTAAATGTTATGATTGTCTTATTGGATACAGAGGACAGACACCCTGTGATTTCCGCTACCTTGAAGGCCTCATATAACATTGGTGTTACCTATGGTTTGCTTGTTCCGTAAAATTCTCAAAGAAAGGTGTCTTCAAATGGTGATTTGCAGGTTGGAAGACGTGTTTTAGTCTCTTTCATCTCTTCAACAGACATTTCACTTTCTAGTATCTCTCACTCTTCCTCAGTGAGAGAGTGGATATTAATGGAATCTAGGAACTTATTTTCAGCCTCTGAAGATTTATCTTGGGTTGGATCATATTGTGTTTCATAGGAAGAATCAAATGCCTCTGAAATATACGAAGTGTGTGTGACAAGCTTGCCAGTTGTGTCCAATGGCGTAACGAAACTCGAGGGGGGCCCCCCTGCAAGGTACATGGAAGAGCCCCCGTTTCAGTTTTAATCAGCAGCTTTCTGGCCAGAGTACTCTGCTGAGGGGGCCACCTGCAGCTCGGGGGCCCCCCACACCGTGGGGGTTGCGGGGCCCTTTTTACGCCACTGGTTGTGTCACAGATCAGTGGGATGCCCAGCTATGCTTCCTTTTTGTTTTAACTAGAAAGCCTGCGTCAGTCTTGCCTTTTTTCCGTAATCATAGTGCCTCCACTTGAGTGTAGGGTAGGTGCAGATTACATTCAGCTGTTAGCATGGCAATGGAGAATTAGAGTCTTTTAGCTATGGCTTAGTTTCTCATGAGGAGGGACCCCCATATCACCTTGTCAACTACTCAAATTGTTTGCGGTGAAGTGACCAATTGTCCATTCTCTGCTCTGTGGAGGCATACAAGGGTATTTAATAAACACTTCTCTTCTGCCACTCAGTAGGGTGTCTGTGTGGAATGGGAGCTGCAGCGGTGCCCCCTTTAGCAAGAAAGAAAATTTGAGGATGTGTTATATACTTGAGAAAAATAGGTGTACACCCCGTCTATAGGATGTGCAGTATGCCATATATCCACCAATATATGGTCACTTGCCTTTCTAGTTGTTATTTTTTGGTCGGGCTTGACTTATTGTTAGTAATTGTTATAACATACATAGGGGCAGATTCTCAAAGAAGTCATGCAACACATCACAGTAGCCAAAAATGCTGCGCTGCGTTGCGTGACAGGGAGGGAGAAGGAGAGCGCCATATCTACAGAGATATGCCTCTTTCCTCCCCTCTCCCTTGCTCTGGCTCTGATTTCAGCTGCTGTGCGCCAGGCACACACTTTAGCGCCATAGCGCTTAGGTGTGTGCCTGAGTCTAGCATATGTTTTGTACAGGAAAGGGACTCTTTCTGTACAAAATACTGTGTGAACAAGTTCAAACACTTCTCCCACTTTGTATGTGTGCTGCCTAGTGCAGCACAAATGCAAAGTAGGAAAGGGAAGGAGAAATCAAAACATTTCTCATCTTAACACCTCCTTTCAGATGGTGTTAACTTTTGGCGCTAAACCCTGTCTACAATTGTATGTAGACTGGGTTTTGGGTCAAAAGGCATGGGTGGTTGCATGGGAACCCCAATGTACCACCCATGTAACGCCCCCTTGGCAATAAGTAACGCAAAGCAATGCTTTGCACTGCTTTGCGTTACTTGTAGGGTACTTTCCAATGCAAAACAAGTTTTACGCTAGCAAGTAAATTGGTAAAAAAAAAACATTTTGTGCTGGTTACTGTTACTTTTGTGATGCTAACTAAGCAAAAAATGTTTGAAAATCTACCCATCAGAGTGGGTTTTGGCTTCACACCCAGGGCTATCTCTTTTTCATACTTTACTTTAGGCTTTAGTATTATTCCACCTATTATAGAGTTCTTGCATTGTAATGCATTTGATACTATTTTATATCTCAAAAATACACTTGAGGGGGGTGTGGCCAGCCAAGATGTAAAAGGGATAAATGGCACTCTAAATGGACATCTAGCAAACTGAAACTGCGCTTTCACAGAGGATCTCAAGCAAGTACATAATGAACCCGAGAAAGATCAGACGATCCGGCCGTGGAGAAAGGGATGCGACCTGATGCGACATCGAGGCCAATTTGCGACCAGAATCCAACATGGTCCAAAGTAATCCCCAGCACGGACCATAGCGACTGCAGCAGCCCTCGACCCACCAATACCGCAAGAGACGTAGGGGTGTGCGGCGAAGACAGACTGTGAAGGGGCGGAGAAGTGGAGCGGCAGGCATGGTCGCACAGAGCTGGAAAGGACAGAGAATAGACCCTTACTGTATGCGAGGACATCAGCGCTGACCTGGATGTAACGGCCCAGAGGACTCGAGGGTGACACTGGTGAGTAGGGCCCAGGGAGGAGAGAGGAGACCGTTCACCAGGCTAGTGGGGCCGACTGCGAGCGGAGGAGCGGCTGGGGAACAGACGGCACGCTTGCCTGACTTTAAGATGGCGGCCCTCTGGGACAGAAGCACCTGCCGGGAGCTGACTTGCCTCTACATCTCCCGCTAAGAGGTGCGCGCCTTATAGTTTTCGAGCGCGGCTGCCTTCACCGCCTAACCTTGGGGGCCTGCTCACCAATAAGCACCATAGGGGGATCTCTACTTCCCCAGGAACACTGCAAGGAGTACGCATTGCCAGGACCACCCAGGGAAAGAGCTATGAGAGCCTGGTCATCACTCTAATAATAATACTAGAACTAGATAACGACTAATAACAAGTTAATAGAAGCAACATCCTATCTTTGACCATTGGATGAAGGGCAGCACTTATAGGGCAGTGCCCTGTCTACCAGCTGACCCTCCCTAAGGTGACTGTGGACCAGAGAGGTGCAAGATATCACCCCTTCTTCTCATTTCTCACAGTCTCAACTTGATACAGTCATCCCCTGATCCTATGCTACTGAAGAAAAATCAGGCCAACAAAGTCTTGAACTACTTTATGTCAACAGACATGAGGAGAGCAGCCCCAGTGGAACATACAGATACCATGGCGCTCACTAGCGAAGACCTCCTGACATCCCTAAGGGAGTTCAAACGAGAACTAAGGGGAACCTTAAAATTGGATATGAACACCTCCCTGGAAAACCTATGGACAGACCTCCTAAACAAGCTTACCTCTCTTCAGCAAGATGTGGACTCTGTGGGCACACGCACCATAAATCTAGAAACTAAAGCACAGGACCTGGAACAGAGCCTACACAAGGTAGAAAACATAGCTAAAACCTTTCAGGCGCACCTTCAGGCTTCTCTGTTAAAATGAGAGGATCTAGAGAATAGATTTCAAAGGGAGAACATTCGCATTTGCAACCTGGAGGAAGACGCGGAGGGACCGGACCTGGAGACCTTCATAGTGGGACTCTTTTTGGAGCTGTTGGGCTCTTCCGGCCCCAAAGTAAAATAGATAGAGTACACAGAATGGGGCCCACCAATTCAAGAAATAATAGGAGGCCAAAGGATGTGTTCATAAAGTTGCACTCCTTCAAAATAAAAGAGGCAATCCTGCAGGCGGCGCGGAAGGCGGGGAGGTGTCGTTTCATGGCTTCACCTGTGCGTTATTCCAGGATATAGCGCTAGCCACCCTGGCTTGCCATCAACAATTCTGCCCCATAAGAGACGAATTGCGGAAAGATTCCATCAAATACAGATGGACATACCCTTTTGGTATCGCCTTTACCCTGCAGGAAAACCCATGTCACGCCAGCACTCTTTAGTAAGCGGCAAGAATCCTACACCTACAGCTGTCCGAGGATCTGGCGAACGAAGGAGAATACTCGGACACTGGGAAAGACACCCCTGGTCCCGATCACTGGCAATCACAGAAACGCCAACGCCAACAATGCAACCTCTGAAATACTTGGCGCACAAGCTGAACACCCCCATTGTACGATCTTCGAGGCCACATCGAATAGGCTGGACTAGCCACACTCTCCTGAGGACATAAAAAGGCCACTTTATGGGGAGACTCGTGAACAATTTTTGAAAGGTCCATTGCCATGCAGCGACCTAGGGACACATCCTGCTGTGATTGTTTTTGATGCAATACTAGAAGTCCTTTCGTGTAGAATTTTTACGGTATCCCATTTTAACCTTGCAATGGCGGATTTTGTCCTGACTGCCCCAGAAGATGCTTCTTTCTTTGGAGAAGATAGCATCACACAGTTATTGTTCACAGGTTCAAATAATTTTTGGGGTCGTTTTTGTATTTCTCATGTTCTTTTTTTCTTGCACATAGACGGTACATGAACACTGACTTGCTTTCCCTTAGGGCAGGCACATGGGGTCAAAGATCGATCTCTCTCAGGTCAGGAGGGAGAAGAGAGAGGGGACACATAGACACTCAGAGGTTGTCAAAACCGCTACAGATGGATATCTAGCAGATTCTTAGGATACAATGGTAGTCACTGCACTGACATGAAATGTTAGAGGGCTTAACTCCCCAGCCAAGAGGCACAGGTTATGGACGTATCTACTAGACCAAAGGCATGACATCGTAGTGTTACAGGAGACACACATGAAACTTTCAGAAGACCATAGGTTACACCACAGAGCTTATCCGATTATCTACAGATCATCGGCACTGTCCAAACATAATGGGGTTGCCCTACTATTCCATTCAGGTCAGATAAGGAAGGTAGGGTGATCATGGTCAAGGGACGGATCCATGGCAAGAGGTGTACCTTTGCCTCTATATATGCTCCCAATAATAATCAAAGTCAATTCTTGAGCTCTGTCTTGTCATTACTAGGCGGATTCATGGAGGGAGACATAGTGTTAATGGGAGACTTTAACCTCACTTGAGACTCAAGCGAAGACAGCACGCACCCCCCACTGAGCTAACACCAGGAGCTTCTCGAAACTGATGAAGCGGGAATTCACAGATCTAGGGCTACTAGACACAAGGTGTACCATGTACCCCACTAAGAGAGACTACACTTTCTTCTCACACACCCACCGCACATATTCCTGACTTCACTATATCTTTGTAAACCAGGCACTGATGTGGGAGGTGACTTCTGCCTCGATTCACTCTATTACAATGTCGGACCACGCTCCAACTACTATTACTATGAAATGGGATATGGCCACAGTGAAGTATCGCAGATGGTTCTTCCCTGGGTCCTTGACCCGCAATAAACTATCGCGGGATGAATTACGAAAGACCAACGCATATGGGCAAGGGAATAAAGTAGGGTCACACCTGGCCAAGCAATTGAGGGTTAAGTGAGAGAGGGAATATATAGGAGATATTATGTCTACTGCAGGAGAAAGAGTAGTCACAGATCCTGGAAAAGCCCAGGTGTTCAGCCACTTTTATAGAAAGCTTTACACAAAAGAAACCATGGCTGAAAACACACAACTAGAATACCTGCAAGGGATAGACCTGCCAAAAGTAAATCCAGCTCAGAATGACCAGCTGGGGAGCCCGATAACGGGGCTCAAGCTCCATAAATCCCCAGGACTGGATGGACTGACATCCCAGTACTACAAAACCTGCAGCTTGGAACTGATGCCACATCTTGTGCTCTTATTTAACTATATGGCTGAAGGGGGAGGGGTGTCTCCATAAATGACAGAGGCCCTGATCTCGGTCATACTGAAGCCTGGGAAAGATCCTCAAAAATGAGAATCCTACCGACCAATAGATCTCCTCAAAGTAGAAGTCAAATCTGGTTTTATAGCAGGTAGGCAGACACACAATAATTTATGGAGGGTGATCCACCTAGTCAAAAAAGCTTAAAAATCAATCCCGGCTGCCCTTTTAACTCTAGATGCAGAAAAGGCTTTCGACCATGTGGATTGGTCCTTGCTATTCCACACCTTGCGGAAGTTTGGATTCTGTGACCGATTCGCAGAATGATAAGGACCAACTATATAAGGCCCTCGGCTCATAGACTAGATAATGGAGTGACCTCGGACATCTTTCACTTGGAGATGGGAACTAGACAGTGGTGCCCCCTCTCCCCACTATTGTTTGCCCTTAGTATAGAACCCCTCACAGCACGGATCAGATCACTACCCACTATACAGGGCATACATTTTGGCGTAGAGGAACATAAAATATCTCTCTTTGCTGATGACGTGTTAATGTCCATCACAGAACCTATGAACACATTGAGAGCGCTACGGAAAAAGCTCCCAAAATTTGAAACCATATTGGGCTTTCGCATTAATGAGTCCAAATCATTCCACCTTAATTTGAACCTACCGCAATCCGAGGTGGAGCAGGTTGCAGAAGGCACCCCCTTTAGATGAGCAAAGAAAGAGATTACCTACCTAGGTATTAAACTTACCCCTAAGATCTCCGATCTTTTTAAGGACAAATACCCTCCACTTCTCCAACAATTGAAACATGATCTTAGACGATGGGCTCCCCTATATCTTTTCTGGCTGGGTCATTTACATGCTATAAAAATGAACATACTCCCCGACTATTGTATCTGTTTTCAAGGATTGCTAATCAACTAATAATGTGGTTTTCTCACCATTCTACGCTCTATGTTTATTCGCTTATTTGGCAAGGTAAAAGAGCTCACCTCTCATACAAACAGCTCCGCTTGCCAAAAACACTAGGAGGGTTAGCTTTACCAGATCTACACCTATATTACAAAGCTTACCAGTTAAGGGTGATCCAAGAATGGTCAGCCAAAGCTTCCGACAAACACTGGATCCATATGGTAGGAGCAATAGCAGGGAGATGTATTTGGGACCTCCTATGGAAGCCGCAAAAGGATCGTCCAATCAATACATACTTAAGCACGCCCACAAGAACCACTCTGAAAGTGTGGGACGTAACCAACCGTACAACAGCTTGGACCACACTTACCTCCCCATACACCCCTTTCCATTGCAATCCAGCTTTCCCCCCAGCTCAGCAAGCAGGAGCATTTGATGTATGGCGGGAGGAGGGATGCCTAACTGTTTCTGACATTTCAGCATTGTCAGAGGAACTGTCAGCTTCCCACATCAGAACACTATCATTACACACAGCTGTGACACTGGGTGATGTGGGCTGATATGAGAGAGGCGGCAACTAGGGACCTCACACCAATAGAACACTAGACCACCCTCGCCCAAGACACATCACTTTTTGGGAGCAGACACTAGATAAGAACATCTCCAATGCCCAGTGGGACAAGTTATAGAGGGATATACCTAAATTTAACCACTCCATCAGAATAAGGCAGGCCCAATACAAAGCAGGCCGACTACAAAGTACTTTATGACTGGTACTTGTATCCGAGTAAATTAAAGACAATATTCCCAATGACATCTGAGCTATGTTGGAGGGGGTGTGGGATGTTAGGAGACTTCTTGAATATATGGTGGGACTGCCCTTTGATCAAACCCTTCTGGGCTGAAATCCTAGCACGAACTAAGGACATTTTAGAATACCCAGTACCAAATGACCCAGCCATAATACTCCAGGGACTCAGAGATGACTCTCTAAAACATCAAACGGTAGGGGATAAATCAATCCTTTGGCTCTGTCTGGGTGCAGCGAAAATGGGTGTGGCAGGCGCATGGAAGAGAACAGAAGCCCCCTCGTTAACTCAATGGCATGCACGTCTGTGACAGGCTCTCACAATGGAATGCATGACAGATATGATGTCAGATACCTTTAAGAACTTTAAATATATGTGGGGTCCCTTGGTGCGCTACCTCTCTTAGGGACTACCCTTAAGCGCATGCCCAACACGAACACGAGCCCTGCATTTATTCCAATACTAAGTAGGGCTCCGGAAAGGATAATATACAACAACAACAGTGTGATGCAGGCTATGCCTAGGAGGAACCCGCTCTATACAAGTTAAGATCTTCTGGGTGTGTAAGCTTCCTGTAGTACATTGTACATGTACCTTTTATTGCTGAACTTCCTTTTTGCTCTGTCTACTGTTTTTTTGAGGGGCGGGAGGGGGCTATGGAATAGAACTCTGAGGATTTTTTGCAACAGTTAGTTGGTAAATATAACATCATTAGAGGATACCTGAGAATGTTTACCAACTGTTCTTATTACACAGCATTGTACGCTACAGGTTAAATAGTGATATTGGCACGGAAACCACTGACATTGTCTTATTATACGTTCTAAAAACTTAATAGAGAAATCTTTGAGAAATAAAAATACACTTGATCATCACCCATCAGTTCTTTTGTGATACTTGTATAATCAACGGAAAGCAATATTTTTTTTTCTATTTTTTCACTGAAGAAGGATTTTCAAAAAATATTTAGATGGGATCTAAATTTTTCCTGTTGAGGAACTCTGTATACCGGATAACAAGCACTGGAAAGCCAATATGCCTGGCTTAATATGTCCACACATTCACATACCGACGACGTTCGCATACTTTTGCATTTTAAAACCAGGCCTATTGGCATTTCTATTGCTTGTTTTTAAACAATACATTACTAAGGGCCTGATTACGATGGTGGGTAGACTGCCACCAACAGGCTGTCAGTGGTGGTCTTCCCACCATCGTAACCAAGTTCACCGTGCACCACATTAGGATGGCAGGAGGTGTGTTGGCGGTCGGAAAGACTGACCGCCACGCATCCGACGGGTTCCTTGAGCCCGCCGATGCGTTGGAGGGAATTGTATTCTCTACAATGGTGGCGGTGCCTGCCAGGCACCGCTGTAGGGATTACAATGTCCCTTTCCACCCACTTTTTCATGACGGATAACCTGCCATGAAAAGGCAGGCAGAAAAAGACTTTGAGGGCCCGTAGCAGGCCCCCTCTTCCCCCTAGACATGGGATCTGGGGGGCACATATGGTGCCCCCCTACATATCCCTGCACCATGTGGCAGGCACCGCAGAAATATGTGCAGTGTCCCCTTTTTGTCTTGTGGCATGTGCTGCAGCCAGCAGCACAAGCCGTAATACAAAATATAGGCATTGTGACCGCCGAGGTGGCAGTCGCATTGTAATGCCTATACTGGGGCCGCCGACAGACTGTCCCGTTTCTGCCTGCCATCATAATCAGCCCCTAAGTTATTTGTCTGAAAAAAAGTAATTCGTTTGCAAATAAGGAATTTTGCATTTTGCAATTATTATATGCATATTGTCTTGTTTAACCTGCTCCACGCCTGGGATTGTATTAGCGCAGGTAATCACCTTACCTACAGTAGATGATATTTTTGGAAGCAGGTCTGTCTGGCAAGGGCAGTGTTTTAATATGCAGCTTCAGTACCGCTATATCACGCGCATGTCCTTTTGATGCACTTCAGCCCAAGGCAGTGTAATTGAATGTATCTTCACTCCTTGCTTAATCGTAGTTTGAACTATTGTGATTCTTTCTGGTTTAACTATCGCTTGCCTCCCTTAACAGAAATTCAAGGGCACGAGATAACACAAGAGTCATTTATTTTCTAAGAGAGAACGCGTTTTAAGAAGACCAAATGCTTCTGCTGGCGAATAATTTATCATGTCACATTAAAGCAACGCACTGGTTAGTCTGAGTGTGATATTTAAAGCAATATAACGTTATTGTCAAGCAGTGGCCTGCTTTTTATGCTTCTTCAAGGTATTATACCATGTGCTAGAATGGACAGAAGATTATTTTGCCACAAAAAGGCATACACAACTGTCGCACTTTGTTTATATACTTCTTACAGCGTCATCTGGTGGTGGCTAAGCTTTGACAAAAGCTTTAACGGGAGAATTTTCAAGCAAACTTTGTTTTGGTAGAAAATTATCGGCTTGTAAGAAGGTAAGACTGTTTTCTCAAAAATCTCCTGTCATCTCCTTTTTCTCAACCGTTTTCTTTAATTAACCTTGTTAGTTTTGTGAGGTTCACATAGTTCTTTAAAAAAACAAAAAAAAAATTTGAGATAGAAGCTGCAAAGGTTTGGCAACTTTGCCAACACTCATGGAGCACTGGACATAGCTATTGAACAGACGTCTAACTTGCAAGTGCATTGCTGATGTGAAAGTTTTTTCTATAGTATAAATATGGCCTGGTACATTTTTTATTATATTATATTTGAGATGTCCTCCACTCAGTTATCGATAATATATATTTTGCCTGTGTATATAAGCCGATTAAAATTACAAGACAGAGCACAGCACCAAGATAATTTTAAACTGACTCTGTTGTCAGTTGGATTTAATGATACACCAAGAAAAAGAAGCAAAAAAGACAGAGTAATATAGTCCAAAGTATGAATACAGGATTAAATGGATTCTTGACTTGTTGACACGTAGCGTAGGTGCAGACAGCTGACACGTGTTTCATCGTGTAGATGACTTTTTCAAGGCTCGAACTGTAATTAATACATCTGTAATTGCAGAACTTCGAGATAGATCCAATATCTGGAGTCCAAATCAAGAAGGGAGCGACATGTACATGGGCTGCCCCGCATTTAATATGGACACAGGATTTTCTTAACGTACTCTTAGGATCTTAGTCTCGCCTATCATAACGAGCATTACAGTCCCAAGCTTACATAAGTGTCACTCTCACACTGGAGAAACAACGCTAGAACTTGGATTATTATCTGTTGCACTTAAGATTATTTTTGGAGTTTGGGCTGTTTCAAGCCCCCCAAATACCAAGGGGATCTTGGATCTATCTCGAAGTTCTGCAATTACAGACTTATTAATTACAGTTCGAGCCTTGAAAAAGTCTTCTACACGACGAAACACGTGTCGGCTGACTGCACCTACGCTACAACTACGTGTCAACAAGTCAAGAATCCATTTAATCTTGTATTCATACTTTGGACTATATTATTCTGTCTTTTTTGCTTCTTCTTGGTGTATCATTAAATCCAACTTACAACAGAGTCAGTTTGAAATTATCTTGGTGCTGTGCTCTGTCTTGTAATTTTGATTATGTAAGTATATGGAAAATCTCATTTTCCTATACAGAGCAACACTGCTTTGGTGGCACAGTGTTTTGCATTGAGCACACTCTTACAATAGTTACCTATCAACTGCAAACATAACGGAGGTGCTGACTGCTCTTTTGTTACCACTGCCATCTGTCTATAGTGTTATATAAGCCAATCACTTGGGAGAATGGCTGAACGATTTATCATATTACATTTGTCTTTATGTCATTTCTCTCAAATCTGGCAGCTTTCAAACTGGAAAAGCAATTATCTCAAATTTTGTTGAAAAAATTACATATTTTCCTTTTTTTTTTTTTTTTTTTTTGAATTTACTTTTTTTTTTTTTATTAAGCATTTCCAGAAAAAATACATATATACGAAACAACAATCAATGATAAAACCAATTTATACATAAAATAAATTAATTAGATTGATTAAAAGGCAGTTGGTAAAAAAAAAAAAGGAAAAGCAGTCTTAAGATTTTACATTTCATCAGAAATTAAAACAGCTCGATCTTATGAACAAACAGCTAATCTCTCTTACACGGTTTTTGAAAAAATATCTACAAGCGAGTCAGTTCAATAAAGCCTATCTCTGATAGCACTAAAGGCCTCCTCTGTAAGTCCCTACCTATACCACCCTTACATCTCTACTCCAGCTGGCGATGTGTGCCCAAACCTTCTGCCCCCGAATTCTAGCCCGTCTACCCCTGCTAGCGTAGATAGCCCTCTCTTGATTATAAATTCCGAGAAGCCTAGCGAGCCACATGTAGAAGGTAGGTGGTTCAGCATCTTTCCATCTAGTTGCTAATAAAATCCTATATACCGCTGTCCCCAAAAAAGACAGTATTCCTCCTCTACACTAAATTCCCTTGAGCCATCATAACCAAGAATCAACAGAGTAGGGGATAGTTCTAATCTACGGCCAAATATTTCCTCCCAGTACCCTGATAAACCTTTTTTTAACAAAGTTAGTTTATCACAATCATAGAACATATGAATCAGGGTGGCAGGTCCCGACCCACATCTAGGGCACTTATCATCTGTCCTTTTCCCCCATGTGTACAATTTAGCTGGTGTAAAATATAATTTAAAAATAGTTTTGTACAATTGAGCTTTTAGGTTCGAGGATAAAAATATTTTGGCTGTTAAAGAAAGGCTCTTATAGATATCCACATCGAGGTTTCCCAACTGCGATGCCCAAGATAATTCCGTTTTTTCTAAATCGTCTGGGATCCTATCAAGAAGTAAACCATAAAGGTTCCTAATTTTGGTGGACTTCCTAGTTATAATATCTAAAAGTGGAATTTTATCAAGCGTGATCTTAGGGGTATTTAAAACAAGGATATTTTTAATCTGAACAAATTTAAAATAATGGTTGCTCGGTATGTCAAAAACCTTCTGAAGCACAGGAAATTGAAAATCTTGCTCCCCACCGCTAAAATCCCCAACTGTTTTTACCCCTAACCTTTCCCATTTCTTCCCCATATCATCATTAACTTGGAACGATAATAGTGATGAGCGCCACAGGGGAGTATATCTATTAGCTTTTGGGATTACCATAAATTTGGAAACTTGCTTCCATACATTCCATGCGCTGCGAATCACTTTAAACCTTACTTTCTTATAATAACTTGGTTCCACTTGTCTCAGTAGAAGCCCAGGAGCTTTCTTTCCAATAGAGAGTTCATAGATAGTAGGTATTTTTGAGCCGTGCTCTGTTCCAGTGTCGTTATCTATGATAAGTAGAGTAGCCATTTGATGGAGAAGAGCCGCCCAATAATATAGGGTGATATTAGGAATTGCGAGGCCACCCCTGTCTTGTGGTAGAGCTAAATATTTCATTGCTCTCCTAACTTTCCCATATTGCCAAATAAACTTGGTAAACATTGATTCCAATGACTTCAATAATTTATCTTCTACAGCCAATGGTATAGCCCGAAACAAATATAATAACTTTGGTAACATAGTCATTTTTTAAAAATTTCCCCTCCCAATAATAGACAAGTGTAAACCATTGATTCTCCTTAGATCATTCCCTATGGTTTTAATCAGAGGTTCAAAATTACATTTATTAATTTCATCTATTTTTGCGCTTATACAAACCCCCAGATAAACCGCAGTATTTGATTTCCTTGGGTCATTAAAATCAATGTTATCTGTACATAGTATAGTTTTCCCCTTATTCAAAGCATATCCAGAGAGAAGCCCATAACTCTCAGTGATTTTATTAATTTCTATAATTGCCTCAGCTGGGTTCGGGGTTAATACCGCAACATCATCGGCATAAGCCAGTACTTTAGTCTCATAACCACCTGTAACTATTGGTTTAATATTCCGGCTTTGTAAAAGTTTAACCACTAAGGTATTAATATATAAAGCGAATAAAATCGGGGAGCAAGGACATCCCTGCCTTGTCCCTCTTGATATATTAATATTGTTAGACTCCTTTCCCATAAGTTGCAGTCGGGCCCTTGGTTGACAGTACATGGCTTTAATTGCTTTTATAAATTGGGGCCCAAAACCATTTAGCTCCAGTACCCCCCATAAAAACTTCCAAGAAACCCGATCAAAAGCTTTTTCAGCGTCAAGAAGGATCATGGCCATCTGGCCCCCTGTCCCAGACATGATATCAAAAAGGGAAATAACTCTGCGGGTATGGTCAGTTGTTCCTTTGCCCGGGATAAAACCATGTTGCCAGGGAGAGACCAGGTGCTCTATGACCCTCCCAAGCCGATTAGCCAAGATTTTAGAATATAATTTAGAGTCTGAGTTAATCAAGGAGATTGGTCGGTATGACGATGGATTGTCAACCGGCTTGCCTTTCTTAGCAAATATTATTATATCTGTCTCTTTCCAAGACTCAGGGGGCTCCACTATATTGCACTCCCTTAAACAAATCCAAAAGAAAAGGTGTTATCACTGTTCCTAAGATTTTATAAATCTCTAGTGGGATTTTATCGGGTCCTGCGGCTTTCCCCGAGGCCATTTGTAGCAGAGCCAAATGAACTTCCTCTAGAGTACTCTCTTCTTCTAGTTCATCTCTTCTTAACCTATCCAGGCCTCCTCCAAATTCAGTATCTACGGTCAGCTCAGCTAGAGCTTTATTAACTTCTGCTGTAGTTTTCATGATATCATCTTGATACAAGATTTGATAATACCGTTGAAACCCTTTAATAATGTCTTCTGAATCAGTATATACTTGTCCTTCTATATTAATAGCGGGAATTGCATTAAAAGAAATCTTCTGCCTAGTGCGAAGGGCTAGCCTCTTACCTACCTGCTCACCGTTCTCATATATACTATTCCGATGTGATTGATATGCTTCTGCTGATCTCTGCGTTAACCAGCTATTTAATTCCGCCTTTAAAGCAATTATTCGATGTTGAATATGGACCCCATCATGTCCCTGTATTATTGTCAAGACATGTTCCTCTTCAGCTCTAGCCAACTCCCGTGATATTTGTTGATTCTTGTTTTCCCGCTCCTTCTTAACTCTGGCCACAAAACTAATAGTCTCCCTCTTAGAGTAGCCTTAAAAGAATCCCAAACGACCCCCCTGCCTGCGCTAAAGCGATTCATATCAAAATATTCTTGTGCCCAACCCTTAATAAATTCAATATACTCATTATTCACTAACAATTTTCTATCGAACGTCCATTTACTCCGTGGCCTTTTAAAATTAGTTAGTTCAATTTCTAAGATCAGAGGATTATGATCAGATATTAATTTTGGGATTTTCTTGATCTCAGCTCGTATTAGTAAATCCCTTGTTGCAAAAAAATAATCGATCCTAACATATTTATTATGTGGGCAGGAGAAGTATGTGTACCCGGGCTTAGTCGGGTTATTTAAATCCCAAATATCCACCAGACCATGACTATTCTTAAGACAATTTAAGGCCCTGTAAACTCTAGGCTTCCGGCCAGAATATCCACCTTGCCTCTGTTTCCAAGTTCCAGGGTTCCTTCTATTAGTAATCTGTTGTCCACATACTCTCCCACATTATAACTCCACTTCTGCCTTCCTTTAATCTCTTTCAACTGTCTCTTTATTTCATTACTGATTCCGGAAATGCTTTTTTATTTTGCTTTAAAACCACCACCTTTCCCTTACCCCCTACACCCTCTCTGTCGTTCCCCCGACCCCTCCCTCCACCCCCTCCACAGCACCCCCACCTCCCCACATGAGGCATACAGACTCAATCTAGAGTCTGTTTCATGATGAGTGTGCAACACAGAGCCTGAACCTGAGCCTTAATACTAGGATTTTTACTAGTAATTAAAAGATGCTGCTCATAGACCCCAGCTCACACAGTTAGTTTTTGGTTTTTTTCCCCCTACTCTTTTTCTTCTGTTTCTCTCTTCCTTTCTTCTCTTTCCTCTTCTTTCCCTTCTCCTCCTCTTCCTCTCCCTCTGCCTTCTCTTCTCTTCTTTCCCTTTTCCTTTTCCTTTTTTCCTTTCCTCCTCCTCCCCTTCCTCTTTTTTTTCTTTTTTCTCTTACCCCTCTCTCTCCTACTTCCCCCTTTCTATATAAAAAGAAAAAAACCCCATGCACTTGATTTCATGTATATATTTATTATTTTTTTCCCCCCCTTTTTTTTCTTTCCTTCTTCCCTTCCCTTCCACTTCAAATATATCTATATATCCCAAAGAACAGCAACAACACTAAAAAAAAAAAAAAAGGGAGAGAAAAGAAGAAAGGAACAAGATTATAGTGCTACCTTTGTCCCTTCTATTTTATTTTTGGTTTGATTTCCCCTTGTGATGGTTATAGACTATGGCTTACTTGGCATTTTACAGCTGTCTAAATCTAGCCAGACAAACTATCCAAATATTCTTTAGCCTTTATTTCGGACAAAAAGAACTTGGTTTGTCCCCCCAGATCACTTTAAGCCGAGCCGGATTATTTAAATAAACTTGCGCTTTTTTATCTTGAAATGGCTTAATAAGCTGACGCAACCTCCACCGCCTTTTGATGGTGGAGTGACAGAAGTCTGGGCGAACAAAGTAGGAGATCTCATTCCTAGTTCTTTTTGCTTCTGGTCTTGCTTTTTCAAAGACCGCTTGGCGTAATAAGAAATTGCCGAAGTAGACCAGAATGGCGCGGGGGAAAGCCCCTGCCTTTGCTGGCTGTTTCTGAACAAAAGGGACACGGTGGGCGCGTTGGACTTCCAGAGCCCAGTTCCATTCAGTAAGTTCTGGCAAAGAGTCTCGTAGCAGGTCCACCACGTATGATCGAACATCCCCTGCCTCAACACCTTCGGGAACCCCCAGTACCCGTAGATTATTCCTCCGCTGACGATTCTCAAATTCCTCAAGCTTCCATTTGACGTCGACTAGCTGTGCCTCATGAGAATCCACTTGCGTTTGATTTGAAACCAAATCGGATTCAGTGGAAACAATTCTCGACTCCAAATCCGTCAGCCTCTCTCCAAATACATTGCACGTCTTAGTTAGCTTTCGGACAACCCCTTGCATTTTGCGCATGGCAGCCTGGGTTTTGCGCCCGTCCTGGCGCGTCTCTTCCCGGTGTATTGAAATGGCCTGAAAGATGGTCTCTAGCGTTGGAGGGGCTAATCCGGAATGATCTAATCTGGGTGGATCAGGAGGTGTAGGACTCATGATTTGATTTGTGGGGGTATAGTCCCAAGCAAGATCCTTTCCCTGTCTCTTTTTCTTTTTTTCAGAATAGTTTTTAATTTACAATCCTCGTCGTCTACCTGGTCGCTACAGGTCTCATCTGTAGTATATGGCAAGTCATCAGACCATTCATCCCCGTCAGATAAAGAAAAAAAGTCACTAGGTTCTTTATCAAAATCTGTATCATCAATGTTGGTTTTACTGGCTACTAGAGGTGCTAAGTCTTGCCCCCCCAGTAGCTCCAATCATATCAGCAGGGTCATGAATACTGGTGGAGCTCTCCAGAGTTATATTCTCATTCTGGCAGGCTAGTATCGGACCCTCTGATCCATCAGCAATCACAGTCATAAGTGAAGGAAGAGGGCTAAGCATACCTTCATTATTAGCAGGTCCCCCATCTTGATCATATGGGTCCAGATTAGAAGGTTGCGCTGTCTCGCTTAACGCTCCTGGTGTAACCTGCTCTGAACTCTGGGTTACATTCAAACCCTCGCAGGCATCTGTATCCGCGGTACTCACGGCTTTCGCGTTCGGCTTAGAACATGCTGAACTCTGAGTCTTCCTCTCCTGACCCGGATCTGTTTTCCCGGCCGACCCTCTCAATAGATCAGCCACAGTGGGGCCGGCCGGGCGTGCTTGCTGAGCAGCCCCGCCTCTTCCACGTCTCGGGGTCTGTGTGAGTGATCCCAGCGTCGCTGTAACCACCGCCTTCACCGTTCCTGTATCTCCTGACTCCAGCGTTCCCCGCAGCGCCAGTCTGGCCGTTCTCGTCTTCGCAGCCGCAGCCACCTTCGGTCCCATCTCAGCCGACACCGCTATTTCCACACGCTCGGTTTCTTCCTTGATCTCGGTCGACAGGTAAGATTTCTTGTGATGGATTGCGTCGGCTGTGGTTTTCAGTATTATTTTATCTAGGTGCCGTAGTACGGCTAGCCCAATAGCAGTTCCCAATAAGTGCAGGTAGCTCCTGACGGGCTTGAGTTCAGTACCACAGATCTCTGCATTCATCCCACCGAATTTTCAGAGCAGCATCAATGGTTCTTTCTGGCTCTCACAGCTCCGTGCACACTGCGATCTCAAGCGATCGCCATCTTGCCTCCGAAAAACGAAAAAAATTACATATTTTCCAATGAAACAAATTCAAAACTTCTAAACACAAAGGGGCAGATTTACAAGCCCCTTGTGTGACTTTTGTGCCGCTGTAGTGTCACTTTTTGTGATGGAGCGGCGGCATAAACAATGCGCCATGTTGCGGCCCATTTACAACGTGACACATCTAGGGAGTTGCGTCACCTTGTAAAGCCATGTGTCACATTATACCTGCATCAGGTATAATATATGCCGGGTGGGCGTTCCCACGCAGGTAGTGGTACACAAAAGATAGTCACAGTGGAAATTATTCACAATGTATCTGCAACCAATACATGGTCTATATACAAGGAATATGACAACACCAAATGGCTCATTCAATAAATGATTATGATTTAATAAATATCACAAAAATTGTCATCATAGACTCAAAAAATTTGAACTGAATATCACAGTTAACATTTAGTAAAAACAGGTGCATACAGGGTGAAGTGATAGGTGCGTAGTTAGGATAAGTGAAAGTGATGTGCAGGGGGAAAGGTGGTGCATATATATACATCAATATACAATAATGATAACCTAACCTGCCAAATTACTGGCAAAACATACAAATGCAAAATCATAAACAAAAGATGCAGATATAGATCCTCTGTCATCCAGGTTTGATAAGTGAAGGGAAGGAGATGTCGACGTTTCGACCCTATAAAAACCAGCAGATTTAACGTCTTGGAGGTGGGGTCTTCATCAGGACCAACGGGGAAGGGGGCAGGGAAGCGAAGGGTATATGTTGCACCAGTGACAGCACAGGTGTCTTCAGGCTGAAAGATAGTGATGTGGGCCAGCAAGGCTCTCACGATAGGTACAGCAGTCCGAATAGGAATAAACCAGAGGTACGCAATAATTTAAGGCCGGATGTATCCGTATAGAAAGAGCAAGGGTTCAAACGTAACCCATAGCTCTGGGAAGCGTCGAGACTTCTGACAGCTAACCAGAGCTATGGGTTACGTTTGAACACTTGCTCTTTCTATACGGATACATCCGCGGCCTTAGGTTATTGCGTGAAGACCCCACCTCCAAGACATTAAATCTGCTAGTCTATGATCTATGATGACAATTTTTGTGATATTTATTAAATCATAATCATTTATTGAATGAGCCATTTGGTGTTGTCATATTCCTTGTATATAGACCATGTATTGGTTGCAGATACATTGTGAATAATTTCCACTGTGACTATCTTTTGTGTACCACTATTTACCCGAGTCCAGTGGTCTTTCGGGTTACCCCATTGATACGAAACTCCCCACGCAGGTAAGCATCGGAAATGTGAGGCAGTGAAATCTACAAGATTTCACTGCGCCACTTCTAGGATGCCACTGCGTCAAAACCTTGCGCCTGATTGAAGCAGGTGTAAGGAGTGATGCACTACAATAAGTATAGGCCTCAACATTCATTGCTGGAGTTGCGTCATGCTTGCGACATGACTCCAGCAATGCGTTACTTTTGGGCCAACAGATGCGTCAGAAATTCTGACATATCTGTCAATACTTGCGCCATGGTGCGCCATATTGTAAATACAGCGCATCTATGGTCGCGCAAGGGTATCGAAGGCTGGTGCAAGAAAACTGACTCATCTCTACAGATGCATCCTTTTCTTGTAAATCTGCCCCATACGGTATTGTAATTGCAAGCGTCCATCCCTAAACAGAATGTGCTCAACGAGGTGTGACTTATCTGACTGGTGGAGTTCTCAAATAGAGAGTATGACTGGCCCTTTAGTTTAAGACGTCCATAACCATCTCTCTGAGATATACATTTATTACGGACCTCTTAACTTTTGCACAGTGATTAGGAGTTGAGTTAAAGAGAGTGATGATTTCTGCTTGTGACTTTATGTTTTAAGCACTGCCTGTACATAGCCAATATCAATCCGTAGCCAATATCATTCACTTATTCCTCTCATACTGTGTTTTACGAATGGCAATGAAGCTGTGAAAAGCACAAAGTACAATATTAAGATTTGAAAGGCCGGGGGGGGCGTGGCCGAACCACCGCAAGATGGCTGCAGTTTCCTGAAGCTCCGTGACCTGACAGATACTGGAACACTTTCGGGGCATCAGTTCACCTCGGTTTATAACATGAAGTGGAGAATATAGCTTGTGAACGCCAGGGGCACAGGCACCTCTAACTTTAGTTGTCTGACAAGCTGTTTTGGACACATTTTTCTCCCACTTCGCGTTCTCCTCAGGAGTCGGAGCCGCAACCGCCATTTTATTCATTGCGGTGAGCAGACGTGAGCCTTACGAAATGCTTCAGACACACAGGGGGACCATTTCAGGATAATTTAAGCCTCTTATTAGGCAGCACATGTTCCCTAATCGGATTTTGTAATGTCTTTACCTCAGAACATCTCTGCCTGCATGTTTTACCAGATTTATTACCCGTCTGGCATGCTTTCTTTTCCTGGGGTATATTTCTATGGTCCTGTGTTTGTGCAATCTTGGAGCCAAATATGTCTCCAGTAATTTATTCCACAACAAAGGAGATCCCGGTTGTTCCAGCTAAGGTTTTACTTTGAGGTCTTTTTTACACCTCTCCCATTGTTGGCGCTTAGTTATTTGATAGTTCTGTGCTCATAAGCTCACTTCATCTTCAGCTTCATTGTGACTTTTGCGGCATTTGGTCCCTCTGGTGGCTTATTTTTTCTTCTTTGATATATGGAGTCCGCCTCCGCTCAGTGTCAAAAAAGCTTATCCACCAACATGTCCTATGTCCGCAAAGATTCCACTACTGCCACAAAACGACAGAAGAAGGAGCCCAACTCTCCTACAAAGTCTCCATTACCTCTAACTTTGGAGGATCTTATGGAGGAAATAAAACTTATGAAACCCTTTGTTATTGACACTAATGCCACTCTTCAACGACTGGATGAGAAATGGTCTAATTTGGAATCCAGAGTGTCGACAGTGGAGCAGCGGGTGAGCGACATCCAAGATGCAACTTCCAAGATTGATGCTATGTCTAAAGAAATTGTTCTTCTTAAACAACAGACTGAGGAACTGGAAAATCGTAATAGACACAGTAACCTCAGAATTTATGGCATTCCTGAAGGGACAGAAGGATCAGATATACTTGCTTTTCTCAAGACACACATTCCCAAAATAGTTGGGCTTAAGGAGGATTCGTATTTTAATCTACAGCGTGCGCACCACTTAGGTCCCAAATCTGTGGGACCATCCTCCTCCTCATCAACCGGTCGCCCTAGAGGAATAATTGTTCTTTTTTTGGAATATACTGAACTGTTAATGGTTCTGTCTGCGGCTAAGCAACGAAAGCAAATGTTGTGGTCTGGTGAGAGAGTCATTCTCTCTCAGGATGTGGCTCGTGCAACTGCTGCTCGCCGTAAAGAGTTTTTCTCCTTTCGTCCTGCTCTACGCTCCATGAATGCCAGATATGGTTTTGTGCACCCATGTTTTTTCAAGGTCACATACAAGGAAAGGACTTTCTCATTTGACTGTCCGGAGGATTTGAGGCAGTTTATTTTTCGCCACAAAGGAGAAGACATGGACTTTGGGAAAACCTGAACATGAATATTTTTATTGTATTCCTGCTCCTTTGCTTATAACTTGTTTTTGATTTTTCAGGGAATGCTGTTGTTGCTGTCTTTCTCATGTTTAACTTGGTAGTTATTGTTTATTTTCTTCTTTCAGGTTGCTCTGCTGTTAATTTCACCTTTTTTTCTTTTTTCCCTTTACAGACTTTCTTCGTCTAGTACAGATTTCCCTCCTTGATGTTCCATTCCCATGTGCCTCCCTTCCTAGTCCTACTGTTTATAGTTCTTCTTCATTTGTTGGTAAGTGTTATCCCATTCAATAGACATGCTTGTTGCATATTTTCGTGCTCTTTGCCTATATGTTTTAACTTCAGGCTACTTTCTCTCTCCTTTCTCTTTTAAACTGCTGTTCCTATTCTTTTCTATACCTAAGTCTTCCTTTACGGTCTCTGTCATTTCTCTTGAATTTGTCAATCTATTGTCCGTCTTCCGTTTTGCGCTTCCCCGCCTCTCCTTGCTATTTCTCCTACACTGGTTGTGTACGTTGTTATTCTTGACTGAAGCCTCTTGGCTTTTTGTCAACTTTTCTTTCTCTTTTGAATTCAACATTGTTCCTTTCCTTTTGCTTTCTCTATATTATCTCTGGGATTTTTTCCTTATCTTCTATATTCCTGTCCTTCAGTTTTTTTCCTTCCTTTTTTCTTTCCTTTTTCTGTTCTTCTTATCCTCAACATCTTCTTTTCCTTTTCCTTCAAGATTGATATCTTGCACTTCTTATTGCAAAGCTCTCTTTATGATGATTCAGTTCTTTTTCCACAGTGAATTCGTATTGTTATCTATTTCAGATTGCTCATGGTTGTTTCTAATGCCTTCTCCCTCTCCCCATGATTGGTAATGTTCGTATTGTGTCCTGGAATGTGAAGGGTCTACATAACCCTATTAAGAAACAAAGGGTGCTTACACACTTATCTAGATTACAATGTTAGATTACAATGTTACAAGAAACCTATCTTACTGAAAATGATATTAACTCTCTCAAAAGGCACTGGGTGGGTCATGTTTTTTGTTCGCCTGCTAAGGAGAAAAAGAATGGAGTGGTGACTTTATTTCATAAATCTCTATCTGTAATGATTGAAAAGTAAGAGTGAGATGTTAATGGCAGATGTCTTCTTCTTCATCTTGTTATTAATGGCTCCCCTTTTTCCCTCCTTAATATTTACAGTCCTATGGGTTTAGATGCTCAGTTTTGGCATTCCATGTTGCATGTCCTACACTCTTGTCCTAGCCTGCATCTCCTTGTTGGTGGTGACTGTAATCAGATTATGGACCCTTTCACTGATAGAAAATCCCTTTCTAAGTATACCCCCAACAAAATGAAAAAACTTTTTTAAACACTATCCAAGCTAGAGGTTTGGTGGACGCTTGGAGGATTTGTAACCCCAATAATTTGGAATTAACATTTTAGTCCCCTACACGTAATGTAAGATCGAGAATTGACTACATTTTTGCATCTCCCCAACTACTCACCAACTTAACCCATGCTGAAATTGGATCTATACTGGTATCCGACCATGTTCCGGTCAGTATTAATTTAGATCTTCCATACAAACCTCCTAAACCCTGCAGGTGGCACTTTAACAATGTGTTACTTAAGGACCCTATCTTTGTGGAGCACTTAAAACTTTTTTACTAGAGTTCTTTCATACTAACACTACTCCTGGCATGCCATTTCATGCTGTATGGGACGCTTTTAAGGCAACAGCCAGAGGTTTTATTATCGCCTATGTCACTGTTAAAAGAAAAAAAACTTCTTAAGGAGTCTTCATCTTTATTATCATCTATTAAGCATCTTGAGCATGCATACTACACTTCCAATACAGATGATACTCTCAAACACCTTATTCATGCTAAATTGAATTTTAATAGGAAATCAACTGAGGAGGCCTACGGAGTGTTACTAAAGATCAATTCTAAATTCTATGGTGGCCGCAATAGAGCAGGTAAATTGTTAGTGAACTATTTGAAAGTTAAATCCCAAAAATCCAGAATAAATAACATCATACATGACAAGGGCAGACATTTTACATTGTTTTACAGACTTTTTAAAAACGTTATATACCCCTGAATCCTCTCCTTTGGACCTTGCCTCGGATTCATTTTTTGACTCTCTTCCTCTTCGTACTTCCCCCTCTCCCGATTGCTCATTTCTTGACAAAGGCTCTTTCTGAGATTAAGGCTGCTTTAGCTCAATTACCTAAAGACAAAGCTCCCGGCCCTGACGGCTTTACTGCGGAATTTTATTCTTGCTTCTCACCAATTCTTCTTCCTCATCTCCTCTCTCTCTTTCAATACTTCATCTCTCACAAAAGAAGCTTGTGGCACTTTTTTTAGAGGCAATGATTTGCCTGATTCCCAAGAAAGATAAAGATCCCTCCTCCTGTGCTAATTATTGCCCTATTTCTTTTATAAATTTAGATTGCAAGATTTTTGCTAATTTGTTGGCTCTCCGTCTAAATCAAGTGATTCCCGATCTGATAGGAATCGAACAGTCTGGGTTTGTTAAAGGTAGAACTTTAGCTGACAATTCTAGAGCTTTTTTAAACATAATACATCTTGCTTCCAAAACCTCTACTCCTTTAGCGGCTATTACTTTAGATGCTGAAAAAGCCTTCGATCGCCTTCATTGGCTTTTTATGATGCGAGCCCTTAAATGGCATGGTTTTGGCCCTGTTATTATGCCTTATATAAGCATGTTTTATTACTCCCTAACTACTTCAGTTTGTGTTAACGGATCCCAATCCTCTTACTTTACCCTTCAAAGTGGCACTCGTCAGAGCTGCCCTCTTTCTCTTTTACTGTTTATACTATCTCTTGAACCTTTTCTTCATTCCCTACGACACTCTTATTTATTTTGGGGGTTTCGGCACAAAACCTCCGAAACCAAGTCCACCGCTTATGCTGATGAAATTCTGCTACATGTTTTGGATCCCCCAGTCTCCATACCTGCTTTTAATGATCTCTTATCCTCTTACGCTACCTTATCGGGTTATAAGTTAAATTTTATGAAATCTGAAGTTCTTCCACTAAACAAATACTGCTTAAAAGAAATGTTCGCAGATAAGGGTTTTAAATGGAACTCCAACCATATCACAAGCCTGGGAGTTATATATTCTTCCTCAATTTCTAAAATGGTCCAACTTAATTTAGATGAGGCCCTACTATAAGTGCTTCACATGTCAGAGAAATAGTCACCTTTATATTTATCATGGTGGGGTAGGTTGGACACAATGAAGATGATGATGCTCCATGTTATCAATTTGTATCTGCCCATGCTACCAGTGAAGATTCCATTAACATTTTTCAAATCTCTTAATAGTGCCCTAAGTAGATTTGTATGGAATAAACGGAAAGCTCATATTTCTTTGTCTTCATTATCCGCATCCAAAGACAAGGGTGGTGTTAATTTTCCCAACTTCAGACGATACCATTCTTCTTTTTTGAAACGTCAAATTTTACCCCATCTTTTCTCTTCTGAGGACACTCCTTTAACAGTCTGGCATAATTTGGAGGACTCTTTGATTCAACCTTTTCCTTTCTCATGATTGGCTAATTTTTCGCAACCTCCTCGTTCCTTTAAATTTCCCATCATTTCACAGTCTATATCGATTATATACCCGGTCCTGACCAAATCTCTTTCACCTTTGCAGATGTTTCTTGACTCTTCTATATGGCATAATAGAGCCATTAAACTTGCTAATCATACCATTTTTGGAAGGATTGGGTCAATAAGGGGACCGTTCTAGTTAAACACTTGTTCCGTGGAACGCATCCTTTCTCTTCCAGTGAGCTTCAATCTAAATATGGACTGTCCGCCTCTTCCCTTCTTAACAACAATTCTTTGAAAACGATCCTTACTCATCAGTTTTCCCTTCTTTCCCGATCCTCTTCCCCTTCACTGGATTCACCATTAGGGCCGCTGTCCACTTCCCCCTCCCTCCGGACCTCCCACATTTATAAATATCTTCATTTTTCTCTTCCTAATCACCCTAAGAGTAAGGTTGAAGCTTTATGGGAGTCGGAGTTACAACAAACTTTTTCTACACACACGGAATGAATTCTATCTGGTCACGATTACATTGCACGTCTTGTAATGCTAGCACTACTCAGACTCTATATTACGTTTACAGCAGGTTGTATTTAACTCCATCATCTATTTCTAAATTCATCCAGGGTTCATCACCTGCCTGTTGGAACTGCTCAACTACTCACAGCACATACCTACATTCCTTTTTCCTATGTCCACACATTATCTCTTTTTGGATAAAGATTTGTAGAACAATTTCTTCTATATGCTCTATTAGTTTCCCGTTTAAAATCAACTCTATATTTTTAGGAAGTACTTCCCCAGTTTGGATTGGTGCTCGTAAATTGGGGATGTTTTTGGATTTGTTATTGGCTATTGCCTTTCAAGTTATTACTTCCAATTGGAAGGATGCCACCAAGGTCACCTTTAATGGTTGGTGGAACCTTCTCTGTCATCATCACAGGTTGGACAGAGCATTTGTCACCTCCTCTCACTAACTTCTTCGAAAAGAGGACTTTTGGTCTCCACTTACTAATTATCTTCTCGTTCAATACAGATCCATGACAGTACTTCTGTTTTTCAACCACCATGAGCTCTTCAGTTTTATTTTTCTCATATTGCACATATTAGATTAATTATTGTTACCTTTGCATTGTCTGAACATTCTCTGTGTAAACTACTGGATTTAAATTTGATTATCTTTGTAATAGAGCTGAATTTTTCTCTCTTATGTTCTTTTTTCTTCCCCCTTTTCCTTTCTTTTTATACATATACCAAAAAATGATGTTTCATTAAGGTACATTCTCTAATATTGATTCCCTAACCTGATGCTTAATATTACTATTGTATCATAACATATTCTTATTTTGATTTCATATATCTTGCACTATGTTTCTTTGGTTACTTTTAACTCCTGCTGTAAGATGTACCCTTGTTTTTCATATATTTCAATAAAGCTCCATTAAACTAAAAAAAAAAAAAAAGATTTGAAAGGCAGTAAATTACGAAAAAAAATGAATTCATATAGGAACGGTCGAGAGGGTATCAAAATATGAGTTTACATGACTTTTATCGTCTTCATATTTTTACCTTTAGAGAAAAATTAGACGATCGTTCTACAGAAAGCGATGGTGGTTCAGAAAGTGCTTTCGTTAGATGGAAAAAACTGGCTTTGCAACATCACCCAACATGCCATAGTGTGATGAAACTAAACTAAATAGGTTGAGAGCAGTTCTCACCAAAAGATTAGTACAATTTCCCTCCACAGGTGAGGAGTCAGGCTGTCTAGAGCAGCCTGTGTATCGCTATCACAGAAAAGTTCCTTTTGGCAAAGTGGAGTTTAAAAGTGATGCAGGAAGCCACCGTGCTAACTGGACTGTCCAACATTGTTTGAAACACATAAATCAATGTGTTTTAATACTTCCAGCCTTGGCATAGACTTCAGTGTGAAATACATTAAAAACAACCATTGACAAAGCCAATATGGCTGCCTTGCATTTTAAGTCCCGATAAAATATATTTTTTTTTAAAATCTGAAGTGAAAAAAAAACTGATCACTTTCCACACACAATGAACCTACGAAATAATTGATCGAATCATACATTGCAATGTAAGCACTATATAGGTGGAATGATCCGTAAAATAGTAAATAGAATGAGGTGAGAGGGAAATAATCCTGTGTGCAGAGTCAAACCCCGCTCTTTATATATTTCAAAGAAAGTGAAACAAAAGATATTTTTATGAGAGCTTCGGTTTCATGGGAGAACTAGACATTGCTAAAACATAAGAACATTTTAAATGATACAAAGAAGACAAAACTGATATTGCTTCATAAAAAATATTAAAACTGTTTTAAAACAAACACAAAGCATCTAATCAGTATTTATAGTTTATAGAACCGTTCTGCAATGTAGACTTGGAAGCACCTGTGACAACGTCAGCGTTATACAAAATAATAAAGCCCACAAGAATTACATAAAAGATTAAAGTCTCAACCGCCATTAAATGACACCAACCCCGAGGTAGACATCACATCCATTCTAAGAAGTTTGTAGAATGGAGAGCCCCTCACATTTAGGGAAAATGCAAAGAGTTACAGGTGCAACAGAAACAGTAGCTGTGGATACTGTAAAATATAAGACTACAACACATGGCAGTGGGGTTTTGGCCAGGAAAAAAACAGACCATTCTCTCTTAAAACCTTTAGGCCTTAACACTGATTGAGAAGACAGAAGATGGCATGAAAACATGTGATTTCCTGGAAAACGATGAATAGGATGACATGCAGATTATCTGGTCAATTTTCACCCTTGAACTCGTAAAAATATACTTCACACTGAACCTTACATTTCAGAGAACACACAAAGGGCCCCATTACGATGACGGTCGGACTTACGTTCGACTGGCACCGTAGTGTAAGCAGGACTGCCCGACTAGTAGTCGGTGATCCACTTGCCGAATTACGATGCGACCGCCTTCACGGTGGTCGGAATGTGTATAGTTTGTATTGTGGTGTGTGATGCAGGCTACAGCACACGCTGCAGTACAAAATAAACACAACTTACCTATCCCTGCACTATGTGGCAGACACCATGTGTTGCCTGCCACATTGTGCCTGCCACATGGGATATGTAGGGGAGCACCATAGGTGCCCCCCAGGGCACATATCGGAGGGCCCCCAAAGTCCCTTTCCACCTGCCTTTTCATGGCGGGTTAACCGCCATGAAATGGCTGGCGCAAAGGGACATTGTAATCCCTACGGTGGTGCCTGATGAGGCACCGCCACTGTTATAGGGCTTGCAGTCCCTCTGACGGTCGGATGCGTGGGGGTCAGTTTCTCCACCTGCCCTACATCTGCCAATCATCATAATGCGGCGGAAAGTCCTGCAGGGTCCAATGGCGGTGGGACCGCCACCGACGGCCTGACGGTGGTGGTCCCCCCGCCATCGTAATGGGGCCTAGAGTACGCTTTTGTCATCCACAAAAGAATAACATGCCTAAGATAGTCCTAGTTTGTATTTTGAGGCACCAGCAGAAGAGACAGGTCACTTGTATCACTATGTTCCTTCCCCTGAAAAGCACTTTGACATTACTGTAACTAAATGTTTATGGCCTGATCTAGTGTTTGGCCTGTGGATTGTGCACTTGTAATGAGGAGGGCTAGCATGTTTATGATAGAGTACCCATCTGAAGCTTAGGGCAGTATGCATTTTTAATAAGGCCGACAGGATATCAGTCAAGTTTGTGATGGAGTACCTGTCCATCAAATATTAAATCAAGCCCTAAGTATCTAGTTACAGTAATTTTAAAGAGCTTCACAGGAAAGAAGCATCATAGTCAATATCATCTCTGTAGAGCTCTCTTACAGAGCTGCTTCTTTTTGGTGGTGTTGATAGTAAACAGGTTTCACAATGCTGCCATCAAGTATGGTTGCCACCTGACCAGTATCCTACTGGCAACAAAACAAATTTCATCTTCTATGCTGCTGTAAGTATTTATCAAATGCCGGCAATACAGTGATGCATATTTTACGTGCTCCTTCAGTGATAACAAGTGGCACTACCTGTAAACTCACAAAGTTAGTATCTGGCTTTGTGCCACATAAAAACATAGCAGAAGAGCAGAACGTTGACTGACTATTAGCACTGTTTATAAATATTCAGTTACTGTGCTTTTACATTTTAAGTTAATTCCCCCAAAATGTTATCAGGCATGACCAAAGATTTCATTCAATTCAAAGTCTTTCATCATGCAATTCACAAGTATTTTTCTCATGAACAAACAGACAAGTCAACACACACAGCTATAGGCTCAACTTTCAGACTGTTTTCCACAGTGCAGCAATCATTTTGCACTTCCAATTGTTAAGCATACACAGTCACAACTGATGCTCTTAAACACAAACTATGAGTGCAGACACCATAGGAAGATGAAGCTGCAAGTGCAGGGTCCAGCAATCCTCAAAATGATATGGGCAAGGCAAAAAATAAATGGTAGCCATTTTCATAGAAGCTACCCCTTACTGGTATTTATGTGTTTGTAGGTGTCTATATATGGTACTCACTTTTCTGTTAAAAAGGGTGCTGACAAGTAGTGTGTCACTTTGAGGTGGACAGAACGTAAAATCAGAGTAGTAGTCCTACACTTTCCAAATCTGACAACACCCTGGACATAGTTCCAAGGTTATAAGATCTGCCATATGGCTCAGCATTCCTAGAAAGTGCTTTGTTTTATATCATGTAATAGTGGAATAGTTGATGGGTGCTATTTTAGAAAACAGAATGCAGAGCACATGGGTGCATGAACAGATTATGTCATCTTCCTTCTGCTTCTTGTAGAATTAGACCAAAAACCATATTCACATTAATTTCAAAATGGAAGAAAAGGACACTCTTGGCTTCTTACAACAGTTCATCAGTATCCCAACTAACTCAAAAGTGAGTGGCTCACTAGAGCTGAGCTCTACTGTGGTGGTGGTATTTTCCACATAATTGTGGATTTGCTCCATTTGTCACACAATCCACTATGTTCTGTGTATTTTGCAGATTTCACAAAAAACATTTCTGCTCAAGTGGATCAAAAGTTACTAAAACACAAGCAAAACATCGTCATCTGCAATGGAAGGCCAGTACAAAGGGTCAGTTGCTAATTGCCAAATTTAGAAGTTAAACTGATACTAACCAGATGCACATTTTCCCTGAGAGCATTCTTTAGTGATGAAATGATAAAAAAAAACCTGTCACATCCGGGCGGGGGGGGAGGTAACATGGCAGACAGGAGCTACTGGACCTAACTGTGGTAGATAAGGTTGTTTGCCACTTGTGTCCTGGGTTCTGAACTACCATGGCTCGGCAAACTGGCCCAAAGACACAATTTTTACAGCTGACTACCAAAGTAGAGAGGGCAACTAGTCAAAGGCTTCTCAGGGAGGTTGTGTGGGGCCAAGAGCACAGAATTCAACAGTCAACCAACAGACACCATAAAGTATTGTCCAATATAGTGTTTATCTTTGAGTTAAAAGAATGTACTTTATCACACAGCAAATTAAAATACTACATAGTGCAAGTAAGTCTCTAAATTGCTTGATTGTAATCCTTTAGGAATCATCCTAGAGGTACCCCTCTCCTTTGGTAACCTCTCCACTGCTATTAGAGTTCTATACTGTCCATACCACAAGTATGTTACAAGAGTCTAGACCTGGATTAAGCACAGGAGCAGATCGATCAAAGTATCATAATATTCAGATGTACACCAATTTGATTTCTCAAGGTAAAACTCTTACATTTGCATGGGAGAATTTCTCTACTTTTTAATTCTCTCTTCCACTCACAGTTTGGCCATGTGATTACCTGCATTATTGTAAATCCCTCTCTAGTAGGAGAGGACAGGCACATTCAGTGATCCCACTACTGTGGCAATAGCTCTTGTACAGCAGGGGGTGCCACAGACACTTTGCTCAGAACGTAACCGCTGTGAGAGAAAAGAGTGGCAGATAAGGATGGTGCCACAGATCTTCAGCAGTGGTGGCCTCCCAGGAAAAGTCACAACTGTGTGGTTGGATAGGAAGGGGCAGTCGCTGGGCCAGTCTTCGGTAGCTGGGCTTGTTAGGCAGTTGCAACCTTTAGGACATTCAGGGCTTACACATCAGTGATGTAAAGGATTCTCTGATGATGGTAGTTGCAACACCAGTACCTTGACATACAGCAGGATTCTGATATAACACAGGGGCATATTATCTAGGAAGTGGTGGTGAGAGACGTTAGCGTCCTTTGCTTAACGCCTCTCATCGCCACTTCGGAAATGCTAGGCTGCACCATATTACCAAGGATATGGTGCAGCCTGGCATTTCCCCCTGTGATGGCGCTATGTCTCACGACTTAACGCCAACGCAGACACCCTTGCACCAGAGTGCAAGGGTGTCTGTGAGCAGGGAGGTTTGTTTATGTACAGGAAGGTGTCCCTTTCCGTACACAAACAAACCTAAAATGCCATTTTGTAACTTACATGTGTGCTGCTTCATGCAGCACACATGTAAGTTACAAAATGGCATTTTTAAAAACAGATTTGTTTATGTACAGGAAGGAACACCTTCCTGTACATAAACAAACCTTGGCATTTTGCTTTTTTCATGTGTGCTGCACAAGGCAGCACACATGGAAAAAGCAAAAGCGAGGAGAAATGAAGCATTTCTCCTCGTTTCGCCACCTTAAGACCAGGATTTTCCTGGTCTTAATTTCGGCACTGCCACCTATTATCGCCTCTCTTGATAATAGGTGGCAACGTCGAAGTGAATGGGTGTTGCGGTGGAATGCCCACTGCAACACCCACTGCATGCCCCTTTCACGCTAATTTTAGCGTGAAAGGGGCCCTATTACCAAGGCAGCGTTAAGCCACTTAACGTGGCTTTTAGCCACGTTATGTGGTTTAACGCTGCCTTGGTAATAGGGCGCTGACCCTATCGCCACCACAACGTCACAAAAAGTGACATTGTGGTGGCGATAGGGGCTTTATAATATGCCCCACCGTGCTTGGCCATTCAAAGTCTTGGTACAGTTTACAGAAAGAATGGCTTTGTGAGACTGGGGAACCCCTTGACACAATGGTTGCTCCTGCCTTTGCTATCTTTCAGTCATCTGTATCCTTTGGTAATTCCTCAGACTGGGAGCAACCTAGGATTCTCCTTGTGGACAGTCAATCAATCAATCAAAAGTTCTTTATTTCGGTTCAAGAATAAAACCATAAAAGATACATCATAAATATACACATACCATTTATATAGGTGCAAATACAGCAATTCCATCTATGGTTAAAACACCTCATCAGGGTAGGGGCAAAGGAATAATGCAATTACCATACCACAAAAATACTATTAAAATATTTAAATATGTTAAAAGCTAAACATGAAGTTAAAACAGTTTATCATATGCATAAATATTTAGAATGATAGTACTATTCCCACATGGTCGTTCCAACTCAAATACTTTTCAGTACGATAATGGATTCACAGTTTGCTTTTAACTCTTCATCCATAAAGTGCATGTGCAATGATTAAAAAACCATAGGTATAAAAGCACTGGTTATTAAGCAATATCTTTACAGTCTTAATCCAACTTTAGCCCTTATAAGACTCACATTGAATAAAAATCTACTTACACTAAAAACAATTTTTTGAGATGTGTCTGTTTTTAATAATCTTCCTGCCTCTTGGCAGACTCTTATGTTCATATTACAGCAAATAGGTTTAATCCATTTTTTCCTTGGTTTGCCGTATGCCGGGCAGAAGAATAATATGTGTAAATCATTTTCCTTCGACACATTTTGACATAGTTCACAAAATTCATTGCTATTTCTACCACAATTTGTAGCCCATTTTGATGTGTTCATATTAATTTGTAGCACACCATATCTAAACTTCATGTATAAAGTTTTAGCTAGTTGAGGACGTATCTCGTCCAAAAGCATTCAAAGCTCGCTACCTCCTTAAAAAGAAGGAACCCAGCTGTTAGTGTGCCATTATCTGTACTGTATAACACATTATTTTGAATATAAGCCCAAAAAGTGGATTTTAACAATGTTTTACTAAGCACAGTCAACTGTGTCGTGTTTTCCCAAAAATGACTCAGACCCAGTTTCTCAAACCAGGAAAAAACATGCTTGAGCCATGGAATACTCCTACCCTTGTCAATCTCTAAAATCTCCTGTAGGCCCTCCTTGTAATAATTCAATTCAGAAGTTGACCAGAGCCGTACCCAGAATAATAAGGGTCTTAGTATTGCATGGTGATCTGTTCGTTTAACATTTAAGTCCATAAAAACGGGAATTAGAGGTGTTCGCACCGGTAAACTTAACACTCTTCTAAAAAATGTATTTTCTCCTAATTCAAAACTCTTTTTACAGTGGGGCCCCCATATTTCAGCGCCATAAAGAGAAGCTGATTGTACTTTGTATTTAAAAACCTCCAAAGCGGGGGTCAGCGCCTTCGAGGTGCTACTCCCATGCTTCTTTATCATTGGTAGTGAGTTTTGAAGTTGGATAATCTTGTTTTTTTCTAGCTGTTGCTTCCAGGACAGCTTTGAGTCCAAGGTTATGCCTAAATAGTTAAAATGGTGCACATACTCTAGTTTTTGGCTGTTAACTATTACATTCTTTTTAAAAGACTTATGTGGATTTATTGACATATACTTTGTTTTACTTGAATTTATTTCAAGGCCCTTATTTTTGTAATAAATGTTAAAAGAATCCAACAAAGATTGTAGACCTTTTGGGGTTTGTGATATTAAAATGGTGTCGTCAGCAAATAATAGTGCTGGCACCGGTTCCCCTCCCAGCTTGGGCGAATCATGTGTACACCCAAGCAAATAGCTTAGGATGTCATTAACATATAGTGAAAATAGGGTAGGCGCCAATACACACCCCTGGCGAACACCCCTTTTTACCGGAATAGCTTTAGTTAATTCACCCCTCGAACCCCATCTTACTTTGGCAAAATTATCCTCATGCAATCTTATTATTTGCATGAGTAATTCATCAGGCACACCTTGATGTTTCAATGCTTTCCAAAGTAGATTGCGTGGTATGAGGTCAAAGGCAGCCTTTAGGTCAACGAAAGCTATATACAAATGGCCCTTTTTTATACTTATATATTTCCAGCATAGACATAAAAATCTAAAAACCTGATCGATTGTGCTTATTTTTATTCTAAATCCCGCCTGGAATTTTGAGAGCACACTATTCTCATCAAGCCAATCATTTAATCTCGTTAAAATATGCCTAGCAATTTTTTTTTGTATAATATCAATTAAACTGATTGGTCGGTAATTTGCAGGATCACTACGATTGCCTTTTTTAAAAATCGTAACAATTTCCGCCCCTTTTCACGATTCAGGTATTGGCGAACCCGCAGCTATTGCGTTGCATAGACAATTTATATATGGGCCCCAAACACTACAATAGTGTCTCAGCAGGTCTCCCGGAATTTTATCGGGTCCTGGGGCTTTCCCCAGCTTAACTGCATTTACTGCCAGCAGTGTTTCTTCCAAACTAAAATGGAGATGATTAATGTTAGAATTAAACACAGATGTTACACTAGGAGTTTTTCCTACTACTTGTGCATCCGCATAAAGGCAGGAGAAATGGTCTTCCCAAGTTTTAGCATCAAGGAAGAGATCCCTTTCATCCCTACCTATCTTATTACCCTTTGCTATTAAACGCCAGAAACCCGATTGATCTTTATTCTTGGCTGCTTCGATTAAATCTGTCCAAATATTGTCATCCCAGGTTTTTTTAGCCTGATCAAGGGTTTGCTTATATTTAGTTCTTTTCTCCCTTGTAGCCATTTTATCATTCTCCTTTATTGACAGTATGAGGTCAGCCTTTGCTTCACGGCACTCTCTATTGTACCATGGGTTAGTTCCTGGTTTTGTACCACTTCCACTAACTTCCCTTGGTAGGCTGCTCACAACCGATGCCAAGGCGTCCAACAAAGCATAATGTACGGCCAGTATTGGAAACTCTGCTCCTGGTGAATCTAAATGGAGCGAAACAATATCTGCAAAAGTGTTATAAATCTGTGTCATGGATTTAACATTCCCTAGTATATGCGGCCATTTTACTGCTCGACGATTATTACTAACTAAAATATCATCAGTAGTGATGCTAATATCTTCATTATCCACAGTAATACCCAAAAAAAGATCAGATATTAATGACAAATGTAAGGGGCGATGATCACTATCGGTTCTATTATCTATTGTCAGGTCAGATGCATTTGGCCAAAACTCGATAGAAACCAATATAGAATCTATACTACTCATGTAATCGCCTCTATAAAAAGTAGAAGCATTTGGTCTATCCGAAGGTAAACGGCCATTACAAGCTCTAAGGCCTTGCCCTGATATTAATTTCATGATTTGTGCAACTGCTGTAGTGCAGGGCACTATCGGACTGCTTTCAAGAGCGGGAATATTATTTGCTATGTCTCCCTCTTCAAAAAGGTTTTCAAAACCCACCACTGGTTCAAATTTACAATTAAAATCACCCCCTACAATTACCATTACACCACGCTCTATTGTATTCAAGAATGAGTCAAGTTGTTCTATTATTGATGATTCTTTCGTGGCTGGACTTGGCCTATTGTAGATGTTAATTAAATATATTACTTTTTTCTCCTGTGTTTTAATTTTTACACCAACCAAATCTTGAGACGGTATATACAGCTCGGTTGATTCAATTTTGAGGGTAATTCTAATCCATATAATAAGGTCCCCTGAAGGCCTACCTCTAGCTGATGGTATTGCATTTACACTAAAAGTCTTAAACCCAACCTTATGGGGGGTTTCTAATGCCCAAGTCTCTTGTAAGAGGCAAATATCACTTTGTTCTATGTATTCCACCCATTCTGTGTCCCTAAGGTTCCTGTTTAGGCCTGCTATATTCCAGGAAGTAAGTCGTACTTCTTTCTGCGTATTTGCTCCTGTATTTATTATATTTAGCCTATGTTGGTTACTCGTTTGAACAATAGGAGCATTTAAGGACCTAGATAATAAACCTTGCTGCTCCTCCAACCCAAATTGTACATCCAACTCAGATGCCTTGCAAATGATTGACTCCCCCTGTGCCTCCTCTAAGTTCTGTATATTTAGGGGACACGTCAATTCTACACTACAAATTATCTTAACAGTGGCAGGAAAGTATGTTTTATCAACTACAAGAGTTGGTTGTCAATCCAAGGCATCCAGAGCGGATAGTGACTGGAACCTATTTGGGGATAATATTGGGACTTTATCATGAACAAGTGTTCCGGGTGTGGTTTATAGAAATATCCCAAAGGAAGAGCACAAATACAAGTGTTTTGAGAGAAAGTCTCTTCTTGCACATTTAATAAAGTTTGAACCATCTGGGGACGGCGAAAATGTACTATTATACAATCGCCGTCAATCTTTTTAGATAGATCACCAACCCACCCTACTCTGCGGACCATTAAAATATCATTTATATTTCATGGGCTAAATTTTTTATGCTTTCTCAACCAATCAACGGTCTTATTTCGCAGGATAGACCAGGATTCACTTTGCCCCTTTTTAAGGGCTGGTACCCCTGCTAAAATTAATACATAGGGGCATGAGGCAGGTGGTAATCTTAGGACATCAGTACTTGGATTCAAACTTATGCCTTGTGGATCTTTTACTACATCAGAACCTAATCTTTTTATGGGTATGTTTGATGCTCCATATCTAAAATCCCTAGCATCTCTTCCTCTTGTTTTATCATCCATGTTTTGCGTATTTTCCTGTATGCTTCTTTCTCCGTCATCTCTATGAACCACTGGTTTTGCAACAGGAATATCATCTGTACTACTGCTCGTTCCAACTGAGCTTTGGATGCGAGAGCCCTCTAAATGTCTTGTGTCACCCTCCCTTTCTATAGTGTTGGGGTATATGTTATCTATTCTACTTCTCAGATTTCCTACGACAGTAAATAGATGGTCAATCTTATTGTCCAGTAAAAAAACAAATGTTCCCATTAATTCGTTAATCTGTGTTAACATAGACCCAAATGCGGATTCTAATAGCACAGTAAATACGAATCATAATCCCCAGAACTTTGTTTCATTGTTGTAGGAATAAGGCCGGGATCAACTTCCGTCTGTGTACTAATAGTTTTTGTCAGCATTACAATTCGTTCCTCTACATGAGGATTTATCTGCGATCTTTGGTCTTGGGCCCCTCCTTTCTTAATTTTTAAGGGGCCCATAGCACGCTTCTGCTTTGTTCGAGGGGCTTTCCCTTTAGACTCTTCTGTTGTTTTTATTACTCGAGATCTAGTTCCTATGCCCCTACTATTGTGATCATCTGACACTGGATTTAAGGATATAGGGGATGGATTTGGCGGAACAGATGTCGCTAATCCATTTTGGACCATTATTCTAGGGCTTAGTGGAAACTGTTGAGCAGGCTCGTTTAGTTCCATGGAGTTTATATCTTTATGCATTGGGAGTTGTGTAGGATCAAGTGACAGCCGCCTTTCTGTCAATTGGATTTCGTGTGTCAACAAGGATTCTGCTCTAATTAAAAAGGCATCTAAAGTGCCTGCAACAACTTTGTGCTTACTCATATTCCTTAACAATATAAACAAATAATAAATCAACAACAAAAAGGGAGAAGGGGAAGCTTTTTGGGTAACTATACAGCACCACAGGGATATGAAACTGTGTAATCAATCTTACCAAACAGTTCTATCACAACCCCATTTTCACAGAGGGGTGGCCCAGCCCAGCCTCTTCCAGTCGCTGACGGGCGCAGACGGGCCTGCCCTTGGCCCGGGCTTTGCCCGGGCACGCCCGCGCGCGTCCTGCGCTGCGGTAGGTGGGTGTGACTTTTATCGCGCCACCAGGCGTGAGAGCAGCGTCAGGATGGCGCGAGGCTGCTGGGAAATGTGGTTTCCAGCCGTTGCCCTCACGGCGCGTGTGTACCAGCGATGGCCGTTTCCCTCACGGCAAAGTGTCCGGTAGGTGCCGTTCCCCTCACGGCAGTGCTTGGAGCTATTTCAAACTTTCCCCGTGCTGCGGGAGGTGGGTGTGACTTTTATCGCACCACCAGGCATGAGCAGGTGCGAGAGCAGCGTCAGGATGGCGCGAGGCTGCTGGGAGTTGTGGTTTCCAGCCGTTGCCCTCACGGCGCATGTGTACCAGTGATGGCCGTTTCCCTCACGGCAAAGTGTCCGGTAGGTGCCGTTCCCCTCACGGCAGTGCTTGGAGCTATTTCAAACTTTCCCCGTGCTGTGGGAGGTGGGTGTGACTTTTATCACGCCACCAGGCACGAGCAGGCGCAAGAGCAGCGTCAGGATGGCACGAGGCTGCTGGGAGATGTGGTTTCCAGCCGTTGCCCTCACGGCGCGTGTGTACCAGTGATGGCAGTTTCCCTCACGGCAAAGTGTCCGGTAGGTGCCGTTCCCCTCACGGCAGTGCTTGGAGCTATTTCAAACTTTCCCCAGTCACTCATACAGAACCAGGTACACTCCTCACTCTCTCAGGATATAGGCAGGCTTCCAGGCTCTAGGCAGACCCTCAGCTCCTCCAGCAGAATGGGCAGGCTTCAAATGATGTCCCTTCACCTCTAGGGGACTGGTTGTCTTGCAGATACCAGTCCTGCCTCACAGCCTTCCTTTGAGTGCTCTGCATAGAACTCCCTTGGTTTGTCACAAAGAGCTTTGAACTAGATCAAAGTGGAGTGCAGCAGATCCGACTTTTATAACTATATTCCATACAGGGGATATGTTTCCACTGTCCAAGCTTTAAGAACCGGTGTGAGTTGGATATTTTTCAAATTAATTTTTCTGATTGTTCCTCAGGCACAGCCTTTGTGCAAGGTAATGGCTCTCACACCAGGGAACAATGATATGGGATGCAAGCAGGGCTATCTAAAACAAGGGTACAATAAAGTGTAAGATCTTTGCACCAGATTGTCATCAGCATTCCTGAAGGAGAAATCAGGAACAGACAAATAGCAGGCCATCCCTAGAGCCTTCCTTCCTTACTGTTAGACCTGACATCCTTGGTGTGATCTTCCTCCAATGTTTTGAATTTACCCCACCTGTTTTTGGAATTTGTTTTAGAGCTTACATCCTTGGTATGGTCTTCCCCCTAATATTTTGCATTCACCCCACCTGTTTTCTGGATTTGTTTTTTTTTGCCTTAGGATTCTGCACCTTACTACTGCCAACCAGTGCTAAAGTGCATTTGCTCACTCCCCTAAACATGATACAATTGTTCTACACCTAATTGGCACATTTAATTAACCAGTAAGACCCTAGTGAAGTAGTACTGCATGTACCCAGGGTCAATAAATTAAATGCTATTAGGGAGTCTCTTTGTGCCATCCACAAATGTAGTGCTTTAAAACATGCCTCAGGCCTGCCATTGCAGCCTGTAGTGCAGTTTTAAACTGCCAACTCGATCTGGCAAAAGAAACCTTTCTTTCCAACTCTGCCAAGGACACTGACTCCTTAGACCCCGAGGGCACTGCTGAAAGAATATATCAAGACAATAATCAAACCTTTTCTTACATTTCACTTTATGTTTCAATTCATATTCTGCAATTTGAAACTTTGATCATATGTTGTATGTTCCTCTCTAATACCCAGACCACTCCTATAGTCTACAATTGTGTTGATAACATAGAGTTATTTCAAAATTGCATACTAATCATGACAATGAAGCTTGAACTTAATTAATTGTAATCATCTCAAAACAAACTGCCCAATGCATTTCGGGATTCACTCCTTCTTCGGGGCTGTTTATAGCTGAAATAAAAATCAAACATAAAAAACAAGTCCGTCCATTTTCCACGATACTCACATATTTTGATGTGTTTCATAATGGAACTTTACTACTCATTTGTGACTTGAACTTTACATATGCTCTTATGTAAAAAATAAAATTAAAATAAAAGCTAGTCACCATGTGATGAAAGAACCTGTATAAAACCGTGGGTCTACCCTTTAAAAAAAGGTTTGCTCAGGCGTGTTCCCTTGAGCTTGTGATCAAAAATAGAAATGAAAGGATGAATGGACTGTGAATTTGTGGCCAAGAATGTCCCATGCAACACAGACACCCCAGCTTTGGTGAGTGAAAACAAACGTTAAGTAATACATTTAATAAAAGCTCAAACTTACTGACTCCTAATGTTGTCAACCTACTCAATGCTGGGGATGGCTGTCGAAACAAATAATAACAGCACAAGTCCATTACACACTGCTAACTAACACCCCTCTCGATAAAACCAGGGAAGAATTCTATACTCTTACAACCTACCCTACTTCAAAGGTGGGCACCAGGTATACTTTTGGACCCTCAGAACACCACTTGAGTACAATCCTGGACCTGTGCAAGACTTCAGAAGGGCTTCTTGTACCCTTTGAGGACTGCCCTGCTGCTACCAGGGAAGGCTTGGGAGGGAACTAGCGGGGATTGGGTTGAGGTGGCAACTGCTGCTGAGTGATTAGGGTGGAATTGGGGGCAGATCCAACAGATTGGCAGGTAGAGATTGAGGTGCTGTGAGAGCTATGTGAGAAAGTAATGGGGTGGGTGTTTCTCTGGGTGGGGATGTTTTCCCTGCACTAATTGCCTTTTTTCAAATGCAGGGCACAGGAGAGATCTGGGTGCCAAGACGGTGACCTGAATTATGGGACATTCCTTTTTGCTCTGGGCAACGAAGTACGAGGACCAGCAAATAAGCATATGAAATTAGGGGCTGCACAGCAGCCTACATTAGGTGCTATTGTGGGGAAAGGGGGGGTGCCTTGGGGTAACCTTTTACCTTGGAGAATTACCTGGTTCAGTTATCTGGTTTACCTTGATTCAGAATATGCAGAAGGACTTGGAGGTGATCAAGGCAAATTTTTCAGGGACATGTATAGTCTGTACGGAATTTGAACCACACAGAGTCTGGAGGGAGGCTTTGAAGCATGATGTGATTAATAAAGCTCAGAGGAAACTCAAAAGGGCCATGTGGGTTTTTTGCATGGCAAGGGATATTAAGGTGTTCTCGCATGGGGGCCTCTGTTAGGAGGAGCAGTGTCTTTTCCCAGATGATGGTGTGCACCTTTCACATCTGGGAAATGCATATTACATGATGGCGCTGTGGGACGGGGTGAGCAAGTTGTAGAATGAGAACATCTGGTGCAGGGGAACCTACAGTTGAGGTACATTGGTGGCCTGGGGGGGGCAGTAAAACACCCTCTGGTGTTTTACTGGTTGGTAGTATCTTGGGGGGCTGGAGAGTCACAGGCGGGCATATCCACCCCTCGGGGGGAGAAGGGAACACAGGTGTGTGGGTTTTTTCCTTAAGCAGGAAAAGAGATTCATTGGAGGGGGTTTGGTAGGAAAAATGAAGGAGAGTCTGGATATATGGAAGGAGCTCAGTGAGTGGAAGAGGGAAAAATGAAGCAAGGCATGAGAGCTTGGGGATGGAAGTTTAGCGGGAGGTGTGAATGGATATGAGAGGAATGGGAGTGTCATTCGTATTGATGATTTTTAATGTTATTTTTTAAAATGTCGATAAAAGTTCAAAGTAAGAGTTTGCAACTTTGTCCTAATAAATGGCCTTTTACACTAAACCATGGGCATGAAGTGTGTTTATTGCACAATGATGGCCACCGTGGACAGCGAAGGTGCAGACAAGTCTTTCCTTGAGGTGCTTTGTGCGATAGGGGACAGGACTTGTCCTAATAAATGGCCTTTTACTCTAAACCATGGAAATGGAGTGTGTTTATTGCACGAAGACTGTATTTTTCCCCAGGTTGATATCTTCAGGTCAAAGCTGCTGACATTCACCCAAAGAAAAGGCTGTGTAAATACAAGGACATGAAGATTTTGGTTCAGAAATCATAAATCATTGCTTTTAATTCCCAACTAACCTAACTCAGATTTGGAGTAGGTTGTTATCCCTGATAAATACCAATCCCCTAATTATAAATTTAACTTTCAGTTATGAAGGCAGATGCTCTGCCTAGCAATTGTTCACCTAGCCCATGCACAACAAGAGTAGCAGCAAGTACGCCCCCTGTTTCCTGCTCGTAGTATTTGCCCTTTCCACATACCTCCAAAACCCGCACCAGGGGTATTTGCATTGGATTGCAAATACCAACACAACAGTTTGTGTTGGGTTTGCTTTAAAAAAGTAACGCAAACCCAACGCAAAGTCTTTGTAAATCTTGGCCTGAATTTTACTTGTAATACTCTAGAGTGTTGTCCATGTTATCAAGACCTACATGAACATGGATGTTGGCTTGAATGACCCTGAGTTTTGCCTGTTTGTCCAGCTGGTTAGTTACTACACATAAAATCATGGAATTTTCCAGCACATAAAGTTGTTTCTTTATCTGAGTATGATCTGTGCTAGCTAGCATGTGTTTGACAGAAATATCCACCACACCTTCCTGCTCTCTTTCTCCATCCTGCATTATCACAAATGCTGCAAAGCATGTTCCTAAAATGTTCTTCTTTCAGTGTCATGGGTGTGAAGGATCATTGCTCACTTTACCAATGGATTCAAGCTAGCCTGGTTAATGAGGGGTGTTACCCCGAAACCAGTCTCAGGATGCTTGTTTCTGGTCCAGGGAAGACCTGGCTTGGCAGTTTGGGCTGGACTGTTCCCATGAGGAACTGGGTCAAGACTGATTTGCATATGGCTGGATGTGAACTGGGGTGAAGAAGTGAGCTAAAGAACGATGATGGATTCAACCCAGATCTGAGACTGGGGGAGAGTGTCTGAAAAGTTTCACCGCTCTGGCCATTATCCCCTTGTGTTTACTTTAATTATTGCCCTCCTGTGGGCCTCTCAGGTGAGTAAATTCAACTTGCATGTTGGGTCTTGTAGTGTCCTAAAATACTTTATACCTTCCAATAGGTGTGCGCAGTTTTACTTAATAAAGTCCACAGTGTTTTTAGCCCTCCAGTGGGCCTCTCAGTGAAAAGCCAGTTTTCTATTTACATTTTCTTGCAACTTGGGTTCAAAATATATATATATATATATTCCAGACGACAGAGCCCCTGTGTCCAGGGACAAACAAAAGCCCACCAGCCGGTTAGTAGCATTTCACTCTTTTAATTGCAGAAAGTTACAGCATGACCTGTTTCAGCCCCATTCGGGCCTTAATCATATGCATCATGTGACCTCGGCAGTTCGTCTCCTTTTAAATCCACAGGCTATATATATATTTCCTACTGGCGGTAGCCAGTAGGTAGTTATAGTTAGGACCTTGTTTCTATTCAAAACGCGTTTTTTCTTTTGCCAATATCTTTGGTGCCGTTTAATGAATCATTGTTAAAGTTTCAAAACTAATGGACCGCCCACTTCAGCTGCTGTGTTGAAAGTATCGGGGTGATTTGTTAAGTGGGGGCAGAGAAAAAGGGTGGGTCCCAAAATGCTCTCTCCATGTTAATTTCCATAGGAAACTGTTGACGTAGCTACAGCCTGAACTGCTGAACGGAATTACACCAAATTTGGCAGAAAGGTAGCTCTTGGTCCAGGGTACACTCTTTTTGTTCAATAGTGTAAATCGGTTCAGTAGTTTTTGAGCAATTTAAATATTTACAGATATCCATATATGGACGCGAAGGATCCGCAAACCCTCCCGATCTCGTGCCTGAAATCTGATTGGCTGCCAATACTTCAAACCAGGAAGTGTTGCAGCTATCTTGTGACTCGGTTGAACCGAGTCACAAGAAAAAAGGTTAAAATAATAATTTTAAAAAAAGGTGGTGTGGGTAGAAACACCCTGACCCGCTCGGCATACTCAGGGGGTCGCACAGGGACCCCAGGACCAAAAATAGAATTTAAAAAAAAAAAATCAGCGGGAGTCGCGTAGGGTCTGCGAATCCCACCAAAATTGTACAAAAAAAATGAAGCACTGTCTCCTGCGCTTTGTTTAATTAGGCCCCTGGTTGGACCAGGTCCCGGAGGCAATTATGTTAAGAGATGCAAGGACCCAAGTTGGCTCTCACAGCCCCGGGAACCACCACCTCCCCGGGGCAATATTCATTATATGTGAGGGGCCACGCCGGCCCCCAGCCCCAGGGACCGACACTTCCCCAGGGCTTTTTTTTTCTTAAAAAAGGCATGGAGGGAGGCTCTTCCTCCATGCAGCCGCGGGGACCACCACCTCCCCGGGCTATGTGTAAAAATTAGTAAGGTGGGGCTAAAGCCCCCCACTGCCCCGGGGACAAATACCTCCCGGGGCATACATAGATTAAATGCAGGGGTTCGTTGCGGACCCTGACCCGGGGACCACCACCTGCCTGGGGCTTTAAAGATGTTGGAGGGGGCCGCATGGCTCCCCTCATGGAGCCCCTTCATGGCCTTTGGGACCGCCACCCCCCAGGGTCGGCTCCAACAATGTCCTGGGGTGCCCACCCCTGGGAAATTGCAGTTTGCTATGGGATGGTGGGAGCACTGCTCTCACCATCCCATAGCAAACAAGTGCTCCACTCTGAACAAGTGAGAGTATTTTGCTCTCACTTGTTCACAGTGGAGCACTTTGCTTTTTACCTTCAGGGAGCTGCATGTCAGCAGCTCCCTGGGGGTAAAGAGGTATGCTGGCTCCCGCAGGTGGCAAGAGCTGGCAGGACCGCGGTCCCGAAAGAGATGGCCATGCCCCGGGGGATGGGGTTCCTGGGGCAAAAAATGTCTGGGAGAGGTGCCACTCTCCATATTAAAAAAAAGAATGTTCGGGTTCCGGTGATGGGGTCCCCAGGGCCATAATTGGCCTGGGGAGGGGGGCCATGCGACCCCCCTTGTTAAACATCAAAAATAGAAATGAAATGGTGTGGCCCCAGGGGATGGGGTCCCTGGGGCCCAAAAGGGTCTATGGAACTGGAGTGCAATAATTATTTTTTTTCTCTCATGATAGGAGTCAAGACCCTATTGTGGCTCTCAGCACGGCCCCCCAGTGTAACGTTGCGGTGGGTTCGCAGATCCACAATAAATAAATAATTAAATAGTATACATTTCAGAAGGTAGTGTTGCAGTTGTGAACTTTTTACAGACATACGCCTGCATACCTTCAGAAACATGGTGAGACTCACAACACGCTCTATTGTATTCAAGAATGAGTCAAGTTGTTCTATTATTGATGATTCTTTCGTGGCTGGACTTGGCCTATTGTAGATGTTAATTAAATATATTACTTTTTTCTCCTGTGTTTTAATTTTTACACCAACCAAATCTTGAGACGGTATATACAGCTCGGTTGATTCAATTTTGAGGGTAATTCTAATCCATATAATAAGGTCCCCTGAAGGCCTACCTCTAGCTGATGGTATTGCATTTACACTAAAAGTCTTAAACCCAACCTTATGGGGGTTTCTAATGCCCAAGTCTCTTGTAAGAGGCAAATATCACTTTGTTCTATGTATTCCACCCATTCTGTGTCCCTAAGGTTCCTGTTTAGGCCTGCTATATTCCAGGAAGTAAGTCGTACTTCTTTCTGCGTATTTGCTCCTGTATTTATTATATTTAGCCTATGTTGGTTACTCGCTTGAACAATAGGAGCATTTAAGGACCTAGATAATAAACCTTGCTGCTCCTCCAACCCAAATTGTACATCCAACTCAGATGCCTTGCAAATGATTGACTCCCCTGTGCCTCCTCTAAGTTCTGTATATTTAGGGGACACGTCAATTCTACACTACAAATTATCTTAACAGTGGCAGGAAAGTATGTTTTATCAACTACAAGAGTTGGTTGTCAATCCAAGGCATCCAGAGCGGATAGTGACTGGAACCTATTTGGGGATAATATTGGGACTTTATCATGAACAAGTGTTCCGGGGTGTGGTTTATAGAAATATCCCAAAGGAAGAGCACAAATACAAGTGTTTTGAGAGAAAGTCTCTTCTTGCACATTTAATAAAGTTTGAACCATCTGGGGACGGCGAAAATGTACTATTATACAATCGCCTGCCAATCTTTTTAGATAGATCACCAACCCACTCTACTCTGCGGACCATTAAAATATCATTTATATTTCATGGGCTAAATTTTTTATGCTTTCTCAACCAATCAACGGTCTTATTTCGCAGGATAGACCAGGATTCACTTTGCCCCTTTTAAGGGCTGGTACCCCTGCTAAAATTAATACATAGGGGCATGAGGCAGGTGGTAATCTTAGGACATCAGTACTTGGATTCAAACTTATGCCTTGTGGATCTTTTACTACATCAGAACCTAATCTTTTTATGGGTATGTTTGATGCTCCATATCTAAAATCCCTAGCATCTCTTCCTCTTGTTTTATCATCCATGTTTTGCGTATTTTCCTGTATGCTTCTTTCTCTGTCATCTCTATGAACCACTGGTTTTGCAACAGGAATATCATCTGTACTACTGCTCGTTCCAACTGAGCTTTGGATGCGAGAGCCCTCTAAATGTCTTGTGTCACCCTCCCTTTCTATAGTGTTGGGGTATATGTTATCTATTCTACTTCTCAGATTTCCTACGACAGTAAATAGATGGTCAATCTTATTGTCCAGTAAAAACAAATGTTCCCATTAATTCGTTAATCTGTGTTAACATAGACCCAAATGCGGATTCTAATAGCACAGTAAATACGAATCATAATCCCCAGAACTTTGTTTCATTGTTGTAGGAATAAGGCCGGGATCAACTTCCGTCTGTGTACTAATAGTTTTTGTCAGCATTACAATTCGTTCCTCTACATGAGGATTTATCTGCGACTTTGGTCTTGGGCCCCCTCCTTTCTTAATTTTTAAGGGGCCCATAGCACGCTTCTGCTTTGTTCGAGGGGCTTTCCCTTTAGACTCTTCTGTTGTTTTTATTACTCGAGATCTAGTTCCTATGCCCCTACTATTGTGATCATCTGACACTGGATTTAAGGATATAGGGGATGGATTTGGCGGAACAGATGTCGCTAATCCATTTTGGACCATTATTCTAGGGCTTAGTGGAAACTGTTGAGCAGGCTCGTTTAGTTCCATGGAGTTTATATCTTTATGCATTGGGAGTTGTGTAGGATCAAGTGACAGCCGCCTTTCTGTCAATTGGATTTCGTGTGTCAACAAGGATTCTGCTCTAATTAAAAAGGCATCTAAAGTGCCTGCAACAACTTTGTGCTTACTCATATTCCTTAACAATATAAAAAAATAATAAATCAACAACAAAAAGGGAGAAGGGGAAGCTTTTTGGGTAACTATACAGCACCACAGGGATATGAAACTGTGTAATCAATCTTACCAAACAGTTCTATCACAACCCCATTTTCACAGAGGGGTGGCCCAGCCCAGCCTCTTCCAGTCGCTGACGGGCGCAGACGGGCCTAGCCTTGGCCCGGGCTTTGCCCGGGCACGCCCACGGCGCGTCCTGCGCTGCGGTAGGTGGGTGTGACTTTATCGCGCCACCAGGCGTGAGAGCAGCGTCAGGATGGCGCGAGGCTGCTGGGAGTTGTGGTTTCCAGCCGTTGCCCCTCACGGCGCATGTGTACCAGTGATGGCCGTTTCCTCACGGCAAAGTGTCCGGTAGGTGCTGTTCTCTCTCGGCAGTGCTTGGAGCTATTTCAAACTTTCCCCGCGCTGTGGGAGGTGGGTGTGACTTTTATCACGCCACCAGGCACGAGCAGGCGCAAGAGCAGCGTCAGGATGGCACGAGGCTGCTGGGAGATGTGGTTTCCAGCCGTTGCCCTCACGGCGCGTGTGTACCAGTGATGGCAGTTTCCCTCACGGCAAAGTGTCCGGTAGGTGCCGTTCCCCTCACGGCAGTGCTTGGAGCTATTTCAAACTTTCCCCAGTCTCTCATACAGAACCAGGTACACTCCTCACTCTCTCAGGATATAGGCAGGCTTCCAGGCTCTAGGCAGACCCTCAGCTCCTCCAGCAGAATGGGCAGGCTTCAAATGATGTCCCTTCACCTCTAGGGGACTGGTTGTCTTGCAGATACCAGTCCTGCCTCACAGCCTTCCTTTGAGTGCTCTGCATAGAACTCCCTTGGTTTGTCACAAAGAGCTTTGAACTAGATCAAAGTGGAGTGCAGCAGATCCGACTTTTATAACTATATTCCATACAGGGGATATGTTTCCACTGTCCAAGCTTTAAGAACCGGTGTGAGTTGGATATTTTTCAAATTAATTTTTCTGATTGTTCCTCAGGCACAGCCTTTGTGCAAGGTAATGGCTCTCACACCAGGGAACAATGATATGGGATGCAAGCAGGGCTATCTAAAACAAGGGTACAATAAAGTGTAAGATCTTTGCACCAGATTGTCATCAGCATTCCTGAAGGAGAAATCAGGAACAGACAAATAGCAGGCCCTCCCTAGAGCCTTCCTTCCTTACTGTTAGACCTGACATCCTTGGTGTGATCTTCCTCCAATGTTTTGAATTTACCCCACCTGTTTTTGGAATTTGTTTTAGAGCTTACATCCTTGGTATGGTCTTCCCCCTAATATTTTGCATTCACCCCACCTGTTGTCTGGATTTGTTTTTTTTTGCCTTAGGATTCTGCACCTTACTACTGCCAACCAGTGCTAAAGTGCATGTGCTCACTCCCCTAAACATGATACAATTGTTCTACACCTAATTGGCACATTTAATTAACCAGTAAGACCCTAGTGAAGTAGTACTGCATGTACCCAGGGTCAATAAATTAAATGCTATTAGGGAGTCTCTTTGTGCCATCCACAAATGTAGTGCTTTAAAACATGCCTCAGGCCTGCCATTGCAGCCTGTAGTGCAGTTTTAAACTGCCAACTCGATCTGGCAAAAGAAACCTTTCTTTCCAATTCTGCCAAGGACACTGACTCCTTAGACCCCGAGGGCACTGCTGAAAGAATATATCAAGACAATAATCAAACCTTTTCTTACATTTCACTTTATGTTTCAATTCATATTCTGCAATTTGAAACTTTGATCATATGTTGTATGTTCCTCTCTAATACCCAGACCACTCCTATAGTCTACAATTGTGTTGATAACATAGAGTTATTTCAAAATTGCATACTAATCATGACAATGAAGCTTGAACTTAATTAATTGTAATCATCTCAAAACAAACTGCCCAATGCATTTCGGGATTCACTCCCTTCTTCGGGGGCTGTTTATAGCTGAAATAAAAATCAAACATAAAAAAAACAAGTCCGTCCATTTTCCACGATACTCACATATTTTGATGTGTTTCATAATGGAACTTTACTACTCATTTGTGACTTGAACTTTACATATGCTCTTATGTAAAAATAAAATTAAAATAAAAGCTAGTCACCATGTGATGAAAGAACCTGTATAAAACCGTGGGTCTACCCTTTAAAAAAAGGTTTGCTCAGGCGTGTTCCCTTGAGCTTGTGATCAAAAATAGAAATGAAAGGATGAATAGACTGTGAATTTGTGGCCAAGAATGTCCCATGCAACACAGACACCCCAGCTTTGGTGAGTGAAAACAAACGTTAAGTAATACATTTAATAAAAGCTCAAACTTACTGACTCCTAATGTTGTCAACCTACTCAATGCTGGGGATGGCTGTCGAAACAAATAATAACAGCACAAGTCCATTACACACTGCTAACTAACACCCCTCTCGATAAAACCAGGGAAGAATTCTATACTCTTACAACCTACCCTACTTCAAAGGTGGGCACCAGGTATACATTTGGACCCTCAGAACACCACTTGAGTACAATCCTGGACCTGTGCAAGACTTCAGAAGGGCTTCTTGTACCCTTTGAGGACTGCCCTGCTGCTACCAGGGAAGGCTTGGGAGGGAACTAGCGGGGATTGGGTTGAGGTGGCAACTGCTGCTGAGTGATTAGGGTGGAATTGGGGGCAGATCCAACAGATTGGCAGGTAGAGATTGAGGTGCTGTGAGAGCTATGTGAGAAAGTAATGGGGTGGGTGTTTCTCTGGGTGGGGATGTTTTCCCTGCACTAATTGCCTTTTTTCAAATGCAGGGCACAGGAGAGATCTGGGTGCCAAGACGGTGACCTGAATTATGGGACATTCCTTTTTGCACTGGGCAACGAAGTACGAGGACCAGCAAATAAGCATATGAAATTAGGGGCTGCACAGCAGCCTACATTAGGTGCTATTGTGGGGAAAGGGGGGGTGCCTTGGGGTAACCTTTTACCTTGGAGAATTACCTGGTTCAGTTATCTGGTTTACCTTGATTCAGAATATGCAGAAGGACTTGGAGGTGATCAAGGCAAATTTTTCAGGGACATGTATAGTCTGTACGGAATTTGAACCACACAGAGTCTGGAGGGAGGCTTTGAAGCATGATGTGATTAATAAAGCTCAGAGGAAACTCAAAAGGGCCATGTGGGTTTTTGCATGGCAAGGGATATTAAGGTGTTCTCGCATGGGGGCCTCTGTTAGGAGGAGCAGTGTCTTTTCCCAGATGATGGTGTGCACCTTTCACATCTGGGAAATGCATATTACATGATGGCGCTGTGGGACAGGGTGAGCAAGTTGTAGAATGAGAACATCTGGTGCAGGGGAACCTACAGTTGAGGTACATTGGTGGCCTGGGGGCAGTAAAACACCCTCTGGTGTTTTACTGGTTGGTAGTATCTTGGGGGCTGGAGAGTCACAGGCGGGCATATCCACTCCTCGGGGGAGAAGGGAACACAGGTGTGTGGGTTTTTCCTTAAGCAGGAAAAGAGATTCATTGGAGGGGTTTGGTAGGAAAAATGAAGGAGAGTCTGGATATATGGAAGGAGCTCAGTGAGTGGAAGAGGGAAAAATGAAGCAAGGCATGAGAGCTTGGGGATGGAAGTTTAGCGGGAGGTGTGAATGGATATGAGAGGAATGGGAGTGTCATTCGTATTGATGATTTGTAATGTTATTTTTTAAAATGTCGATAAAAGTTCAAAGTAAGAGTTTGCAACTTTGTCCTAATAAATGGCCTTTTACACTAAACCATGGGCATGAAGTGTGTTTATTGCACAATGATGGCCACCGTGGACAGCGAAGGTGCAGACAAGTCTTTCCTTGAGGTGCTTTGTACGATAGGGGACAGGACTTGTCCTAATAAATGGCCTTTTACTCTAAACCATGGAAATGGAGTGTGTTTATTGCACGAAGACTGTATTTTTCCCCAGGTTGATATCTTCAGGTCAAAGCTGCTGACATTCACCCAAAGAAAAGGCTGTGTAAATACAAGGACATGAAGATTTTGGTTCAGAAATCATAAATCATTGCTTTTAATTCCCAACTAACCTAACTCAGATTTGGAGTAGGTTGTTATCCCTGATAAATACCAATCCCCTAATTATAAATTTAACTTTCAGTTATGAAGGCAGATGCTCTGCCTAGCAATTGTTCACCTAGCCCATGCACAACAAGAGTAGCAGCAAGTACGCCCCCTGTTTCCTGCTCATAGTATTTGCCCTTTCCACATACCTCCAAAACCCGCACCAGGGGTATTTGCATTGGATTGCAAATACCAACACAACAGTTTGTGTTGGGTTTGCTTTAAAAAAGTAACGCAAACCCAACGCAAAGTCTTTGTAAATCTTGGCCTGAATTTTACTTGTAATACTCTAGAGTGTTGTCCATGTTATCAAGACCTACATGAACATGGATGTTGGCTTGAATGACCCTGAGTTTTGCCTGTTTGTCCAGCTGGTTAGTTACTGCACATAAAATCATGGAATTTTCCAGCACATAAAGTTGTTTCTTTATCTGAGTATGATCTGTGCTAGCTAGCATGTGTTTGACAGAAATATCCACCACACCTTCCTGCTCTCTTTCTCCATCCTGCATTATCACAAATGCTGCAAAGCATGTTCCTAAAATGTTCTTCTTTCAGTGTCATGGGTGTGAAGGATCATTGCTCACTTTACCAATGGATTCAAGCTAGCCTGGTTAATGAGGGGTGTTACCCCGAAACCAGTCTCAGGATGCTTGTTTCCGGTCCAGGGAAGACCTGGCTTGGCAGTTTGGGCTGGACTTTTCCCATGAGGAACTGGGTCAAGACTGATTTGCATATGGCTGGGTGTGAACTGGGGTGAAGAAGTGAGCTAAAGAACGATGATGGATTCAACCCAGATCTGAGACTGGGGGAGAGTGTCTGGAAAGTTTCACCGCTCTGGCCATTATCCCCTTGTGTTTACTTTAATTATTGCCCTCCTGTGGGCCTCTCAGGTGAGTAAATTCAACTTGCATGTTGGGTCTTGTACTGTCCTAAAATACTTTATACCTTCCAATAGGTGTGCGCAGTTTTACTTAATAAAGTCCACAGTGTTTTTAGCCCTCCAGTGGGCCTCTCAGTGAAAAGCCAGTTTTCTATTTACATTTTCTTGCAACTTGGGTTCAAAATATATATATATATATATTCCAGACGACAGAGCCCCTGTGTCCAGGGACAAACAAAAGCCCACCAGCCGGTTAGTAGCATTTCACTCTTTTAATTGCAGAAAGTTACAGCATGACCTGTTTCAGCCCCATTCGGGCCTTAATCATATGCATCATGTGACCTCGGCAGTTCGTCTCCTTTTAAATCCACAGGCTATATATATATTTCCTACTGGCGGTAGCCAGTAGGTAGTTATAGTTAGGACCTTGTTTCTATTCAAAACGCGTTTTTTCTTTTGCCAATATCTTTGGTGCCGTTTAATGAATCATTGCGAAAGTTTCAAAACTAATGGACCGCCCACTTCAGCTGCTGTGTTGAAAGTATCGGGGTGATTTGTTAAGTGGGGGCAGAGAAAAAGGGTGGGTCCCAAAATGCTCTCTCCATGTTAATTTCCATAGGAAACTGTTGACGTAGCTACAGCCTGAACTGCTGAACGGAATTACACCAAATTTGGCAGAAAGGTAGCTCTTGGTCCAGGGTACACTCTTTTTGTTAAATAGTGTAAATCGGTTCAGTAGTTTTTGAGCAATTTAAATATTTACAGATATCCATATATGGACGCGAAGGATCCGCAAACCCTCCCGATCTCGTGCCTGAAATCTGATTGGCTGCCAATACTTCAAACCAGGAAGTGTTGCAGCCATCTTGTGACTCGGTTGAACCGAGTCACAAGAAAAAAGGTTAAAATAATGATTTTAAAAAAAAGGTGGTGTGGGTAGAAACACCCTGACCCGCTCGGCATACTCAGGGGGTCGCACAGGGACCCCAGGACCAAAAATAGAATTTAAAAAAAAAAAATCAGCGGGAGTCGTGTAGGGTCTGCGAATCCCACCAAAATTGTACAAAAAAAATGAAGCACTGTCTCCTGCGCTTTGTTTAATTAGGCCCCTGGTTGGACCAGGTCCCGGAGGCAATTATGTTAAGAGATGCAAGGACCCAAGTTGGCCCCCACAGCCCCGGGAACCACCACCTCCCCGGGGCAATATTCATTATATGTGAGGGGCCACGCCGGCCCCCCAGCCCCAGGGACCGACACTTCCCCAGGGCTTTTTTTTCTTAAAAAAAGGCATGGAGGGAGGCTCTTCCCCCATGCAGCCGCGGGGACCACCACCTCCCCGGGGCTATGTGTAAAAAATTAAGTAAGGTGGGGCTAAAGCCCCCCCACTGCCCCGGGGACAAATACCTCCCGGGGCATACATAGATTAAATGCAGGGGTTCGTTGCGGACCCTGACCCGGGGACCACCACCTGCCTGGGGCTTTAAAGATGTTGGAGGGGGCCGCATGGCCCCCCTCATGGAGCCCTTCATGGCCTTTGGGACCGCCACCCCCCAGGGTCGGCTCCAACAATGTCCTGGGGTGCCCACCCCTGGGAAATTGCAGTTTGCTATGGGATGGTGGGAGCACTGCTCTCACCATCCCATAGCAAACAAGTGCTCCACTCTGAACAAGTGAGAGTATTTTGCTCTCACTTGTTCACAGTGGAGCACTTTGCTTTTTACCTTCAGGGAGCTGCATGTCAGCAGCTCCCTGGGGGTAAAGAGGTATGCTGGCTCCCGCAGGTGGCAAGAGCTGGCAGGACCGCGGTCCCGAAAGAGATGGCCATGCCCCGGGGGATGGGGTTCCTGGGGCAAAAAATGTCTGGGAGAGGTGCCACTCTCCATATTAAAAAAAAGAATGTTCGGGTTCCGGTGATGGGGTCCCCAGGGCCATAATTGGCCTGGGGAGGGGGGCCATGCGACCCCCCTTGTTAAACATCAAAAATAGAAATGAAATGGTGTGGCCCCAGGGGATGGGGTCCCTGGGGCCCAAAAGGGCCTATGGAACTGGAGTGCAATAATTATTTTTTTTCTCTCATGATAGGAGTCAAGACCCTATTGTGGCTCTCAGCACGGCCCCCCAGTGTAACGTTGCGGTGGGTTCGCAGATCCACAATAAATAAATAATTAAATAGTATACATTTCAGAAGGTAGTGTTGCAGTTGTGAACTTTTTACAGACATACGCCTGCATACCTTCAGAAACATGGTGAGACTCACAACAGTGACATGAGAAGGATTGCTGTTTTAAATTTGGTAGGTCCAACATTCTGAGCAGTCGGTGAAAAATGAAGCTGCAACAGAAAAGTGAGGTTTAAGACATGTTGGCAGCGTGATTAGTGATTAGGCTATTTTGTATGAGTCTGTGGAAAGGTACACTCGACGTAGGCTGTATAAATTTAGGTGTCTGTTTGAACTAGGAAGTGCCCTCTGTCAAGTTTAAAGGTCTGCGTGCTCTCGTGACTGAGGTATGTGTCTACTTGTACATGTATTCTCACGTGTGTTATGCATCTGAAGATGCTAGCCTAAAAAGCTGGTAGCTTCTCCTTCAGGTGGAGAAATCTCAGTTCTGCTCTGTCATTTGCTTGCACAGGCAGACATGTCTTACGTATGTAGGTGTTATAGAGCCCCTCAGATAGACTATTCAATACCCATGTGCCCTGTATTATGAGCACAAAGGAATACATACACCTTCTTATACACAAATTTAGAGAGCATGCAGTCTGAAACAGTGGTATTCTACTATTTATATGTTTCTTTTTATGTATCATGTCACTAGCGAAAGGCACAGACACACGCATTCATGCCTTCAGAAACAGTGTGAGATTTACAACAGTGACATGGAAAGTGTTGCTGTTTTAAATTTAGCTAGACACAACATTCTTAGTAGTTGGGGAATAGTCAAGCTGCCAGAGAAAAGGTTCTACTATTACACTCATCCAATCACTCAGGCACTACTCTTGCACTCAATCATTCACTTAGAGACTACCTATGCACTCATGCAATCACTCATGCACTATCCTTGCACTCAACCATTCACCCAGGCAGTATGCATACACTTCTGTATTTGATCAGGTACTACCCATGCACTTATCCAGTCACCCTGACACTTCCCATGCACTCATGCAATCACTCAGGCACTACTCATGCACTCATGCAATTATTCAGGTACTATCTATGCACTCATCCAATCACCCAGGCACTATCCTTGTACTCATCCTTTCACTCAGTCAGTATGCATACACTCTTGCATTTTCTCATGTACTACCCATTTACTTATCTAATGATTCAGACACTACTCTTGCACTCATCCAATTCCCTCGGCACTGCCCATGTATTCATCCAATCATTCAAGCACTATCCTTGCACTCAACCACTCACTCAGGCACTATGCATGGTCTCATTCTATCACCGGATCCGATTCGGAGGCCTTGTTTCCGACCGATTCGTACACTCGTCCGAGCGAGCAAGTACGATGCGAGCGCACGCGAAATCGCCGACCGACTCGTTCGCGGGTCCGAAGCGCTCCGACCGACTCGCACGGACACGACTCGCATCGCGCAATGGAGACGTTCCCCGGCTGGGCAAGTACGATGCGCGCCTTGAGCAGTCCGACCGACTCGCGCCGTCCGGCTCGAAAGAGCAGTCGGAGCCGGACTTTGGGGGTCTGTGTCGGACCCCCCTGTATGCGTATCCGCGCGAGTCGCACACAGGGGGGAGCCATGGGTCCCCCCTACCTGTGCATGTGCATGTACGTGCATGTGCATGTATGTGCATGTACGCCGCGAGTCGCATCAACGTGTACCCGCTGTAGGGGGCGCCCTTGTTTGCCTCGCACCCATTGAGTCAATGGGAGCCCGCGTACGCGTTGTACGACCGGCTCCCATTGACTTCAATGGGAGTCCGACCGACTCAAGTCCGATTGCATGCGTGCGGTTGGACTGCTGGAGTCCGATTCGGTCGGAAATCTTTTTGGGTCCAGCTCGGTCTGAGTGATTTCCGGCCTGAATCGGAATCGGCCCCTTAGTGTTGAGTAGGATGCAACTAATACATTTGGGGTTCTTATTAAAGGAATCTTGTATTGAAACAAAAGATTGGGAACCCCTACTATCCTGGGAGGCAATGTTGTCCTTATTGTTGGAAGGCATAATACCTTCCCTATCCCTGATTGTGTGTTTTGTACATAGATTCAGGGCCACCAGGCCACATGTGTTGCATCGCCTAGGGCTGTAATTCATATTGTCCAGCTCTAGCATAGGATGAGGGCACTCACTGAGATTGAGGCTAATAAGTTTGTTTCGCGAGTAAAGGTATCTCGTGGCAGGGGCAGGGGTTCTGGCGCTGGACGCGCTCCGGGCGCCGATGGGCGCAGACGGGCTTGCCTTTGGCGCGCCTTCGGTTCGCCGGCGGCGAGCCCGCTGCGCGGTCGCAGCATCTGGTGTTTTATAGGAAGTGATGGAAAGGGGGCCGGGCAGCAAACTAGAGCGCTGATCTCAAGGCGGGTCCGCTCTAACAGGCGGGCACCGCAGTCAGTGGAATGGCAGCAATTAAGGTGAGGCTTGCATGTTTAAAACACACACAATAAAACACTGTAAAATACCAATTTTTTTAAAATCACGGGTAAAATCTCCCCAGCGCTCTTATCAGCGCAGTTCCCAAAAGCACATTACCGGCTGCGCGGTCGCAGCATCCGGTGTTTTATAGGAAGTGATGGAAAGGGGGCTAGGCGGCAAACTAGAGCGCTGATCTCAAGGCGGGTCCGCTCTAACAGGCGGGCACTGCAGTCAGCGGAATGGCAGCAATTAAGGTGAGGCTTGGAAGTTTAAAACACACACAATATAACACTGTAAAATACCAATTTTTAAAAAATCACGGGTAAAATCTCCCCAGTGCTCTTATCTACACAGTTCCCAAAAGCACATAACCGGCTGCGCGGTTGCAGCATCCGGTGTTTTATAGGAAGTGATGGCTCTTTCTGCACCCCTCTTCCTTCTCTCTGCACCTCTCTTGCCCCTTTCTGGACCTCTCTTGCCACTTTCCGCACTTCTCTTGCCTCTTTCTGCACCTCTGTTGTTTCTTTCTGCACCTCTCTTGACTTTTTCTGCACCCCTTTTGCCTCTTTCTGTACCTCTGTTGCTTCTTTCTGCACTTCTCTTGCTTCTCTCTGCACCTCTCTTGATTCTTTCTACACCCCTCTTGCCTCTTTCTGCATTCCTCTCCACTCTTTCTGCACCTCTCTTGCCTCTTTCTGCACCTCTCTTGACTCTTTCTGCACTTCTCTTGCCTCGTTCTGCACCTCTGTTGCTTCTTTCTGCACTTCTCTTGCCTCTTTCTGCACCCCTCTTACCTCTTTCTGTGCCTTTGTTGCTTGATTCTTCACTTCTCTTGCTTCTTTTTGTACCTCTCTTGCTTTTTCTGTACCTCTCTTGCCTGTTTCTGCACCCCTCTTCACTCTTTCTGCACCTCTCTTGTCTCTTTCTGTACCTCTCTTGCCTTTTTCTAAGCTTCTATTGCCTCTTCCTGCACCTCTGTTGCTTATTTCTCTACTTCTCTTGCTTCTTTCTACACCTCTCTTGCTTCTTTCTGCATCACTCTTGCCTCTTTCTGCACTTCTCTTACCTTTTTCTGAACCTCTGTTGCTTCTTTCTGCACTTCTTTTGCCTCTTTCTGAACCCCTCTTGCCTTATTCTGTACCTTTGCTGCTTCATTCTGCACTTCTCTTGTTTCTTTCTACACCTCTCTTGCTTGTATCTGCACCTCTCTTGACTCTTTCTGCACCTTTCTTTCTCTTTTGGCACCTTTCATCACCCCTCTTCCCTCTTTCTGTACTTCTCTTGCCTCTTTCTACATCTCTGTTGCCTCTTTCTGCATTTCTCCTGCCTCTTTCTGCACCCCTCTTGCCTCTTTCTACTCCTCTGTTGCTTATTTCTGCACTTCTCTTGCTTCTTTCTGCACCTCCCTTGCTTCTTTCTGCACCCTTCTTGCCTCTTTCCGCACATCTCTTGCTTCTTTCTGCACTTCTCTTGCCTCTTTGTGCACCTCTGTTGCTGCTTTCTATATTTCTCTTGCCTCTTTCTGCACCCCTCTTGCCTCTTTCTGCACCCCTCTTGCTTCTTTCTGCAGCTCTATTGCTTCTTTCTGCACTTCTCTTGCTTCTTTCTGCACTTGCCTTGCTTCTTTCAGCACCCCTCTTGCTTCTTTCTGCATCCCTCTTCCCTCTCTCTACACCTCTCTTTCCTTTTTCTGCACCTCTGTTGCTTCTTTTTGCACTTCTCTTGCTTCTTTCTGCACCTCTCTTGATTCTTTCTGCACCCCTCTTGCATCTTTCTGTACACATCTTTCATCCTTCTGCACCTCTCTTGCCTCTTTCTGAACCTCTCTTGTCTCTTTCTGCACCTCTCTTGCCTTTTTATGCACTTCTCTTGCCTCTTCCAACACCTCTCTTGCTTCTTTCTGCATCCCTCTTACCTCTTTCAGCACTTCTTTTGCCTTTTATCTGCACCTCTGTTGCTTCTTTCTGAACTTTTCTTTCCTCTTTATGAACCCCTCTTGCCTCTTTCTGCACCTTTGCTGCTTCAATCTGCACTTCTCTTGATTCTTTCTGCACATCTCTTGCTTGTATCTGCACCTCTCTTGTCTCTTTCTGCATTCCTCTTGCCTCTTTCTGTACCTTTCTTCCTCTTTCTGTGCCTTTCTTCCTCATTCAGCACCTTTCTTCCTCTTTCTGCACCCTCTTCCCTCTTTCGGCACTTCTATTGCCTCTTTCTCTACTCCTCTTGCCTCCTTCTACATCTCTGTTGCTTCTTTCTGCACTTCTGTTGCCTCTTTCTGCACCCCTCTTGCCTATTTCTGCACCCCTTTTGCCTCTTTCTACTCCTGTGTTGCTTCTTTCTGCACCCCTCTTGCTTCTTTCTGCACAACTCTTAGTTCTTTCTGCAACTTTATTGCTTCTTTCTGCACCCCTCTTGCCTCTTTCTGCACCCCTCTTGCTTCTTTCTGCAGCTCTATTGCTTCTTTCTGCACTTCTCTTGCTTCTTTCTGCACTTGCCTTGCTTCTTTCAGCACCCCTCTTGCTTCTTTCTGCATCCCTCTTCCCTCTCTCTACACCTCTCTTGCCTCTTTCTGCACGTCTCTTGCCTCTGACTGCACTTCTCGTGCTTCTTTCTGCACCTCTCTTGCCTCTTTCGGCATCCCTCTTGCCTCTTTATGCTCCTCTGTTGCTTCTTTTTGCACTTCCCTTGCTTCTTTCTGCACCTCTCTTGATTCTTTCTGCACCCCTCTTGCATCTTTCTGCACACATCTTTCATCCTTCTGCACCTTTCTTGCCTCTTTCTGCACCTCTCTTGTCTCTTTCTGCACCTCTCTTGTCTTTTTCTGTACTTCTCTTGCCTTTTCCTACACTTCTCTTGCCTTTTATCTGCACCTCTGTTGCTTCTTTCTGAACTTTTCTTTCCTCTTCATGAACCCCTCTTGCCTCTTTCTGCACCTTTGCTGCTTCAATCTGCACTTCTCTTGCTTCTTTCTGCACATCTCTTGCTTGTATCTGCACCTCTCTTGCCTCTTTCTACGTTCCTCTTGCCTCTTTTTGTACCTTTCCTCCTCTTTCTGCGCCTTTCCTCCTCTTTCAGCACCTTTCTTCCTCTTTCTGTATCCTCTTCCCTCTTTCTGCACTTCTTTTGCCTCTTTCGGTACTCCTCTTGCCTCTTTCTACATCTCTGTTGCTTCTTTCTGCACTTCTCTTGCCTCTTTCTGCACCCCTCTTGCCTCTTTCTACTCCTCTCTTGCTTATTTCTGCACTTCTCTTGCCTCTTTCTGCACCAGTATTGCTTCTTTCCACATCCCTCTTGTCTCTTTCTGCACCCTCTTGCTTCTTTCTGCACCTCTATTGCTTCTTTCTGAACTTCTCTTGCTTCTTTCTGCACTTGTCTTTCTTCTTTCTGCACCCCTCTTGCCTCTTTCTGCACCACTCTTCCTCTCTCTGCACTTCTCGTGCCGCTTTCTGCACCCCTCTTGCCTCTTTCTGTACCTCTCTTGCTTATTTCTGCACTTCTCTTGCCTCTTTCTGCACCAGTATTGCTTCTTTCCACATCCCTCTTGTCTCTTTCTGCACCCCTCTTGCTTCTTTCTGCACCTCTATTGCTTCTTTCTGAACTTCTCTTGCTTCTTTCTGCACTTGTCTTTCTTCTTTCTGCACCCCTCTTGCCTCTTTCTGCACCACTCTTCCCTCTCTCTGCACTTCTCGTGCCGCTTTCTGCACCCCTCTTGCCTCTTTCTGTACCTCTCTTGCTTATTTCTGCACTTCTCTTGCCTCTTTCTGCACCTGTATTGCTTCTTTCCGCATCCCTCTTGCCTCTTTCTGTACCCCTCTTGCTTCTTTCTGCAGCTCTATTGCTTTTTTCAGCACCCCTCTTGCTTCTTTCTGCATCCTTCTTCCCTCTCTCTACACCTCTCTTGCCTCTTTCTGCACCTCTCTTGCCTTCTTCTGTACATCTCTTGCCTCTGACTGCACTTCCCGTGCTTCTTTCTGCACCTCTCTTGCCTCTTTCCGCATCCCTCTTGCCTCTTTCTGCACCTCTGTTGCTTCTTTTTGCACTTCTCTTGCTTCTTTCTGCACCTCTCTTGATTCTATCTGCACCCCTCTTGCATCTTTCTGCACTAATCTTTCATCCTTCTGCACCTCTCTTGCCTCATTCTGTACCTCTCTTGTCTCTTTCTGCACCTCTCTTGCCTTTTTCTGCACTTCTCTTGCCTCTTCCTACACCTCTCTTGCTTCTTTCTGCATCCCTCTTGCCTCTTTCAGCACTTCTCTTGCCTTTTATCTGCACCTCTGTTGCTTCTTTCTGAACTTTTCTTTCCTCTTTATGAACCCCTCTTGCCTCTTTCTGCACCTTTGCTGCTTCATTCTGCACTTCTCTTGCTTCTTTCTGCACATATCTTGCTTGTATCTGCACCTCTCTTGCCTCTTTCTGCATTCCTCTTGCCTCTTTCTGTACCTTTCTTCCTCTTTCTGCGCCTTTCTTCCTCTTTCAGCACCTTTCTTCCTCTTTCTGCACCCCTCTTCCCTCTTTCTGCACTTCTATTGCCTCTTTCTGTACTGCTCTTGCCTTTTCTACATCTCTGTTGCTTCTTTCTGCACTACTCTTGCTTCTTTCTGCACCCCTCTTGCCTCTTTATTCACTTGTATTGCTTCATTCTGCACCCCTCTTCCCTCTTTCTGCACCTGTATTGCTTCTTTCTGCAACCCTCTTGCCTCTTTCTGCACCCCTCTTGCTTCTTTCTGCACCTCTATTGCTTCTTTCTGCACCTCTCTTGTCTTTTTCTATATTTCTCTTGCCTCTTTCTGCATTTCTCTTGCGTCTTTCTGCACCTCTCTTGATTCTTTCTGCATCCCTTTTGCCGCTTTCTGCACTCCTCTTCCCTCTTTCTGCACCTCTCGTGCCTCTTTCTGCACTTCTCTTCCCTTTTTTGGACCTCTGTTGCTTCATTCTGCACTTCTCTTGCCTCTTTCTGTACCCCTCTTATATCTTTCTGCACCTTTGTTGTTTCATTCTGCACTACTCTTGCTTTCTTTCTCCACTTCTCTTGCCTCTTCCTGCACCTCTGTTGTTTCTTTCTGCACTTCTCTTGCTTCTTTCTACGACTCTCTTGCTCCTTTCTGCACCCTTCTTACCTATTTCTGCACTTCTCTTGCCTTTTTCTGCACCTCTGTTGCTTCTTTCTGCACTTCGCTTGCCTCTTTCTGCAATCCTCTTGCCTCTTTCTGCACCTTTGCTGCTTCATTCTGCACTTCTCTTGCTTTTTCTGCACCTCTCTTGCTTGTTTCTGTACCTCTCTTGGCTCTTTCTGCACTCCTATTCCCTCTTTCTGCATCGTTATTCCTCTTTCTGCACCTTTCATCCTCTTTCAGCACCTTTCTTGCTCTTTCTGCAGTCCTCTTTCCTCATCCCTCTTCTCCCTGTCTGCCATTATTTTGCCTTTTTTCTGCACCTCTGTTGCCTCTTTCCGCACTTCTCTTGCCTATTTCTGAACCCCTCTTGCCTCTTTATGCACCTTTGCTCATTGATTCTGCACTTCTCTTGCTTCTTTCTGCACCGCTCTTCCTTGTATCTGCACCCCTCTTGCGTTTTTCTACATTCCTCTTCCCTCTTTCTGCACCTTTCTTCCACTTTCTGCATCTTTCTTCACCTTTCTTCCTCTTTCTGCACCCCTCTTCTCTTTTTCTGCACTTCTCTTGCCTCTTTCTGCACTTTTCGTGCCTCTTTCTACTCCCCTCTTGCTTCTTTCTGCACTTCTCTTGCTTCTTTCTGCGCCCCTTGCATATTTCTGCACCCCTCTTGCCTCTTTCTGCACCTCTCTTGCTTCTTTCTGCACTTCTCTTGCCTCTTTATGCACCTCTCTTGCTTCTTTCTGTACTTCTCTTGCCTCTTTCTGCATCCCTCTTGCCTCTTTTTGCACCACTCTTGCTCCTTTTTGCACTTCTATTGCTTCTAACTGTACTTCTATTGCTTCTTTCTGCACCCCACTTGCCTCTTTATGCACTTCTCTTGCCTCTTTCTGCACTCCTCTTGCCTCTTTCTATTCCTGTTGCTTCTTTCTGCAAACCCTTGCTACCTTCTGCATCTTTCTTGCTTCTTTTTGCACCCCTCTTGCCTCTTTCTGCACCCCTCTTCCCTCTCTCTGCACCTCTCTTGCTTTTTTCTGCACTTATCTTGCCTCTTTCTGCACTTCTCTTGCTTCTTTCTACACCTCACTTGCATCTTTCTGCACCCCTCTTGCCTCTTTCTGCACCTCTGTTGCTTCTTTCTGCACTTCTCTTGCCTCTTTCTGCACCTCTGTTGCTTCTTTCTGTACTTCTCTTGCTTCTTTCGGCACTCCTTTTCCTTCTTTCTGCACCTCTCTTGACTCCTTCTGCACCTCTCTTACTTCTTTCTTCACGTCTTTTGCCTTTTTCTGCACTTATCTTGCCTCTTTCTGCACTTCTCTTGCTTCTTTCTATACTTCTCTTGCTTCTTTCTGCACCTCTCTTGATTCTTTCTGCACCCCTCTTGCCTCTTTATGCACCCCTCTTCCCTCTCTCTGCACCTCTCTTGCTTCTTTCTGCACTTCTCTTGCCTTTTTCTACACCCCTCTTGCCTCTTTCTACTCTCTTCTTGCTTATTTCTGCACCTCTCTTGCCTCTTTCTGTACCTCTCTTGCTTCTTTCTGCACTTCTCTTGCCTCTTTCTGCACCTCTGTTGCTTCTTTCTGTACTTCTCTTGCCTCTCTCTGCACCTCTCTTGCTTCTTTCTGAACTTCTCTTGCCTTTTTCTACACCCCTCTTGCCTCTTTCTACTCCCTTCTTACTTATTTCTGTATCCCTCTTACCCTCTTTCTGTACCTCTCTTGCTTCTTTCTGCACTTCTCTTGCCTCTTTCTGCACCTCTGTTGCTTCTTTCTGTACTTCTCTTGCCTCTTTCTGCATCCCTCTTGCCTCTTCCTGTACCCCTCTTCCCTCTTTCTGCACTTCTCTTGCCTCTTTCTGCACTTCTCTTTCCCCTTTCAACATCTCTGTTGCCTCTTTCTACTCTTCTGTTGCTTCTTTCTGCACCCCACTTGCTTCCTTCTGCATCTGCACTTCTCTTGCCTTTTTCTACACCCCTCTTGCCTCTTTCTACTCCCCTCTTGCTTATTTCTGCACCCCTCTTGCCTCTTTCTGCACCTCTCTTGCTTCTTTCTACACCTCTCTTGTGTCTTTCTGCACCCCTCTTGCCTCTTTCTGCACCTCTGTTGCTTCTTTCTGCACTTCTCTTGCTTCTTTCTGCACCTCACTTGATTCTTTCTGCACCCCTCTTGCCTCTTTCTCCACTCATTTTCCCTCTTTCTGCACCTCTCTTGCCTCCTTCTGCACATCTCTTGTCTCTTTCTGTACCTCTCTTGCCTTTTTCTGCACTTTTCTTGCTTCTTCTTGCAACTCTCTTGCTTCTTTCTTCGCTTCTCTTGCTTCTTTCTGCATCCCTCTTGCCTCTTTCTGCACTTCTCTTGCCTTTTTCTACACCTCTGTTGCTTCTTTCTGCACTTCTCTTGCCTCTTTCTAGACCCCTCTTGCCTCTTTCTGCACCTTTGCTGCTTTATTCTGCACTTTTCTTCCTTCTTTCTGCACCTATCTTGCTTGTATCTGCACCTCTCTTGCCTCTTTCTGCATTCCTATTCCCTATTTCTGCACCTTTCTTCCTCTTTCTGTGCCTTTCTTCCTCTTTCAGCACCTTTCTTCCACTTTCTGCACTTCTCCTGCCTCTTTCTGCACTTCTCTTGCCTCTTTTATACATCTCTGTGGCTTCTTTCTGCACTTCTTTTGCCTCTTTCTGCACCCCTCTTACCTCTTTCTACTCCCCTGTTGCTTCTTTCTGCACTTATCTTCCATCTTTCTGCACCTCCCCTGCTTTTTTCTACACCCCTCCTGCCTTTTTCTGAACCTCTCTTTATTCTTTCTGCACTTCTCTTGCCTCTTTCTCCACCTCTGTTGCTTCTTTCTGTACTTCTCTTGCCTCTTTCTGCACCCTTCTTGCTTCTTTCTGCACCTTTCTTGCATCTTTCTACACCCCTCTTGCCTCTTTCTACTCCCCTCTTGCTTCTTTCTGCACTTCTCTTGTATCTTTCTGCGCCCCTTGCTTATTTCTGCACCCCTCTTGCCTCTTTCTGTACCTCTCTTGCTTCTTTCTGCAATTCTCTTGCCTCTTTCTGCACCTCTGTTGCTTCTTTCTGTACTTCTCTTGCCCCTTTCTGCATCCCTCTTGCCTCTTTCTGCACCCCTCTTGCTTCTTTTTGCACTTCTATTGCTTCTTACTGTACTTCAATTGCTTCTTTCTGCACCCCACTTGCCTCTTTCTGCACCCCTCTTCCCTCTTTCTAAGCTTCTCTTGCCTCTTTCTGTACTTCTCTTCCCCTTTCTACATCTCTGTTGCTTCTTTCTGCACTTCTCTTGCCTCTTTCTGCACCCCTCTTCCCTCTTTCTGCACTTCTCTTGCCTCTTTCTGCACTTCTCTCCCCCTTTCTACATCTCTGTTGCTTCTTTCTGCAATTCTCTTGCTTCTTTCTGCACCTCCCTTGCTTCTTTTGGTACCCCTCTTGCCTCCTTCTGCACCTCTTTTGCTTCTTTCTGTACCTCTCTTGCCTCTGTCTGTATTCCTCTTTCCTCTTTCTTAACCTTTCTTCCTCTTTCTGCACCTATCTCCCTCTTTCAGCACCTTTCTTCCTATTTTTGCACCCCTCTTTCCTCTTTCTGCACTTCTCTTGCCTCTTTCTGCACTCCTCTTGCCTCTTTCTACATTTCTGTTTCTTCTTTCCGCACTTCTCTTGCATCTTTCTGCACCCCTCTTACCTCTTTTTACTCCTCTGTTGCTTCTTTCTGTACTTCTCTTGCTTCTTTCTACACCTCCCTTGCTTCTTTTGGTATCCCTCTTGCCTCTTTCTGCACCTCTTTTGCTTCTTTCTGCACCTCTCTTGCCTCTGTCTGTATTCCTCTTTCCTCTTTCTGAACCTTTCTTCCTATTTCTGCACCTATCTCCCTCTTTCGGCACCTTTCTTCCTATTTTTGCACCCCTCTTTCCTCTTTCTGCACTTCTCTTGCCTCTTTCTGCACTCCTCTTGCCTCTTTCTACATTTATGTTTCTTCTTTCTGCACTTCTCTTGCCTCTTTCTGCACCCCTCTTACCTCTTTTTACTCCTCTGTTGCTTCTTTCTGCACTTCTCTTGCTTCTTTCTGCACCTCCCTTGCATCTTTTGGCACCCCTCTTGCCTCTTTCTTCACCTCTTTTGCTTCTTTCTGCACTTCTCTTGCCTCTTTCTGCACCTCTGTTGCTTCTTTCTGTACTTCTTTTGCCTCTTTATGCACCCCTCTTGCTTCTTTATGCACCTTTCTTGCTTCTTTCTGTGCCCCTCTTGCCTCTTTCTGCACCCCTCTTGCTTCTTTCTGCATTTCTCTTGCTTCTTTCTGCATCTCTCTTGCTTCTTTCTGCACCCATCTTGCCTTTTTCTGCACTTCTCTTGCCTCTGTCTGCACTTTTCTTGCTTCTTTCAGGACCTCTCTTGCCTCTTTCTGCACCCCTCTTGCCTCTTTCTACATCTCTGTTGTTTCTTTCTGCACTTCTCTTTCTTCTTTCTGCACCTCTGTTGATTCTTTCTGCACCCCTCTTGCCTCTTTGTGCACTCCTCTTCCTTTTTTCTGCACCTATCTTGCCTCTTTCTGCACTTCTCTTGTCTCTTCCTGTAACTCTATTGCTTCTTTCTGCATTTCTCTTGCTTCTTTCTGCACTTGTCTTGCTTCTTTCTGCATCCCTCTTGCCTCTTTCTGCACCCCTCTTCCCTCTTTCTGCACTACTCTTCCCTCTCTCTGCACCTCTTTTGCCTCTTTCTGCACCACTCTTGCCTTTTTTGTAGTTTTCTTGCCACTTCCTGCAACTCTGTTGCTTCATTCTGCACTTCTGTTGCTTCTTTCTACACTTCTCTTGCTTCTTTCTGCATCCCTCTTGCCTCTTTCTGCACTCCTCTTGCCTCTTTCTACATCTCTGTTGCTTCTTTCTGCACTTCTCTTGCCTCTTTCTGCACCCCTCTTGCCTATTTCTGTGCCTTTGCTGCTTCATTCTGTACTACTCTTGCCTCTTTCTGTACCTCTCTTGCTTCTTTCTGCACCTCTCTTGCCTCTTTCTATATTCCTCTTCCCTCTTTCTTTACCTTTCTTCCTCTTTCTGCACCTTTCTTCCTCTTTTGGCACCTTTCTTCCTCTTTCTGCACCCCTCTTTCCTCTTTCTGCACTTCTCTTTCCTCTTTCTGCACTCCTCTTGCCTCTTTCTACATTTCTGTTGCTTCTTTCTGTACTTCTCTTACCTCTTTCTGCACCCCTCTTGCCTCTTTCTACTCCTCTGTTGCTACTCTCTGCACTTCTCTTGCTTCTTGCTGCACCTCCCTTGCTTCTTTCTGCAACCCTCTTGCCTCTTTCTGCTCATCTTTTGCTTCTTTCTGTACTTCTTTTGCCTCTTTCTGCACCTCTGTTGCTTCTTTCTGTACTTCTCTTGCCTCTTTCTGTACCCCTCTTGTTTCTTTCTGCACATTTCTTGCTTCTTTCTGCACCCCTCTTGCCTGTTTCTGGACCCCTCTTGCTTCTTTCTATATCCCTCTTCCCTCTCTCTGTACCACTCTTGCTTCTTTCTGCACTCCTCTTGCCTTTTTCTGCACTTTTCTTGCCTCTTCCTGCACCACTGTTGCTTCTTTATGCACTTCTGTTGCTTCTTTCTACACTTCTCTTGCTTCTTTCTGCACCCCTCTTGCCTCTTTCTGCACTCCTCTTGCCTCTTTCTACATCTCTGTAGCTTCTTTCTGCACTTCTCTTGCCTCTTTCTGCACCCCTCTTGGCTATTTCTGCACCTTTGCTGCTTCATTCTGCACTACTCTTGCAACTTTCTGCACCTCTCTTGCTTGTATCTGCACCTCTCTTGCTTCTTTCTGTATTCCTCTTCTCTCTTTCTGCACCTTTCTTCCTCTTTCGGCGCCTTTCTTCCTTTTTCGGGACCTTTCTTCCTCTTTCTGCACCCCTCTTTCAGCACTCCTCTTGCCTCTTTTTACATTTCTGTTGCTTCTCTCTGCACTTCTCTTGCCTCTTTCTGTACCCCTCTTGCCTCTTTTTACTCCTCTGTTGCTTCTTTCTGCACTCTTTTGAATGTCTTACCGCCAACATCAAGACGAAGGAAAACAAAACACTATCCTGCCATCTCCTCTACCATCTGCCAGGCAACAACACCTCATTTGGAGAACACCTATCAGATCTGATATCTAACTGCGCACTCCGGGATGCCAGCAACCTAATTCTAGGAGACCTCAACCTTCACTGGAACGAGAAAAACAACCTGCTGATTCAAAACCTGAACGAACTCCTACATAACAACAACCTCACCCAGCACTGCTCAGAGGAAACCCACAACAAAGGATCAACCCTAGATGTCATCATTGCCCAACCTGACGCAGTCACGATCGACCGCATCATGCCCGTCGACTGGTCTGACCATCATATCATCTTATTTCACATCAACCAATTGATCCTACTCAAACCCCCCAATCAGGACCACCCCCACTGTGTAAGAATTCTAAAGCAGATTCCCATGGACGTTTTGGAAGAAAGGATAAGCTCTCTCCTACCCATCTCCTCTGATGACCTATCCACTACAGAACTCACCTCTCACTACAACTTCACTATGATCAACATTCTGGACCAAATAGCACCATTAAAACAAAAAAGAGCCAGGGCCACTCCCTCCAGATCCTGGTTCAACACAGACATAAACGCCAAAAGAAGACAACTCAGAGCAGCAGAAAGACTCTGGTAGAACAATCCGTCCCCAATCCTTCTGGACCAACTCAAATTAACACACAAGAAGTACAAAAACCACATCAAGCGCGAAAAAACTTCCTTCTTTCGCAATGCCCTTAAAAACGCTAAAAACAGACCCAATTAGCTCTTCACCCTCATCAGGCAACAAACTTCCAAGCCCCCCCATATCCACAACACAGGCCTCTAATGCCCTGTGTGAGAACTTTGCCAACTTCTTCAATGACAAAATCTCCAAGATTGAGCTCTCCCTGGACGTCAACTGCAACCTCGTCCATAGGAGTCCTGCCCCAAGAGCAGATGGTAACACACCCAATCACCCCCCTAACCAGTGGAAATCATTCAACCCCATTTCAGAATCAGAGATAGTCAAACTGATCTCCACCTCTAAACCCTCCTCACACGCCTTGGACCCTAATCCTGCCCAACTGGCCAAAAAGCTAAAACTCTCCCTAGCACCGCTCTGGACCAGGATCATAAATAGATCCCTGAGCTCCGGAGTCATCCCAGACTGCCTCAAAGTTGGCCAAGTCACGCCACTACTGAAAAAACCAGGCTTGGACACCAATGATTTGAACAACTACAGATCCGTCTCTAATCTACCTCTCCTGGCCAAAACTTTGGAAAAGTGCGTTCTCCTCCAACTGACCCAACACATGGACAGCATCAACCTCCTGGACCCCCACCAATCGGGCTTCAGAAAAGGGTGCAGCACAGAGACAGCGATCCTTAATATCATGGATGATATACACAAGTCCCTCAATTCAGACCAATGCTCCCTACTCATCCTCCTGGACCTATCGGCAGCCTTCGATACGGTAGACCACCAACTACTCATTAAGGTACTCCAAGAAAGGCTAGGGGCTGAAGAGGTGGTCTTACACTGGTTCGGCTCCTTTCTCAAGAATCGCTCTCAAAGAGTCAAAATCAACAACTTCACGTCGGACCTTTACCATGTCAGCAGAGGCGTCCCCCAAGGTTCAGTCCTCTCCCTGCAACTATTCAACATATACATGGAACCCCTCACCACTATACTCAAAAGATCCAACATTCCCTTCCACCTATATGCAGACGACACCCAGATCTATCTTGAAACCTCCTCCATTGAAGACATCCAGAGACTCAACAACACTCTTAGAGAAGTCCAACACTTGCTCTCATCAAACCACTTGAAATTGAATCAAGACAAACCGGAAATCCTCCTCATTTCCAACAAAACGGAACACCCCCAAGTCACAGAATGGCTAAAAGCAATTGATGCTCTCAACGACAATCTCTCAATGGCCGACTCCATCAAATCGCTGGGAATCACCTTGGACCCTAAACTAAGCATGGTCAAACACATCAAGAACACAGCAAAGAGCGCCTTCCTCAACCTGAAACTACTAAACAAGATAAAACCCTTCATCCCGACCAACGACCTCAAACAAGCGACACAATCCTTGGTACTTTCCAGATTAGACTATGGGAATGCAACCCTCACAGGCACAGCAAAATCACACCTAGCTCCCCTCCGATCAACCCTTAATGCAGCTGCAAGAATGGTCACCGGAGTAAAAAAATATGACCACATCTCGCCCGCACTCAGAGAGTTGAAATGGCTCCCAGCTGAAATGCGTGCCAATTTCAGAACTGCCTGCCTCACGTACAAAGCCCTTCACACAGGGAAACCCGCATACCTGGCCTTCAAAGGCCGGTCAGACAAGAAGCCTCAGGAGTTCCAACACTCTACTCCTCATCCCGCCGAAAACTCGCAAACAAAAAACCGCAGCACGATCCTTCTCTGGAAATGCGCCCAAAATCTGGAACTCCATCCCAGTTCATATCAGGACCATCCCCTCCTTTCCGAAATTCAAAAGGCAGCTCAAAGACCTCTTCCTCAAGAGTACTCTCCCAAATGGATAGATTGCCACCAAATCTCACAAGCGTGCACACTATGGCACAATGACACTTTGAAACTAAGACCTCTACCTCACGCCTCGCCCGACTCCTTCCCACTATCCCCCCATTCGGAAGGATGCGTGGCTTGAACTACTGTGCTCGCTACTACGAGCTATGCAACTTCCCGGCCTCTAGCATTATACAACGCGCAAAGTCTTCTACTGCACCTTGAGGCTTCCTGTTTACTACTGCTATAATATGTGTTTTTCTCTTTACTAAGTGTTGTAAAGTGCTCCGATACCTTCGGGTCTGGCTAGCGCTATATAAAACTCCTAAAAATAAAATAAAATAAACTTCTCTTGCTTCTTTCTGCACCTCCCTTGCTTCTTTCAGCACCCCTCTTGCCTCTGTCTGCAAATCTTTTGCTTCTTTCTGCACTTCTCTTGCCTCTTTCTGCACCTCTGTTGCTTCTTTCTGTACTTCTCTTGCCTCTTTCTGTACACCTCTTGCTTCTTTCTGTACCTTTCTTGCTTCTTTCTGCACCACCCATGCCTCTTTCTGCACCCCTCTTGCTTCTTTCTGTACCGCTCTTCCCTCTCTCTGCACCTCTCTTGCTTCTTTCTGCATCCCTCTTGCCTTTTTCTGCACTTCTCTTGCCTCTTTCTGCACTTGTCTTGCTTCTTGCTGCAGCTCTCTTGCCTCTTTCTGCTCCCCCCTTGCCTCTTTCTGCACCTCTGTTGTTTCTTTCTGCACTTCTCTTCCTTCTTTCTGCACCTCTCTTGATTCTTTCTGCACCACTCTTGCCTCTTTGTGCACTCCTCTTCCCTCTTTCTGCACCTATCTTGCCTCTTTCTGCACTTCTCTTGTCTCTTTTTGCACCTCTGTTGCTTCTTTCTGCACATCTCTTGCCTCTTTCTGTACCTTTGTTGCTTCATTCTGCACTTCTCTTGCCTCTTTCTGTACCCCTCTTGCCTCTTTCTGTATCTCTGTTGCTTCTTTCTGCATTGCTCTTGCTTCTTTCTGGACCTCTCTTGCTTCTTTCTACACCCCTCTTGCCTCTTTCTATACTAATTTTCACTCTTTCTGCACCTCTCTTGACTCTTTCTGCACCTCTCTTGCCTCTTTCTGCTCTTCTCCTGCCTCTTTCTGCACCTCTGTTGCTTCTTTCTGCACTTCTCTTGCTTCTTTCTGCAACTCTCTTGCTTCTTTCTGCACTTCTCTTGCCTCTTTCTGCACCCCTCATCACTCTTTATGCACCTGTCTTGTCTCTTTCTGCACCACTCTAGCCTCTTCCTGTACCTCTGTTGCTTCTTTCTGTACTTCTCTTGCTTCTATCAAAACCTCTCTTGCTTCTTTCTGCATCCCTCTTGCCTCTTTCTGTACTTCTATTGCTTCTTTCTGCACCTCTCTTGCTAGTATCTGCACCTCTCTTACCTCTTTCTGCATTCCTCTTCCCTCTTTCTGAACCTTTCTTCCTCTTTCTGCGCCTTTCTTCCTCTTTTGGCACCTTTCTTCTTATTTCTGCACCCCTCTTTCCTCTTTCTGCACTTCTCTTGCCTCTTTCTGCATTCCTCTTGCCTCTGTCTACATCTCAGTTGCTTCTTTCTGCATTTCTCTTGACTTTTTCTGCAGCCCTCTTACCTCTTTCTACTCCTCTGTTGCTTCTTTCTACACCTCTCTTGCTTCTTTCTGCACCTTCCTTGCTTCTTTCTGTACCCCTCTTGCCTTTTTTCAACACCTCTTTTGCTTCTTTCTGCACTTCTCTTGCCTCTTTCTGCACCTCTGTTGCTTCATTCTGTACTTCCCTTGCCTCTTTCTGCACCCCTATTGCTTCTTTCTGCACCTTTCATGCTTCTTTCTGCACATCTCAGAAACCTCCACTGGCTCCCCATCCAGAAGAGATGCCAGTTCAAGATCCTCACACATGCGTACAAAGCACTGACGATCAATGACCGGCCTACATCAACCAATGAATGAACTTCCACCTACCCACAGGACAAATTCACTCCTCCTCACTAGCCCATGCGCACCCTTGCATCTTCCACAGTGGGGGCCACTCCTTCTCCTACCTCACCTCCAAAACCTGGAAAGACCTACCCCTCTATCTTTGATCAGCACCCTCCCTGGCAGACTTCAGGAAGAAACTCAAGACCTGGCTCTTCGACTGAGACGTTGTACCCACAGGACCCAGGGTATCACATGGAATGTTGCAGGTTTGGGATCTAAACTGTCGGACCCAGATTAGCTCAAGTATATACCCACCTTTGATCTAGTTTGCCTCCAAGAGACTTGGAAGGTGGGACCTGTCCACAAAGGTGGATACAGATCATACTGTACCCCCGCTATTGCCTCAAAGTCTGGCCGGGCGAGGGGCGGTATCGTGACATTACTAAAGAATACCTTGAGGTTTAAAGTACTTTTCTCTCATAACGATTCTCAATATTATAATATGCTACACCTTAAAGGCCCAGATGGTAACACTGTTTTATTAATTAATTTCTATAATAACCTTTTTGGAGGTGAGATGCATAAGGTTGCAACCCTAGTGGAGGAAAACATTTTTTAATTAACACCTGCAAGGAAGACCCGGGAGTGTTATGGATGGGTGATTTTAACGTACACTCTTGCCCCTTTGCCTTAAACTTAATATGTGGCCTAACGAACAAGGACGGAGTGGGTAGTGTGCATTTTTGCCACAACCAGTTTGGTAATTTATTAAATAAGCTCACTATCGCAAAAACCTGGAGATAATGAATCCCGTGTCAGAAACCACCAGCCAACCACTAAAGACCTTCCATTCCAGTCTAAATAGTTCCGCAATTGACTTCATAATTGCCTCAGTATCTCTGAGAGGGACTTTCAGTAACATTACAGCAATATTTTTAGGTTTCAGCAACCATGCAGCCAAATCTTGCCAAATGTCTTGGGTGGGAATCCTTGTCTCCAACATCTCACATATAAAACCATATGTTGCAAGGAAGAATGGGATCATACTTAAGTGGGAGAACATTGATAGGGCAGATTTCATCCCCCGGGTAGTATCTAGCAGGCTTAATGAAATAGGAACCTGTCTTGATTTAAATTCTGACTCATCGAGCACCATTGTAGCCTTCAAATCAATTTTGCTAGAGGTAAAAAGGAACCTATTGAAGAGTGGTGCAACCCCAAAAATAAAGGGCCAGAAGTGGTTCGACCAGCACTGCACCAAAGCACTTTCCAACCTACATCAAACCCTTAAGTGAGTGCCAAGAAAGCCAACCCTGGTCAATCACACCTGCCTAATGTACATCACGGCCCGGAAGAATAGGCTAACAAAAATGAAGGAAGCAGCCTGGGAACAACTATACCAATCATCTTCCACAAATAACTCCAGGGACTTCTGGGCAGTGGTTAACGCCCATTGATTTAAATCACACGCAGACCCTAATCTAGACAGTCATGTGCATGAAGACTCCTGGGTGAAGCACTTTGGTAAAATCTTTAACGGTAAGAGGTAGGGAACTCTGGAGCTGTGGGAAGACCCTGTCTTGTCGCCCAATACCACTCTCTCTTTTAACCATTTGCAGATAAGTGAAGCTTTAGCTCAATGCACCAGTAACAAAGCTCCAGGTCAAGATGGCACCCCAATAGACTTTTTAATCGAATCTCCCAAACTTTGGGGACCCCTGCTCACCAACATGTTCAACGTAATAGCCAAATTGGGCCCGCCTGAATCATGGCATAAAGTGATTTTAATACCTATCCATAAAAAGGGAGATAAGTCTGACCCCAGAACGTATTATCCAATCTCCCTCCTTGATAGTGCGGCAAAACCTATGGGCAGAATACTATTAAACAGATTGGAGGCCTGGGCAGTGACAAATAATGTCCTGATTCCATCCCAATACAGTTTTAAAAAGGGCAGAGGCACACAAGACCAATGTCTTAACCTGAGTCTGCTAATAGCTAAGTATACTCAGGCTAAACAAGGTAATTTATACTTGGCCTTCATGGACCTAAGTGCAGCCTGCAACTGCGTTGCCCATTCCCATCTCTGGAGGTTCATGAAGGAAACGAGGGTAGACCAAGAAATAATTACATTCATTAGGCAGTTGTATTCGAGGGCCGAAGACTGTGTACATTACAGACAACAGGGGGAATGCACCAGATGGTTTCCAATTACTAGAGGGGTTCGCCAATGGTGCGTTTTCACCCCTTTTTTGTTCTCCTTCTACACCAATGTAGTAGAGGTCCAATTGTTAGAATCACCCCTGGACGTCCCTACAATGAACAAGATGCGTATTCCAATCCTATTATACGCAGACAATGCAGTCCTAATTGCACGCACAGGAAGGGCCCTCCAGAAATTGCTAGATATTTATATAAACTATATGCAAAGTCAGGACTTACAAACGAATGAGGCCAAGTCCTTCATTTTAGTTGCAGGTCACACGGTAAAGAGCCCCCCTTCCTTTTTCAACTTTTTTATCAGTAAGTGGTGCAGACGGAGTTGTTCTCATATTTAGGGTTGACTTTTGACCATATGTCATCATGGTGTTGAATCGAGGGATTATGCTATAAAAGAGCACTAATGCTATTCTCTCATTTACTAAAAAGCTGGGTTCAAGACAACTAGACATGTTAAAAAAAGTATATGGGGCCAAATCCAGCTCAGTAGCTTCCTACAGAGCGGGAGTATGGGGTTATGTTAATTTAAAGGCAATACAATCAATAGAAGATAATTTCTGGAAAAAACTGATGAGCCTCCCCATCATCTGTTCCAATTTTAATTTACATTATGAGTTGAACATCCCCTATATTACTGATCAGATAAATGCAGAACCAATTCTCCTATGACATTCCATATGGAGAAGAGACACAGTTAACCTCACCCAACAGTTTATTGTGGACTGTCTGGCACTAGAACATGCACAGAGGATACCATGGATAACGTATGTCAAAAACACCCTAAATGCACTGGACTTGGGAACTCTGTTTAAAACCCCAGAAAATTGTTCAATCAAATCAAAAAAAGCCCTAAAAACCCGCTTCCTAAAATTTGCGGCTGAAACTAGACTCACCGCCCAGATCAATAAAGTAACCTTCCGAGAGTACCTTGAGGGCCCAATGCATGGTGAGTGCGTACCATCTTATCTGGCATTTGTAACAAACCCCCGCCATAGATTCATTTTAATTAGGTTTCACCTAAAACTCATGCCGTGCATGTTGGGTTTCCCCACTCGCACCTATTCTACCCATGATTGCTCGTGCTGTCCATGCGATAGTACCGCGTCCAAATCTAACTCGCACATTTTCTTTTTTTGTAAATTTTATTGTGAACATCGTAATAGATTTTTACTTCCGATCATGCGCAAGTACAACTTCAGACAATGTCGGCCCTTCCCTGTATTTTTTACGATCGTTGCCTGACCCTCTAACCTGCTTCTGTGTTGCCTCCTTTTTATGTCTGTCGTTAAAAACTAGGAAATTGCCCACTTGTTGAGATGAATTGTTTTTAAATGTTTTTACCTTGTTTTATTTAGTGTTTTATTGTATATATCTGTGATGTACAATTGAACTTTTATGATTAATTTGTATTAATCGAATAAAGTAATTTTGATTTGACTTGACTCTGGCAACGCTCTCTATACCAGCATTTCCACCGAGCTCTTCAAAAGACTCCAGACCATACCGAATGCTGAAACCAGACTCATCTTGGACCTCCTTAAAGGGACCCACATCACCCTCATCTCAGAAACCTCCACTGGCTCTCCATCCAGAAGAGATGCCAGTTCAAGATCCTCACACATGCCTACAAAGCGCTGACGATCAATGACCGGCCTACATCAACCAATGACTGAACTTCCACCTACCCACAGGACAACTGTACTCCTCCTCACTAGCCCATGCACACCACCGCATCTGCCGCAGCGGGGGCCACTCCTCCTACATCACCACCAAGACCTGGAAGGACCTACCCCCCCATCTTCAAGCAGCACCCTTAATGGCAGACTTCAGGAAGAAACTCAAGACCAGGCTCTTCGACAGAGACGTTGTACCCACAGGACCCAGATACCCCTAGGAGTGTCATTGCTGTGATATACAAATGCTGACTGATTGATTGATATATCCACCACCATTGCATGAGAAGAATAGTGATCCTGAATAAAAGAAAGACTGGCGAAGTCAACAGGAAATCCTCTGCTACATGCATTAAAAAAAACATTGGTTCTTCCTACTGTCCAGTATTGATTTCTTCTCTTGATAACAAACAACAGCTGACAGACACTAACACAGTCTGAGGTTGTGCACACTTTCTCCGAATCACTAGCTCTTAAATCGCACCTACCAAAAGAATGAGTTTATTCATTGGATGTGATAGCAGGTTCCTTCTTACTAGGGTTTGGAAAACTGCATCTTCGGAAAACCTAACCCTTGGTTTGAGCATGCAATGTTGTTCTGGTAGAGGCGAACCTATTGAGAAACTAAGAGTAGTCACTGCCAAAAGTTAATTGTCAAACAATCTGATTAGAGAATTTATCTTTAAAATGCCAAGCTGCACCCTCAAAGTTGCTAGAAGTTTGAGAGAAGAATGGAAGAAAGTGCTGGCAACTTACCAATGACAAAGAGCTGGAATTGATTACAGAATGCCCAACATGGACTAAAGACTGGTAGTATCAGATCTCACGGTTACACCCTAGTTGTGCAGTACATTGCCTACCTTCCTTGCTGGTTAGTGCCCCAAGTGAATCTTAGAAAGTGTTTGTAGTACGGTTATTGTAGTTACCAAATTTAGAATATTATTTTTTTGCCTTGTTTGTCTTTATTGCTCATACACACCTTGCTGATGACTCTGGGATTCCTATTCTAGAATGTGTCCTTGGTATGCCCTGGGTAGTTAGCTGGAGGCGAATTGACAACCTAGTCACTAGAATAAATGCTGAATTGAATAACAACTTTGTCTAATGGTTACCACCACAGTGCTGTAAAATGTAGCTGTGGATATGAGGAGGACAGCATTAGTGGCATCTACCAGCAGCAGAGGCTCATAGAAACCTTTAGCTAATAGCTTAAACCTGTGTCCTAAGCTTGTACAAAGGTAGCTGAATATGGGTACACTTCCAATGGCAATAGCAAATTACAGTGCTCTGAACTTTTTCATAAGTCAAACAACCTGAGAGTATGAAGTGTGTGAGCCTCTATAAGCTGATGCTGATTAGAGGAATGCAAGTTTGGCAGGATTTTAACTAGGAGATTCCAGTTGTCCAGAACTTCACCAGACCAAATCCACCTCAAACGACATGGTGAATTCAGTTTAGTGAATTCAGACATTTCCCAGAAATAGCTGATTGGACCTTTTGAAACAATGTAAATTGTTTTGGCTAGGGATGTTCATTATTTCAAAGGTGTTTCCTTTGCAACTATATGATGCTTTTCCTTAATCTTTGAAATCTTTGTGAAGATCATGAAGTATAAACAGGTAAAAAGGACAAATAGTGGAATAAAATCTGTTATAAACCTAGATTTGCAGGAGCAAAAGGACATCCAAAACTGTTAGTGTGAAAGATTTGCCAATACATTATTTTTTTAAAGAAACATTCTTGCACATGTGAAGATGGGCAAAGTTTGAAAACTTGAAAAACGTCACAAACGCTGCAAAGTTTGGCAATTTCCTCCAACTTTGAGGAAAATGTATGAAACATTGTCACCTTAATCTCACTTATGAGGGCTCCTCTATAGTGGGTCTGAGGAATCTTCTCAGACTTTTCCTGGGACCACCTCCATCTTATAGTCACAAACTATTTTCCGTGTGCATCAGTCAAGGCTGATTGAACAGCTGCAATCCCGTTTCCTCTTCATCGAAAAATTTCTGATTTTTGGTTCAGCATTTTTCTATGTTTATTTCCACCCAATTTAGAGGACTGCACAATCAAACTGAATATTTGTTTCTAGTTTTCATTGACAGTTTGGTTGATAATTGTAAACTGTCCTTGCTAAGCCTTTTGTTTTTTTAGATCTGGAGGATCTTAGGAGTAGGTGTTGGAAAATGGCCCTCTCTGAAGGGTTGCCCCAAACATTTTGTCTTCCTCCTCCTCTTTTTCTGACCTTCTTTTTGTTGGACTCAGAAGTTTGAGAATTTTACCACAGCTAACCAGTGCTAAAGTGCATGTGCATGTGCTTCTCCCCTAAACATGGTGACATTGATATAAACCTGATGTCGTGTAGTTCCTATATTACCTATACAGGATCTGCGCGTTTGGATAACATAAACTGTGGGATTGGTGGCGGACTGATTCCGTGCATCCCCACCGGATACGTTAGCCTGTCTGTATTAGCTAGCTCACAGTGCCACTATAATCTCCTCTTATCACGAAGAGAATATATTCTGGCAACCTCAGAACATGACAACCCTGATCCCTCAGAATCGTGGAAACAATATACTACCTTTCGCTCAGTCACTCGTGCTCACTTTGTTTGTATCAGAGAGGTACACAGAATAAACAGGCTGGGCGTTTTCAATAAGTATTTATTGAACAGTTGTTATTCTAGTATAGAATAGATGAGCTGCAACAACCATTAGACAGTAGCAGAGATATATGATTAGTAGTACTATGAAAGTAAAGGGATAGTATAGTTCTACCATGTTGCAGAAATCATGAATATATACAAGTACATAAAACACATGATAAAAAGTGCGTACTCCTACGATGTTTCCCTAACTAGATGTACCTAAATGTACCTAACATCTATGTAGGTGTTATGCCAAGAATCCCTCTAGGATCTAGTCAACCCCATTACGTTAGAAAGAAAGAATATGGGACCCCGTCCTGGTCTCGAGTTGGACACCCCGCGAGGGATGTTAGACCACTACGAGCTGGAGCGTCTGCATACAGGAACCTCAGCGTCTCTGGTCAGTGTGTCAGCCGGGAAGTCTCGGTCTCCTCTATCTTACTAAGCAAGATGTGCTGTATATATACCCATAGGTCTCCCTAGGGGTCCTACCTTGCTGTGTTACTGTGTCGGCCTAAAGGATGACGTTGGGCCTGAACTTTATACAGAGATATTATACAGGAGATGGTAATCCTACTGTTAGTCCTGCTGTGCTTCCAAGAAGCTTCTTGCATAATGTATGAGGATCAAACCAGGGAAAAACCCGCGTTCTGAATGCAGTGTCATATCTAGGTAAAAGGTCAGTACCTAAGAACCATTATGTATGTAATGTAGGGAAGAATATAGGTGAAAGGCTGCAATGTTACCTGTGCCTATATAGGGTACTTATATGGAATATAACACTGATTGGCATATTTAGTTTACTTATAAGTCCCTTGTAAAGTGGTATACCATGTACCCAGGGCCTGTAATCTAAATGCTACTAGTGGCTCTGCAGCACTGGTTGTACCACCCACACAAGTAGCCTTTCAAACCTGTCCCAGGCCTGCCATTGCAAGGCCCACGTATGCAGTTTACTGCCACTTCGACATGGCATTTAAAACCACTTTCCAAGCCTTAAATTCCCCTTTTATTGCATATAGGTCACCCCTAAGGTAGGCCCTATGTAGCCCTAAGGGCATGGTGGTGTGGAGGTAAAAGGTAGGACATGTACTTTTACATTTTACTTGTCCTGGTAGTGACAAACAGCTACATTTGTTTTTCACTACTGTGAGGCAAGCTTCTCTCATAGGCTAGCATTGGGAAGTACTTAAAACACTTTTAAGTTGTAATTCCTGATTAGGAAGGAGCAGCTAAAGCATGTTTCATATCTTTGGAATAGTAATGATAAATCCTCTTCAGTGGTAAAGTTGGATTTGACTTTGCTATTTTAGAAATGCAATTGTGCTCTGTAGCCTGTCTCCAATACACGTCTGGGCTAGGTTACAGCTACACTCTGTGTATTCTCTCTAGACAGCCACAAATACAGGAAGGTGAGGCTCATCTGCATTCTGAGCACTCATCTGGATTCATCTGTATTTTGATGGGTCTTCCTGGGCAGGAAGGAATAGGAGGGTCGAACACTTACACTTCAATAGGTAGTGTTCTGTCCAAACACAAAGCAATGACTCACCCCTCACAGATAGCCTAGCAGACAGGGCTGGGTTGAAAGGGATCCTTGTGCACCTCAGAGAGTTCCTTTGAAGTCACCCCCTACTTCAAAGGTGCTTTTGGGAATAACTACTGGGTCTCTCACCCCCTAAAATCAGACACTTATGGATCTTGAACTGAACATCTGTCAGAAGGACTGCTGTGCTGCTTAAAGGACTCAACTGTACTGCTTTTCTGAAAGGACTGGTTTTCTGCTTGTTGCCCTGCTGCCTGCTGTTCCCTGACTATGGTGGAAGAACTATGTCTTCCCTCTAAGTAATCTCCAAGGGCTTCAATTTAAGTGCTGCTGGACTCTGCCTTCTGTGAGTCCCACCCTTGCCTAAGGGGCCCCCTCCAAGCTTTTGTCCACAGAAGTGGGCTCTGCAGCTGCTTTCATAAAAAACCACCACATTGCATCAACTGCATGAGAAATTCAGCCACATCGCCCTTTGACGCCGATGCCGAGACTGCCCGACGACAGTGATTTCACAGTGTTAGAAATGGGGGCCTCTAGTTGGCAGTGTCTTGCATCCTGCCCAAGTAGGGACCCTTCTGTCTAGTCAGGGCAAGGGAGTTATACACACAAGATAACACCTGCTCACCCCTTCGGCAACTTGGCACAAGCAGTCAGGCTTATCTCAGAGGCAATGTGTAAAGCATTTGCACACACATACAGTAACACAGTGAAAACACCACAAAAGGACTCCACATCAGTTTAGTAAAATAACCAACATTTATCTAAACAAAACAAGACCCAAACGACAAAATCCAACATACAGAAATCAAGATATTACTTTAAAAAGGTTTAAACAGCTATCCATATAAAACTAAGAATTAGTCACTTTTTAGCGCAAAGTACCTGGAATGCGTCAAAATCAAAGATGAAAACAAGCGCAGGTGAGGTGAGGTATCAGAAAGGCAGAACGATGTGTTGGTTCCTTAATCTCAGGGAAGGTGATGCATCAGTTCCTTACTCGCAGGGAAAGTGATGCGTTGGTTCCTTGATCCCAGGGAAGGTGATGCGTGGGTTCCTTACTGCTAGGCAGGGGAGGTGATGAGTCGGTTTCTTACTGCGAGGGGAGGTGATGCATCATTTTTCCAGTCAAGCAGCCTCGGTTCCTTAGTGAAGCCCAGCGTTGATGAAGAAAATGGCGTACAGGTGTGATGCGTTGCACACCGGAGGTAATGCATCACTTTACGAGGCTTCGTGTCATCTGGCTTCAGTTCTGGGAGGCTGTGCGGTAAGACTTTGTGGGGCTTCACGTCATTCAGCATTGGTTCCGAGGAGCTGTCAGCCATGTGGCGGGACTTGGCGAGGCTTCGCATCAGTTGAGAGGAATTATTAGCTGTGTGGCAGGACATGGTGAGGATTCACATCATCCGACGTCGGCTCCAAGAGTCTTCATGGTGAGGCTTTGCGAGGCTTTGCGAGGCTTCGCATGGCTTCACTCCGATTCTTACAGAGATCAGCTGTAGAATCCACTTCTGAGGCCCTTTGACTCAAGGGAGACACCTCAGGCAAGGGTAGGACTCATGGATGGCCCAGCAGAGTTGCAAGAAGTCATTTGTGTCCCTGAGACTTCTTAACAAGAGGCAAGCACACACTAGCCCTTGGAGACCCTTGGCAAGCAGGATAAAAGAAAGCAAAGTCCAGTCCTTCCATTCTCCAAGAGAGAAGCAGTAAGCAGAAGTCCAACCCAACACAGCAACAAACAGAGTGGCAGTTCCCCCTCCTACAGCTTCACCAGCTCTTCTTCTTGGCAGAATTCCCTCTTAGTCCAGAAGTGTTCAAAAGATGTGAAGTCATAGCTCCAATATTTATACCCGTTTTGGCCTTTCAAGTAGGCGTAATTCAAAGGATAGTCTTTGTAGTGCACAGGTCCTGACTTGCACTGTCCTGGCTCCCGACAAACTACAGGGGGGTGGAGACAGCATTGTGAGAGGACAGGCACAGTCCTATTCAGGTGTAAGTGACAGCTCCTCCCACCACTCTAGCTCAGGAAGGCCCATCAACCTGGTGATGTGCAATCAGGGTATGCAGGGCATACACTCAGCTCACTTTGTGTGACTGTCTAGAGCAAATGCACAAATAGCCCAACTGTCAGTCTAAACCAGACATGGATTATACAGGCAGGCAGAGGCATAGGATAGTAAAGCAAGAAAATGCTCACTTTCCAAAAGTGACATTTTCAAACACACAAATTAAAAACTACCTTCACAGAAAGATGTGTTTTTGAATTCTGAGTTCAGGAAACCCAAACTCCAAATCTCTATCTCTTCCCAATTGAAAGTTAGACTTTTAAGTGTCTCAGTGACAACACATTGCATTCACTTCAATGGAACTCAAAGGCGACACAGGACCCCCTATATGTGGCTCGACGACGATGCAGGAGGCTTTTGCTGTCTACAAAAGCTCCATCCAAGATATTTCTTCAGTGGGACCTGTCTGGGTACTGTAGCCGACCTGCCGTCAATCAAGGCCGGCCTGAACTTTGGATTTGCATTGGTCCCTCGCGACCTCAAGTAACCTTTTGAGAGCTATTGACTTCTAAGCACTATTTTTGCATTTAATCTTTAAAAAATGATATCTCAACTTCCACTAATTGGATTTTTGTTGTTTTGGTCTTATTTGCTCAAATAAATATTTTCTATTTTTTTTAACTTGTGTGGAGTCTTTTTGTGGTGCATTCATTGCGTTACTGTTTGGGTGTTTTACACAAATACTTCACACATTACCTCTTTAGATAAATTTGACTACTCTGTGCCAAATTAATAGAGGGTGAGCACATGTTATCTTTTAGTGTGTACCTAGCTTATCCTGACTGAAGTGGTGGTTCCTGCTTGGCCTGGGTGCATACCTCTGCCAACCAGGAATCCCATTTCTAACAGTAGGTTACAAGCACTGCTGGTTGCCTCACTATCAGAGGATGATAGGTACTACTAGTAAAGAATCTTCTATTTAGATTTATCTGGGGTAGCAAAGGAGAAGTACATCAGAGTTACTCTTGCAGTGTGTTTGAGATATTTAAACTCAGGTAAAGATAAAAAATAAATAATCCAAAACAATTTGGAAGAACCAATCAGTGATACATCTTTATGAAAAGATTGGTAGACTGATTTAATTTTGGTGTGAAAAAAGTAAATCCTCTATTATTTGCAGAGAATGTTAAAACGAGAGGGGAACAGATGAATTCCATCTGCTATAGGAACCACATGGTGGAGGAATTTGCTTATTTAGCATTTAGGATCTGCCCCAGAAAACAGAAAATGTTCATGGCACTAACTGTAACTCAGTCCCTGGAACTAGACATACAAAAAGTTGAAAATGTGTAGCAAAATGTAATCACCCATAAATTATATAATTGTGGACAGAACATTGTTAATCCCTTCCATGCTCATGACGGAATGGTTCCGTCATGAGCACAAGTTCTAGTGTGCTCATGACAGAACCATTCCGTCATGAACACATACTCAGGAAATCCCTCTGCTGCAGACAGCAGAGGGATTTCCCATTTTGTTTTTGCCTGGGGAGGAGGGAAGAGCTTTCCAACCTCCCCAGGCATATTTTTGTATTTCCTTGTAATGACAATAGCGCGCCATGCGTCATTATAACGAAATCGAAACTGAAACTTAGTTTCAGTTTCTCAGTTTCGGTGCTTGTGGGGCTATCTCAGCCCCCCGAGCACCAAAAAAGATGGGAGAGGTATCGTTGGAAAGGGGAGAGTCTCCCCTTTCCAATGGTACCCATCCCTAGTGGATCCCTGCTTGGGGATCACCCCTGGAGGGTGATCCCCAAGCAGGGATCCACCCACTAGCACCAGGGAGGGGGGAGCGGCCCCTTGGGCAAGGGCCTTTGCTCCCCCATTTGCTTTTGGGCACAACAGTCTTTCTGCCCCCCCTTTAGGGGATCCACGCAAGCCATACCTCCCTGGAATTCCCCGGGTGTCTGGTTTTCAGAAATGTGTTGGATTGGTAGGTTTCCCTAGCTGGCCGCCGAGCACGGGGCCAAAAATCCAGGTGACCCCCCTTGCAAAAACCACGTCGTTTTGTGATAGGCAATTTTGATGTCACCTCAATACGTTTTGGGCCCTTGACTGCCGCGGGTACTTGGGTCTCCCACACGAGTGATACACCATTTCTATCGGGAGACCTGGGGGAACGCTGGGTGGTAGGAAATTTGTGTCAGCCCGGTGATGCCACAACTTTCCCACACAAAAATGTGTGGAAAAAGTGATTTTTTCAGCTAAATTTGGGGTTTGCAGGGGATTCTGGGTAAGAAAACTTTCGGGGATCCACGCAAGCCATACCTCTTTGGAATCCCCTGGGTGTCTAGTTTTCAGAAATGTGTGGGTTTGGTAGGTTTCCCTAGCTGGCCACCGAGCACGGGGCCAAAATCCCAGGTGACCCCCCTTGCAAAACCAGGTCGTTTTGTGATAGGCAATTTTGATGTTGCCTCAATACGTTTTGGGCCCTTGCCTGTCGCGGGTACTTGGGCCTCCCACATGAGTGAGGCACCATTTTTATCAGGAGACCTGGGGGAACGCTGGGTGGTAGGAAATTTGTGTCAGCCCAGTGATGCCACAACATTCCCACACAAAAATGTGTGGAAAAAGTGATTTCTTTCAGCTAAATTTGAGGTTTGCAGAGGATTCTGGGTAAGAAAAATTTGAGGGATCCATGCAAGCCATACCTCCCTGTAATCCCCCGGCTGTCTAGTTTTCAGAAATGTGTGGGTTTGGTAGGTTTTCCTAGCTGACCGCCGAGCACGGGGCCAAAAACCCAGGTGACCCCCCTTGCAAAACCAGGTCGTTTTGTGATAGGCAATTTTGATGTCGCCTCAATACGTTTTGGGCCCTTGCCTGTCGCGGGTACTTGGGCCTCCCACCCGAGTGAGGCACCATTTTCATGGGGAGACCTGGGGCAATGCTGGGTGGTAGGAATTTTGTGTCAGCCCGGTGATGCCACAACTTTCCTACACAAAAATGTGTGGAAAAAGTGAATTATTTTCAGCAAAATTTGAGGTTTGCAGGGGATTCTGGGTAAGAAACTTTTGGGGGATCCACGCAAGCCATACCTCCCCGGAATCCCCTGGGTGTCTAGTTTTCATAAATGTGTGGGTTTGGTAGGTTTCCCTAGCTGCCCGCCGAGCACGGGGCCAAAAACCCAGGTGACCCCCCTTGCAAAACCAGGTCGTTTTCTGATAGGCAATTTTTATGTCACCTCAATTTATTTTGGGCCCTTGCCTGTCGCGGGTACTTGGGCCTCCCACACGAGTGAGGCACCATTTTTATCGGGAGACCTGGGGGAACGCTGGGTGGTAGGAAATTTGTGTTAGCCCGGTGATGCCACAACTTTCACACACAAAAATGTGTGGAAAAAGTGATTTTTTCAGCTAAATTTGAGGTTTGCAGGGGATTCTGGGTAAGAAAACGTTGGGGGATCCACGCAAGCCATACCTCCCTGGAATCCCCCGGGTGTCTAGTTTTCAAAAATATATAGGTTTGCTAGGTTTCCGTAGGTGCCGGCAGAGTTAGGGTTCAAAATCTACAGTTACGCACTTTGCAAAAAAAGGGTCATTTTTCACTGTGAAAATGTGGTGTGTCCACGTTGCGTTTTGGGCCGTTTTCTGTCGCCGGCACTAGGCCTACCCACACAAGTGAGGTATAATTTTTCTCGGAAGACATTGGGGAACGTGGGGTGGGTGGAATTTTGTGGATCCACGCAGATTCCAGAACTTTCCACCACAGAAATGTGAGGAAAATGTGGTTTGTTTGACAGATTTTGAGGTTTGCAAGGGATTCTGGGTAACAGACCCTGGTGAGAGCCATTCAAGTCACCCCATCCTGGATTCCCCTGGGTGTCTAGTTTTCAAAATTATATAGGTTTGCTAGGTTTCCCTAGGTTCTGGCAGAGCTAGGGTTCAAAATCTACAGCTAGGCACTTTGCAAAAAAAGGGTAGTTTTTCACTGTGAAAATGTGGTGTGTCCATGTTGCGTTTTGGGCCGTTTCCTGTCGCGGGCACTAGGTCTACCCACACAAGTGAGGTACAATTTTTCTCGGAAGACTTTGGGGAACGCGGGGTTGGTGGAATTTTGTGGATCCACGCAGATTCCAGAACTCTCCACCACATAAATATGAGGAAAATGTGGTTTTTTTGACAGATTTTGAGGTTTGCAAGGGATTCTGGGTAACAGAACCTTGTGAGAGCCAGTCAAGTCAACCCATCCTGGATTCCCCTGCGTGTCTAGTTTTCAAAAATGTATAGGTTTGCTAGGTTTCCCTAGGTGCCGGCAGAGCTAGGGTTCAAAAACTACAGCTAGGCACTTTGCAAAAAAAGGGTCATTTTTCACCGTTAAAATGTGGTGTGTCCACGTTGCGTTTTGGGCCGTTTCCTGTCGCGGGCACTAGGCCTCCCCACACAAGTGAGGTACCATTTTTCTCAGAAGACTTTGGGGAATGCGGGGTGAGTGGAATTTTGTGGATCCACACAGATTCCAGAACTTTCCACCACAAACATGTGAGGAAAATGTGTTTTTTTGGACAAATGTTTAGGTTTGCAAGGGATTCTGGGTAACAGAACCTGGTGAGAGCCAGTCAAGTCACCCCATCCTGGATTCCCCTGGGTGTCTAGTTTTCAAAAATGTATAGGTTTTCTAGGTTTCCCTAGGTTCCGGCAGAGCTAGGGTTAAAAAACTACAGCTTGGCACTTTGCAAAAAAAGGGTCATTTTTCACTTTGAAAATGTGGTGTGTCCATGTTGCGTTTTGGGCCGTTTCCTGTTGCGGGCACTAGGTCTACCCACACAATTAAGGTACCATTTTTCTTGGAAGACTTTGGGGAACGTGGGGTGGGTGGAATTTTGTGGATCCACGCAGATTCCTGAACTTTCCACCACAAAAATGTGAGGAAAATTTGTTTTTTTGGACACATTTTTAGGTTTGCAAGGGATTCTGGGTAACAGAACCTGGTGAGAGCCAGTCAAGTCACACCATCCTGGATTCCCCTGGGTGTCTAGTTTTTAAAAATGTATAGGTTTGCTAGGTTTCCCTAGGTGCCGGCAGAGCTAGGGTTCAAAATTTACAGCTAGGCACTTTGCAAAAAAAGGGTCATTTTTCACTGTGAAAATGTGGTGTGTCCATTTGCGTTTTGGGCCGTTTCCTGTCGCAGGCACTAGGCCTACCTACACAAGTGAGGTACCATTTTTCTCGGAAGACTTTGGGGAACGCGGGGTGGGTGGAATTTTGTGGATCCACGCAGATTACAGAACTTTCCACCACAGAAATATGATGAAAATGTGTTTTTTTGACAGATTTTGAGGTTTGCAAGGGGTTCTGGGTAACAGAACCTGGTGAGAGTCAGTCAAGTCACCCCATCCTGGATTCCCCTGGGTGGCTTTTTTCAAAAATGTATAGGTTTGCTAGGTTTCCCTAGGTGCCGGCAGAGCTAGGGTTCAAAAACTACAGCTAGGCACTTTGCAAAAAAAGGGTCATTTTTCACTGTGAAAATGTGGTGTGTCCACGTTGCGTTTTGGGCCGTTTCCTGTTGCGGGCACTAGGCCTCCCCACACAAGTGAGGTACCATTTTTCTCGGAAGACTTTGGGGAATGCGGGGTGGGTGGAATTTTGTAGATCCACACAGATTCCAGAACTTTCCACCACAAAAATGTGAGGAAAATGTGTTTTTTTGGACAAACCTTTAGGTTTGCAAGGGATTCTGGGTTACAGAACCTGGTGAGAGCCGGTCAAGTCACCCCATCCTGGATTCCCCTGGGTGTCTAGTTTTAAAAAATGTATAGGTTTGCTAGGTTTCCGTAGGTGCCGGCACAGATAGTGTTCAAAAACTACAGCTAGGCACTTTGCAAAAAAAGGGTCATTTTTCATTGTGAAAATGTGGTGTGTCCACGTTGCGTTTTGAGCCGTTTCCTGTCGTGGGCACTAGGCCTACCCACACAAGTGAGGTACCATTTTTATAAGGAGTCTTAGGGTAACACAGAACTGTAGAGCAACTGTTATTACCTATTGACTTTAGATGCATTTCTGCCTTCCAAATGAAAGACAATGTGTAAAAAAGAAGTCATTTTGAAAAATGACCTATAATTCTCATGCTAGTATGGGTACTCCCAATTTCGGAAATGTGCAAATATCTACTGTTTCTAAACTCTATATTTTGTGTCCATTTCAGAAATACATAGGTGTCTTTCATACCTATTTTTCCATGTATACTTTTTCCCAAAATAATTGCTATATACCCGGTACATAATTAAAAACCATTGCAAGATGCTGCTCAGTTATTGGCTCTGGGTTCTTAGTGAATCTACAAGTCCTATATATCCCCACAACCAGAAAGGTCCAGCGGATGTAACGGTATATTGCTTTCAAACAGCTGTCATAATTAGAAGAAGTTACAGGTGAAAACGTTGACACAAATGGCTGTTTTTTCAACTAATTTTCAATATTTCCTATATTTAACTGTTAGTTTCTGTAAAGAAACCTTAAAGAATCTACACAAATGACCCCTTGCTGAATTCAGAATTATGTCTACTTTTCTAAAATGTATAGCTTTCCAAGATTCATTATTGCTTTCATACCCATTTCTCCCATTAACTGGAAGGAGGTTGAAGGCACAAAAAATAGCAAAAATAGGCTATGTCCCAGAAAAATGCCAAAACTGTGTAACAAATGTTGGTTTTCTGACAAAAGTCTGCTTGTCCCTGAAAGCTGGAAAGATGATGATTTCAGCACCACAACCCCTTTTTTGATACCGTTTGCAGGGAAAAAACAAAACGCTTTAATCTGTAGCCATTTTTTCCCATTTTTCCCCCAAAAAAAGAAAATGTAGCTGTATTTTGGCTAATTTCTGGGTCCCTTCCAGAGGAATCCACAAACCCTGGGTACCTTTGGAATCCCCATGATGTTGGAAAAGAAGGACGCAAATTTGGCGTGCATACCTTATGTGGTCAAAAAGTTACAGGGGCCTAAGCGCGAACTACCCCAAATAGCCAAAAAAAGGCTTAGTACAGTGGGGGGGGGAAGGCCTAGCAGCGAAGGGGTTAATCAATGTTATTACAGTAACACTGTCAATCTCTTTCTATCTGCCTAGGACACCCTTTCTAAATTTAAGTAGAGGAAACTACAACTTGTTATGGGGCAACTGAGGTCAAAAAGTACTCTGCATCATTCTAGCATGGCCTGAGGCTCTAAAGACCTAGGGGCTTAATTATGAGAGCCCTGTGTCACTTTTGCACCACGTAAGGTGGTACATATGTGATACAGGACTGTCAATCCAATTTATGAAGCCAGGCAAAGCCACCCCGCATGGCGTTGAGTGGCCTCATAAATCATGAGTAAGGCAACGTAGTACAAATCGCTCTGTAGCCTTACTCTGTGCCTGGGAGGTGTTCCATTGGCTTTGAAGTGGGATTTCCCACACAACACCCATGAAATTTGATGATGCCCCAGATCTACAATGTAATGAAAACCTGGGGAAGCGCCAAATCCTTACGCCTCCCAAGGTGATGTGTAACAAGGAGATATATGTTTGTTTCTCCTGGTTGTTTCCTCTTTCTATGTGTGCCACATTCTGCACCATGGTGCAAGTGTGCCTACATTGGTGCTAGGCTGCAGAAATGGCACCAGCACAGGGAAAAAGGACAGGAGTGCACCATTTTGCATAAATACGGTGCATTCCTTCCCTTTCCATTTGGCATAGGGCAGCACAGCAAGGTGCTTTGCTGATCTGTCCTACATCAAAATCCCATAAATTAAGCCGCTAGAGCATTATGTTGGTACATATAATTAACCAATTCATTTTTTGAGATAAATAGACTAAGAAATATCAAATCGGTGAATCTTATGTTCTAAAAGTTAATTTTCTCAAATGGAGATTTCTTTGGATTCCCATTTCCAACTAGGAATTCTGTATTTACGAATCAGAAGTAGTCAAAAATAGAGAATCTCAAATTCTGAATGGCGCACAGACAGCATTTGATAACCTCATAAATGGGAAACAGCCATTACAACACGGTCATAGCCACGCATGGCCATTCCCATGAATCTTTTACAACGAACATTCCTTTACCACGCATGTCCATTACAACAAATCCTTTACCACAAACATTCCTTAACCACGCATGCCTTTACAACAAAATCGGCATGCGTAGTAAAGGCACGTTTGTGGTAAAGCTTTCGTGGCAATGGACATGGTGGATTTTTGGTAATGGTCTTGACCGCATTGAGATGGCGGAATACCTGGGAATTTTTGTGTCCCTCTCTTCCCCACAGCGGATGGACTGTCTCATCTCCTGCAATCAGTACTGGCGTGGAAAAGGAGCACGAGCACCATACACCCTGCACCGGTCCGCTTGAGCGCATATTTAGATTATGCGGCCCCTGGCAGTGCTCAGTGAGGCGGCAGTGACATGCCATGTGGCTGCGTGGGGAAGATACGCACCATGGCACTGGTTCCTGGAACCGGAACTACCTTAGAGGCTGGCGGCCCCAGACTTGTTCTGCGACGGTGAGTGTGCCACACTACGCACCGGGGGAAATGCAGCCCATTAACCGGGAGGCCTGAGTTTGGGATCATTCATCCCCTTCTTGTGCTGGTGCTGGAGATCCCCCTTGAGGACTGGCTCACACTCGGGCTGATTGACCCGGGCAGCCTCAGAGAGGAGTATAGGTTCCGGCTTTCAAGGGTGCCGAATCAGGTTGTTTGATCCGGGCAGCCTAGGAGAGGTGATTAGTTGCCGATTTTCAAGTGTCTAAAAATCCCTGTCAGGATTGACTCTGGCGCTGGGTCATTGTGGTCTCCAGTGGCCTGAATAGTGCACGTTTCGAGCCTGTTGCCCCTGAACTGTGGGGGGATTTGAGATACTCATGTCACTGTATGCCTCGCATATGTCTTTACAAACCATGCCTTCACAGCAAAATTGTCACAGTAAAGGCTTGCATGGTAAAGCCATATGTGTTATAAAAATTTCCATTGTAACTGCATGCGCAGTAATGCCACATGCGTTGTACTGATGGCAAAGTAAACGCATGCATGGTAGTTGCATGCGTTGTTCCATCATACAAATTTTCATAAACAGGACCAAGGAAGAGAGTCACCCGTTTCAGATTTTTTAGTAGCACTTTGAATACACACATCTCTGTGGACCGAGAGAGTATTGGGGAGTTATTACAATGTCAAGCCAGGATAAAGGCATGGTTGATGTTGAATTGGAGATTTTGGTACCTCCAACAATGATACATTTTGGGAAAAACTTCTTTGACAGTGGCAGAGTCAACGAAAAAGAAAATCTGGGTGCCAATACAACAAAGAATAAATGCTATTAGTGTCATCAAGCACAACATTGAGGAAATCCGGAAGTGCTGGTATGATTTACAGCCTTGCATAAAAGAAGCTTGTGCAAAGAATGTTTGATGCTCAGTGTACTGGAGGTGGTACTTCTTCTGTCACCCCTGCAAATCCGATGGAGGAAATGCTTGAATGTACCTTTGCACCAGAAGTAGTGTCAGGGGTATTAGACAAATGATTTTGAATAAATGTTCATTTCATTGTGATTTACGGTCAAACATCAAGTGACCTTTTGGTAAACTTTTGTAATGTAGTGTCACTTCTGTGTTCCTAATATTTCCAGGAAGTGACCAAAGGTCTGCGGTCAATAGTTCCTCATTAAAAGAGTATAAAAGATCTGCTCTTCAGTCCGTTCAACAGACTACCTTGCACAAATGAACCCTTGGGTCATGACGCGTGTGTGTGCCCCCTCAGCCATCTCCCCTAGCATCTTTGGCTGAGGCTATAATGCTTATTGTATTTTGAAAAGTATTTCTCTCTTTGCGTTATTATGATTTTAAGCCTCATTGCAATTGCATGTTTTTGCTCTTCATTTCAAAATGTGTCTTTGACACCTGGTCTTTGCTAAGACTGCGTAGCTGTAAATTGTTTCTTCAAATAAATTGTGCCACTCTTGATTCAGTTCCTGCATCTCACACGTGTATTTCCTTATTTTAGATAGAGCACCCCTGCTCAAATTAAGGTGCCGTAGTGCACCCTAAAAAAACCACCCTTTAACATGGTTGATGTTGAATTGGAGATTTTGGTATCTCCAACAATGATACATTTTTGGGAAAAACTTCTTTGACAGTGGCAGAGTCAACCAAAAAGAAAATCTGGGTGCCAATCCAACAAAGAATAAATGCTATTAGTGTCATCAAGCACAACATTGAGGAAATCCGGAAGTGCTGGTATGATTTACAGCCTTGCATAAAAGAAGCTTGTGCAAAGAATGTTTGATGCTCAGTGTACTGGAGGTGATACTTCTTCTGTCTCCCCTGCAAATCCGATGGAGGAAATGCTTGAATGTACCTTTGCACCAGAAGTAGTGTCAGGGGTATTAGACATGGACACATTAAATATTCCACCGTCAAACACAGGTTAGAAAGTCACTATCAGAACCCCTTTCAGAGGGCCACAGAGTATGTAGGGGCTACTGGGCTCAACCGTTATACTCCTTATTTCCAGGGGCCCGACTTACTATGGATCCTGAGCAAATTAGCCCAGTACCCCTTCTGCACTTGACAATCAGTGGTAGCTGTGGAAAGCAGTCCAGGCTCCTTCGTGGGGTGGAAGTGTAGACACGTGGACAGTAAACAAGACTCATAACTCAAAGTGGAAACAGTACAAAAAATAAATCAATGTCCAATCAAATACTTGCTTTCATAAGAAAAAGAAGGGTCAGATTTACAAGAAACTGACGCATCTCTGCGTTGTAGCGGAGATGTGTCAGTTTCCTTGCTCCATGCAAAAAACCCTTGCACCACCATCAATCAATCAATCAATCAAGCATTTGTATAGCGCGCTACTCACCCGGAGGGTCTCAAGGCGCTAGGGGGAGGGGGGTCCGCTACTGTTCGAACAGCCAGGTCTTGAGTTGCTTCCTGAAGGAGAGGTGGTCTTGGGTCAGGCGGAGGTGGATGGGTAGGGAGTTCCACGCCTTGGCAGCCAGGTAGGAGAAGGATCTTCCTCCCGTTGTGGCTCTTCGGATGCAGGGGACGGCAGCGAGGGCGTGGTTGGTCGATCGTAGCTGGCGGGTGGGAGTGTAGAAGGTCAGACGGTCGTTGAGGTATCTGGGGCCTTGGTTGTGGAGAGCTTTGTGTGCGTGGGTGAGGAGTCGGAACGTGATTCTCTTGCTGACGGGGAGCCAGTGCAGGTCTCTCAGGTGTCCGGCGATGTGGCTGTGTCGGGGATGTCCAGGATGAGTCGAGCTGAGGCGTTCTGGATGCGTTGGAGTCTTTTCTGAAGTTTGGCTGTGGTTCCGGCGTAGAGGGAGTTGCCGTAGTCCAGTCAGCTGGTGACGAGGGCCTGGGTGACCGTTCTTCCTGGTTTCGGTGGGGATCCACCGGAAGATCTTCCGCAGCATGCGTAGGATGTTGAAGCAAGACGAGGAGACGGCGTTGACTTGTCTGGTCATTGAGAGGGAGGAGTCCAGGATGAAGCCCAGGTTGCGTGCGTGGTCCGTTGGTTTGGGTGCGTTGCCCAGGGCAGGGGGCCACCAGGAGTCGTCCCAGGCGGAGGGTGATGATCCTAGGATGAGGACTTCCGTCTTATCTGAGTTCAGTTTCAGGCGGCTGTTCCTCATCCACTCGGCCACGTCCTTCATCCCTTCATGTAGGTTGGTTTTGGCGGTTGTGGGGTCGTTGGTGAGGGAGAAGATCAGCTGGGTGTCGTCGGCGTAGGAGATGATGTTGAGGTTGTGTTGGCGTGCGATGGCTGCGAGGGGGCTCATGTAGACGTTGAAGAGGGTGGGGCTGAGTGATGATCCTTGTGGTACGCCGCAGATGACTTCGGTGGCCTCGGAACTGAACGGGGGAGGCGGACTCTCTGGGTTCTTCCGGCGAGGAAGGAGATGATCCACTCCAGTGCCTTCTCTTGGATTCCGACGTTGTTCAGGCGTTGCACTAGGGTGCGGTGGCAGACTGTGTCGAACGCTGCGGAGAGGTCCAGGAGGATGAGGGCCGCTGTTTCCCGTTGTCGAGCAGGGCTCGGATGTCGTCGGTGGCTGCGATGAGGGCGGTCTCGGTGTTGTGGTTGGCCCGGAAGCCGGACTGTGAGTGGTCGAGGGATCCATTCGTCTCGATGAAGGCGGCCAGTTGTCTGTTGACGGTCTTCTCGATGACTTTGGCAGGAAAAGGAAGGAGCGAGATGGGGCGGTAGTTTTTGAGGTCGGTGGGGTCCGCTGACGGTTTCTTCAGTAGGGCGCAGAGTTCGGTGTGCTTCCAGCTCTCTGGGAAGGTGGCGGTGTCGAAGGAGGTGTTGATGATGTCCCGGAGGTGGGGTGCGATGACGGCATCGGCCTTGTTGAAGATGTGGTGAGGGCAGGGGTCGGTTGGTGATCCGGAGTGGATGGAGTTCATCGTGCGGATAGTGTCTTCGGTGTTGATCGGGGTCCAGGCTCGGAGGGTGGAGGTGGGGGACGTTGGAACGGTTGTAGGGTACGTCGGCTGTGTGCTGAAACTGTTGTGTATGTCTGCGATCTTGCTGTGGAAGAACGAGGCGAGCGAGTTGCAGAGGTCTTGCGAGGGGTGATGTCGTTGTTTCCGGCGCTGGGGTTCGAGAGCTCTTTGACGATGATGAAGAGTTCCTTGCTGTTGTGGGCGTTGTTGTCCAGTCGTTCCTTGAATGCGGTTTTCTTGGTGGTGTGGATCAGCTGGTGGTGTTTTCGGGTGGCGTGTTTGAGGGTGGTCATGTTGTCTGCAGTCGGGTCTCTGCGCCATGCTTTCTCGAGGGCCCGGCAGTTCTTCTTGGATTTCTTGAGTTCGTCGGTGAACCAGGGTGCTTTCTTGTTGCCGGGTCTGATTGGGGGTCTTCAATGGGGCGAGGATGTCAGCGCAGTTGGTGATCCATCTTGTGAGGTTGCTGGCGGCTTGGTTGGGGTTCGTTGAGCTGGCGGGAGGGTTCTGGCTCAGGGATGTGGTGAGTTGGTCGGTGGTGATCTTGTTCCAGCTTCTGCGCGGGAGCTGTTGCGGGTGGTGGTGCGTGGTGGAACTGCTGAAGCTGAAGTGGACGCAGCTGTGGTCTGTCCAGTGGAGTCCGGTGGTGTGGCTGAAGGAGATGTCCTTGCTGGAGGAGAAGACGGGGTCAAGCGTGTGGCCGGCGTGGTGTGTGGGGGTGGTCACCAGTTGCTTGAGTCCGAGGTTGGCGAGGTTGTCCAGCAGGGTGGTGGTGTTGCGATCGTTGTTGTTCTCTAGGTGGAAGTTGAGGTCCCCAAGGAGGATGTAGTCGGCCGAGAGGAGGGCGTGCGGGCTGATGAGGTCGGCGATGTCTTCGCTGAATTGTGTGCGTGGTCCTGGGGGTCTGTAGATGAGGGTGCCTCTGAGGGTGGTCTTGGGGTCGGTGTGTATCTGGAAGTGCAGGTGTTCGCCGGCTGTGAAGGTGTCGTCGGAGTTGGTCATAATGCGGATGGTGTTCTTGTGGACGATGGCGATGCCTCCTCCGGTCTGGTTGGCGCGGTCCTTTCGGGTGATCTTGTATCCGTCCGGGATGGCGATGGCGATGTCGGGCGCTGAGGAGGCGTTCATCCATGTTTCCGTGAGGAAAGCGACGTCTGGTGATGTGGAGTCGAGCAGGTTCCAAAGTTCCACGGCGTGTCTGTGGACGGAGCGGGTGTTGAGCAGGATGCACTTCAGGTGGGGTGCTCGGCGTGGCGGGTGCGGTGCAGGTCCGGAGGCAGGAGAACTTGCAAGATTGGCAGGCGAAGGGTCTGTGGGTGCGTCCTGGGGTGACACGGTGGCAGCCGGGGATTCGGCCGGTGTTGAGTGCGTTGAGGGTGGCGGTGTCGTAGGTCCGGTGGGTGGGTTGGCTGCTGCGGGGGCCAGGGGTTCTGGCGCTGGGCGCGGTCCAGTCGCGGACGGGCGCAGACGGAGCTTGCCTTAGGCGCGCGCTTCGCGGCGCTGCAGCGGCCGCCATTTATGGGGAGGTGGGAGGGAGGAGCAGCTGGGAGGCGGGAGGCAGGGGCAGCGAATGGGCAGTCAGGGGGCGAGGCCGCAGGACGCAGCGGCGGAATGGCGAGAGGCAACGGGGGTACAGAAGGAAAAAAAGGGGCGAGAAAACAGACAAATGCGGGCACAGTACAAAAGGGGCAACGGGGTACAGAAGGAAAAAAGGGGCGAGAAAACAGACAAATGCGGGCACAGTACAAAAGGGGCAGCGGGGGTACAGAAGGAAAAAAAGGGGCGAGAAAACAGACAAATGCGGGCACAGTACAAAGGGGCAACGGGGTACAGAAGGAAAAAAGGGGCGAGAAAACAGACAAATGCGGGCACAGTACAAATGGGGCAACGGGGTACAGAAGGAAAAAAAGGGGCGAGAAAACAGACAAATGCGGGCACAGTACAAAAGGGGCAACGGGGTACAGAAGGAAAAAAGGGGCGAGAAAACAGACAAATGCGGGCACAGTACAAAAGGGGCAACGGGGGTACAGAAGGAAAAAAGGGGCGAGAAAACAGACAAATGCGGGCACAGTACAAAAGGGGCAACGGGGGTACAGAAGGAAAAAAAGGGCGAGAAAACAGACAAATGCGGGCACAGTACAAATGGGGCAACGGGGGTACAGAAGGAAAAAAAGGGGCGAGAAAACAGACAAATGCGGGCACAGTACAAAAGGGGCAACGGGGTACAGAAGGAAAAAAGGGGCGAGAAAACAGACAAATGCGGGCACAGTACAAAAGGGGCAACTGGGGTACAGAAGGAAAAAAGGGGCGAGAAAACAGACAAATGCGGGCACAGTACAAAAGGGGCAACGGGGTACAGAAGGAAAAAAGGGCGAGAAAACAGACAAATGCGGGCACAGTACAAATGGGGCAACGGGGTACAGAAGGAAAAAAGGGGCGAGAAAACAGACAAATGCGGGCACAGTACAAATGGGGCAACGGGGTACAGAAGGAAAAAAGGGGCGAGAAAACAGACAAATGCGGGCACAGTACAAAAGGGGCAACGGGGTACAGAAGGAAAAAAAGGGGCGAGAAAAACAGACAAATGCGGGCACAGTACAAAAGGGGCAACGGGGGTACAGAAGGAAAAAAGGGGCGAGAAAACAGACAAATGCGGGCACAGTACAAATGGGGCAACGGGGGTACAGAAGGAAAAAGGGAAGGGCGTTCTACCAGCAGCAGCGGGCGGACAACACAGGCGGAGCTGTGTGGCGGGGGGAGCGACCTACCTGGCAAGGTCAAGGGTCGCACCATGGATGCGGCGCGTTTACAATGCGACGCACCATGGCGCAAGGATTGACAGATGCATCACGTATCTGTTGGCGCAAAGGTCACGCATTGCTGGAGTCGTGTCGCAAGCACGGTGCAACTCCAGCATGAAGGTCTATACCTATTGTGCTGCATCACTCCTTACGCCTGCTTCAAGCAGGTGTAAGGTTTTGACGCAGTGGCGTCGTAAAAGTGGCGCAGTAAAATCTTGTAGATTTCACTGCGCCACTTTTACGAGTCTTTCTTGCGTCGGAACGCCCACCCTGCATACATTATGCCTGACGCAGGTATAATTTGGCTCAGGGCTTTACAATGTGACGCATCTCCCTAGATGTGTTACGTTGTAAATGTGTCGCAACGTGGCGCATTGTTCACGCCGCCACTGCGTCACAAAAGTGACGCAACGGCGGTGCAATAGTGTCGCAACGGCGGTGCAATAGTGTCGCAAGGGGCTTGTAAATCTGTCCCAAAGTATTTTATTTCTAACTCTACACATGCAATGAAAAGCAACATTCAGAAGCAACAACACAATCTCTTTGAGGTTGCGGCTCTAGTAGTTGTCAGGCAAATACCTGTCCCATCCTCCTTCGTGCAACATACTGGGGGTTATTCCCCATTAACTGGTGGCTGATTCCAGGCAATGCTCACCATTAGGCTATACTCAAGAGTTCCCTTTTGACTTTTCAGGATTTAGACAAAAGTATATATTGTTCCACAGCACCATTAGCAGTGAGTCCCCTGTGGTCCAACCGGGCCAGGTTATGTCTTACTGTTCTCGCAGCACAGAGTTCAGTCATGCAGCATGTGCCTTCTGCATGAGCACATGCGAGTCCTGCTTTGCTTAGAGAATTCAAGCTGTCTGTGGTCCATGAGGTAGCACAAGGGGTGCAGGATCTCTCTTGTTAGTGGCACTTCCAGAGTTCTCTTGGTTGTCAGAGCAGCTCCCAGCTCGAAAAGACGTGGCTTTACCCAGTGGGGGGAATCCTTACTTTAGCTCCTGACTGGAGCCCAGCGGGACTGTGACATCATTTACCGCATCCTCTGCAGTCCACAGTGGTCAGTCAGGGGCAATTCCCTCACAGTGTGGGCCCAGACGCTGCACATAGCCTTCGTCTCTCCTTTGGGCGGCTGCCCGAATCCTTTGGCAAAGCTGATACCGGCAGCCCCTTCTGGCATACCTGGTTGCTGCGGTACTGGACAGTATGGGCACAGGTTCCTTCAGTACAAGCACCTTTGCCAATATGAATACAAGTCTCAGCACTTCTCACAGTAGTAACTTTACCGGTGGCCCCCTCTGGCATACGGGCTCATAAGGTCCTGCACAGGACTTTACTCATGGCTCAGTCCGTGGCGGCCCTCGCCTGACATACGGGGGCCACTGAACCAACACTCCAGCATGCGGGCTATGGCCTGATCGGTGAACAGCTGAATCCTCACACCTCACGCAGCAAGTCCCCTTGGCAGGGCTCCACACTGGACCTTTCTCCCTCCAATGCTTTCCTCTTCCTCTCAGGACACTCTGGTCTTGGCAAGCAGGTAGACAATGGTGATCCAGGAGGCTCCAGGGCAGGTGATCTTGGTTTCCTGGTGATGTCTCCTCACCTAGCAGGGAAACTAGCAGGCTTTGCCCCCAATCCTGGTCACAGGCGGAAGTCTTGCAGAGCTTCACATCCTCATACAGCATGTCTGGCTGCTTGGCATATGACACATTTATGGTCTCAAACTCCTCTTTTTATAATCCATTTTCAGACATCAAAATGTAATTTAGAGTCTGAGTCTTGAAGTTTTATGTTCGGGTTCTGCTTCATTTGAAGTGAACACTTCTCTTTTTATTCTTTCCACATGAAAGGCTATCTGTCACAGCAGGCAAGACTCAGAAGCTGATTGTCCCACAACACAATTCATGGGAGTGACCAGAGTTCAAAAATGGTTGTCAGCCACTGTAATATGTGCATCAAAGGGTAATTTCAGGCTCCAAGCTCTACTCTTTATGAATCCCTTATCAGCTCAATCTACGTTCCTCAGATGTGTTCAGCCCCCCTTCCTTGTGATCAATCACTGAATCAAAGAGCGACCTTTTGAAGTGTTAAGGGAGGGTCCCTTCCTTCCTTCAGTGTGTCTCACCCAACTCACACAAATGCAGCATTACACAAATGTAATTGGGGGAATTCCTCTACTCATGTCTTCACCAAGCCGGCCTGGGCTTTTCAAAATGGAACTCAAGGTCCTCCATTTGACTTACCAATGCAGGCACACTTGTACTCAGTGTACATTCACAGCACACTTACTCTCCAGCACTGTTATCTCCATCCATTGTGCCTCTACAGTCACACATTCATGCAGCACTCACAGTCAGTCTATGCATGACTCAGCACTGTAGCCTTTCTATCTTGTACCAGAGTGTGCTATTTCTAAACACGCACAGTCAGCACACACACTCCCCATGTGCATGCCACACAACATTTCACCCTTCATGTATTGCACTTCTCACAAGCACAAATACAGCTAGCACATGCTTCAATTATGCTCGCACTACACTACATCTCTCTTGTGGTGTATCACGAGCAGGCATACATATAATCAGCACATGCACAAAGTATATATATATAGCACAGTACTGCTTTATCCTTGTACTGTACCCTTCCCAGGTACAAATACAACCAGCACAGAGTCTTTACTCCTGCACATGCAACACTCCACATGTACCTGATGTATGCCAAGGATAAGTTAAGCACACAGAAGTGGAACTTTTAAAAATGTGAATAAGCTTCACTCCAGTGTCACAGTGTAAAAAGGACCTTTTTCACTACTAGTGAGATCATTACATGGCACACTGCACCACCGCGCTTGTGCTGCTCAACTTCTGCTCAACTGCTGGTGAAGGCAGTAGCCTTCCACCACTATGATTGCAGCGCTTTTGCCACTCCTTCCAGTCCAAAAAGACTGCAATCTGTGAGACAGGTCAATGTCATGGTGCACATGCATAATCTTTAACCCTGCAGAGGGCGTTTCCATCCCAACAGTAACTTATGGAATAAGCACACTTTAAATCTTCCACAATAAACTCAGGTTAGAAAGTCACTGTATATTAAAAACAAACACAAAATTAAAACACACTTAATTGGGTGTTTTTAAGATTAAATCATGTTTATTCACTGTGGGAAACATAGTTTGAATGTAAATGTTGGGGTAAATTTTCTTTTCATTAACAATATCCACAAAATGAGAAATACAAACCCCATAATGTAATGTTAAAGCAATCATTTTAAAGAACATCTGGTTTCATACATATTCATGAGTCACATGAGGTATATGTACAGAAATCACTGCATTAAAAGAGGCCTTATACACAATATGTGGAATAATGAATGCTGGGAGATGTGATAACCAACGTCAGCATAAACATGTATCTAATGGACTGCTAGGCTTTTTACATCTGTAGACCACCTTGCTGGCACTGCAAGCCTTCTATCTCAAAGGTCCCTGAACTTCAAAGTAGAGCTAGGACATTTTAGTGGCAATGTTGCTAAAGGACTAGAAAAAATGTAATGCGCTAGATTAAATGGAAGATACACATGTAAGACATGCCGAGAGAGGTGTACTTGAAGAGAGTGAAAGACATCAAGCCACTGCAGTTTGGTTATGCGAGAACAGAGTACTCTTAATATGCAGTTCTAGACAACCCCTTGATGTACATACAAGTAATACACCAATATTTACTGTCAGAGTTACAGGAAGGAAAAATGAAAAAAGAGCAACCAGTAAAGCTCTAACCTTTGTTGTATTACCTCTAATATTTTTTTTTTCAGTTTAAAAAGAAAATAAATATGTGTACATTATATATTTATTGTTATATTTTCATTTGCAAGACATTATTTGAAAGGGAAACATACATTTGTTTTTCCATGGCCTGTGAAAAAAATGAAAAAAATATTGTGAACAATTTTAGCATGATAATTTGTGCTAATCAAAAATGTCAATAATAAAAAAATTACTTTAAAAGTGGTTGGTGGTGATTGTTCTAAAATTCCTTCAATCAATTGCTCTATTGGCACCTGCATCTTGTTACCATGCATAAGATGGTGTATTTCTTCATCATCACTATTGTCCTCTAACATCTCTATAGGAACGCCTCTTGGGTTGCTAAATTATACAACATAGCACAACATGCCACCAATTTCTAAGATACATCTGGAGCATACGGCAATGCTCACCCACTCTCATATAGGCATCTGAAGCTCTCTTTCAGGCGGCCAAATATCCTCTCTTTTATGGACTGCTCTGACAGTGTGCTATAGTATATCTTTGCTGTCTGATACAATGAGGATGTAGGAAGGATATCATAATCCATGGACAAAGAGCATATGAACTGTCAACTAAAAGTACATTGAACATTATAAGAATCCCAGCACATATATAAAAAATATGAAGTTATATAAATAGTTATTGAATTATATTGTATAGCTTACCCAAAAGAAAAACACCCCAAGCTGGGCTGTAGCCAGACAGGTGTACAGGCCACAGTGGTGGAGCATATAGGAATCATGGGTACTGCCTGGATAACGTGCTACAATGTCAGTTATTACACACTCACTATTACACACTACATATATATTCAAGGAGGGCCAATGTTTCCTATTTCTGTGTAAAAATTCAGATTGGGATAGTGGACAAATTGCAATGTGTGTTCAATCAATGCAGCCAATTACCTGAGGGAATTTTGCTACTCTGAAAAATGCAACCTTGGTGTCTAGTAGGTCACCTGATGTATGAGGAAACACAGTAAAAGTATGGATTTTTAGCAACATGGCTATCGTTGATCCTGTGGCTAACATTTTGTGCTTGGAGCAGTAGAAATGTCTGGTTACAAACTTAGGAGGCATGGTTTTCTACAATACTTAAAATTCCCAATTGGCACAGTAAGCAGAGTTACTGGTGGCACCAGGAATTATGAGCCTCTGATAATGATTGACTCACTGAGAAACTAATATATCAGTTTCTATTTGAAACGTGGGGAAGAATGACTCTGCACCTTTAATTATTCAACTTGTGCATTATTGCTATAGAATAATAACAATTTTTCCTGAAAATAAATGAGTTTGAGTGGTTGTATTCCATAAACATCCTCATAAAAATAAACAAATTCCACTCTGGCTAACATGACTAGAGTATGCCTAAATATCAAAGTGTATGAATACACCTCAGTTAGATTTCTAGTAGTTTACATGTCCCCAGGGATTAAGCACTGCTCAATGACTCTTAAAATAACTAGTGGCATCACTATTGTTAACTGTTGATAAACTTGTCATTATTAGAGAATTGTGGTTCCATGTATTACCTTGTTCAAACCAGTACAGCAGGTTCAGTATTACCAGAACCCAAATACTGTAATCTTCCGGGCATTGAAATGTAGAAAGATAGGGTTCTTTCTGGAATTGCAGATCAAAAACATAAATCCAGGGGAATGCTTTTCACCTTTATATTTGCTTGTACAATTCTCAATGGTTGAGGGATGCATACAACTGTGTAAACACTGATTTATAGTCTACATGATGTGGAAATAAACATCAGGGGAGGTAATTTCAAGTTATTACCTTCTTGGACCAACTAATTTTTTTATAGCTTTTGTGTTTCCGTAATGAACTCCTCCCTGCACACGTCTAACAGATAAGATGAGGAGGCCAAATTTGGTATGGCCACATAGCACATTACCTTGTGACGTTTTAGTGGTACCATTGCATAGGTGCTTTCAATTTGCAGGACGGCTGTGTGTTTTGCCTGTGGTAGGTGGAGCAGGGATTTCCACAGTTTTTCTTTTAGGTATTTCCCGTCCTGTATTTCTTTCCATAGAAGACCTTAGCTCAGTGCCATATGCAAATGATAAAACAGTTTTTCTTGTGCTTTAGTCTGAATAAAAAAGCAAAATACCTGCACTGAAACTGTGGATAAATTGCCTAATCCCCCTGCCTTGGGGATGTCCACAAAAGTTATCCGCAAGTGGATTTAGATGCATTCTATAAATGACGTCTCCTTCAATTAAATACTGCTTAGTCTCATATGTCTAATGTCTTCAACAATGATTTTTCTTTTGTCTTTAAATCTTCATGATGATCTGTTTGCAAATAAAATCTGATGTAAGAGGTGTTGTATAGCATTCCGAGTGCGTGCAACTAGACCATATCTGCGTGGTAGAATAAAATGAAGTCTGCCTTCTTTCTCATTCCACCAACATTTCTAAACCTTTCAAAAACCTCTCTTAGTTGTTAAAAATCCTAGATAGTGCTGCAGCATCTGAAGAGGATATTTTATATATACAAGTAGACAGATAAGCATCAGTCATCCTTTAGACCACAGGATGGCACAGAGACACTTCTTGCATCATAGCTTGATGCTATGTTTGCAACCACTAGCGATGGAGACCTAGGAATACTTATTCATCCTGACATATCGGCTACATTTAACACAGTCAGCTTCGATCTGCTGTGTGAGCCTCAGTTTCATGTAGCACTCAAAGGCCAGAAAAAAGTGTGAAGTAGTTCGGGTGTCTACTCTGTCACTAGTATTAGTAACTGAGTTCAAAAAGCAATTGTTGGAGCGCGCAGCTGGATGCTCACAAGATGGCATCAAATTAACGTAGCTCCCAGTCCTTGGTCCGGACTTCTTTGTTGTTTACCTCCAGAGCTGCTCTCAGCCGCCTTTCACAGAGGTGGTCGACCTTTGAAGGTTGGGGGACTCGGGCGGTGAGCGTTCATGCGTGCCTGGCGTGCCCTCCATCCTGCAATCTGCTCCTTTTTCTACCTCAGCGGAGGAGCGCCATCGGAGCCTTTCCCACCATTCCTCATGCTGACAGGAATTTGAGCGCTCCTATGCTCCTGGTTCGCTCTCCCCCCACTTCTCCACAGGCTTGGGCTTTGCTTTTGAATATCACTTCAACTTTACTACAGAAGGATTTTTTTTTCTCTTGCCAATATCGATTTTCTCTGCATTTTGTGCTGACTTTGGATCTGCTAGCAAATACCAAATTGAATAAGCTGTGCACTTTTTATCCTTCTGACAGTTTTTTTGCCCTCCAATTTATATTTGTGACATCAGCTGGTGGTCACTTGCTTCAGTAATTCTGTCCCCTTCCTAGGAACAAGTTGGTGATGTGCTCAATTTACCAGACTCGTCTATTTGGCAGCAAGTAGCAATATTTCATTGCTATGTTGTGAGAGCAAATCGCTATTCTGTGAGTGGTAGGCGTTATCCATATATATAAATATATATATGGGTGGATTTTGCCGCCTTTTGAAATAATTAGCAACACACTAAGTCATTGAGCTGTGAACCATTTTTTGTGTGAAATTGCTGTGAGTGGATTGGAGTTGGAATACGTATAGATATATTTATATATATGTGTGTAAATATATTCTGCTGGCTCCTCTCGTTTTTTTGTCTACCAGTTTTCTCACAGGAAGGCTTGTTATTTTCATCTTACAGTTCTGCCTACACTTTTCCTTCATTCATTACCTTTTCATTATGGTGGAGGTTGGAAACAATTCTCTGAAAAACGGTTCTCTCAATATCGCATCTTCTGTCAACCACAAGGAGAATGCCAGTGGCAGTAGCAAGAGACTCAAATAAGACCCAGTTTCTCCCAGAAAATCACCCCTCCTAATCGCCATGGAGGATCTGATGGACAAACTCAAAATGCGGAAACCTTTTATGGTAGACACCACCGTCATGCTTCAACGTCTTGATGACAAATGGTCCTCCCTTGAAGCAAGGTTCTCAGTCCTTGAAGGTCATTCTGTGGAATTTCGAGACATTTCTTCTAAAGTAACTAGTATGGCCAAGGAAACCAAGGTTCTCTAATGATAAATCGAAGATTTAGAAAATTGTAACCGGTGAAATAATCTTTGAATTTGCTTTTCTTCACACCAACTTACCCAAGATAGTGGGTCTTACTAGCAGTTCTCCCCTTAATATCCAGAGAGCCCATCGTCTTGGACCAAACACTCCTTGTGCCAGCTTCTGTTCCAAACCCAGAGGAATTATTATCCTTTACAGATACAGATCTTATGCAAGTCACTTCCTCCTCTAAGCAACAAAAGCAGATGATCTGGTATGGCCACAGGATTTTCCTTACTCAGGATGTTACACCAGTCACTGCTGCCAGCCCCAAAGAATACTTAGGTCTATGCTCATCTTTACATGATATGTGTGCAAGATTTGGTCTTCTACACCCATGCATCTTCAAGTTTACTTATAAAGACAGGCCCCCTTCCTTCGACTCTCCAGCATAACTTAAGGAGTTCATCCATCTTCACAAAAGAGAAGTCATGGACTCTGATAGAACTTGAAGTTTTACTTTTATTTTGAACTCCTTTATTTTCTGCTCTCCTCTCCTTTGGAAGGTTTTTATATTATTGTACTGTTGTTCCCTCTTCCTTTATCACCAATGTCTTTTCCTTTTTTTCTTCCCAGGTCCATCGTTGTTGGTGTCATCCATTTGTTCATTGTTCATATGTTGTCTAGTCTCCCTTTATTGGACCTTTTTCCCCTGGTGTCCATTCATGATGTGTAAGTTTGTTAATTGGGTTATACATGTTTTTTCCATTGTTGCTCTCTGCTCCTGTTCACCTCCTCCCTTTCTTCCCTTTTTCTCTACTACGGTCTCCTATTGCTTCATTTTACTTCTATATTCCCAGGCTGGGTACATCGGCTGATTAGTCTTTTATGGCTTTCCTTGGTGCTCTTTCTTCAATTTATCTTCTCTCTTCAATTTCTCCCCTATGGCTCTGGTCCTTTGGACTTTCTGCCGTCTCTAATTTTGTCAGTCTTCTTCGGACTCAAGTGCCTTTTCCTTTTCTTCTCTCCTTCCTGTTTTCCCCTTCTTCTTCCTATCTTCTTGTTCTTTGACATAGTTCTAGTTTTACTTCTCTTTTCTTTTGTGTCTCTTTTAGTTTTCCTTCTGGTTCTCTTATCTGATTTCCTTCTTTGTTTATTTATTTCTCTATTTTCATCATATATCTTACTTCTTTTCTTTCTTATGATCCATATTGGCATAGTGGTTTGCATGCATTTATTTTAATGTATTTCCTATGGCCTTTATTTATGAAGGGCTTATGCCGCCGTTGCGTCACTTTTCGTGACGCCGCAGCAGCATAAAAAATGCACCACACTGCACCATATTTACAAAGAGACACATCAAGGCAGATGCGTCACTTTGTAAACCCCTGCGCTACATTATACCTCTGTCAGGTATAATGTATGCAGGGTGGGCATTCCGACGCAGTGAAATCTATGAGACACTTCTGGGGATTCATTGCATTAGATCCTTAGACCTGCTTCACAGCAAGCATAAGGACTGACACAGGCCATTTTACATGGGACTCGTTCATGTGTAATGACACATTGCTGGAGTTGCGTCTGTTTTGTGACACACTCTAGCAATGTGTAATTACTGCGCCACCAGATATATCAGGAATCCTGACATATCTGGTCAATCCTTGTGACATGGAGTGCCATACTGTAAATACGGTTCATCCAAGGTGTCGCAAGGAAGGCGCAATGAAAAGTGTTGCATCGCTGTTTTCAACCAGCGATGCAACACTTATAAATGAGGCCCTATGTTTGTATGAGGGTGATGTTATGTATCAAGTTTTACAACTTCTTCCATGAATAGTTTCAGAATTATCTCTTGGAATGTCAAAGGTATCTGCAGCCCTGTTAAAAGACAGAGAGTTCTTACTCACCTTTCGTAATCCTCCTGTCATGTTCCTTTGTTGCAGGAGACTCATCTCCTTGAAAAAGACATTCACATGCTTAAAAAGGTTGGGTTGGTTCTGATTACTGTTCTCCAGCTGTATCTCATAAAAATGGTGTGATTATATTGTTTCATAAAACTCTATCTGTTAATGTTTTAAAACAACAAACTGATGCTGATGGTAGATACCTCCACTTAGTTGTTACTCTTAATGGTTGGCCTTATACTTTTATTAATGTCTATGGACCTAATGGTGTGGATGCACAATTCTGGTATTCACTTACTATGAAATTGTTATCTCTCAAAAATGTCAATCTCATTTTAAGAGTTGATTGTAATCAGTTCTTTAATCCATTTTTGGATAGGAAATCAGCTTTTAAATATATTTCTAATAATAAGCAAAAGTCTTTTCATGGAACAGTTTTCGATAGAGGTCTTGTTGATGCTTGCCGTATTTATAAGCTAGATCTTTTGGAATATTCTTTTTTTCCCCACCCACCACTCCTCATCTAGATTAGAATATATTTTCCTCGGCAAAGATCTCACACAGCATCTAATTCATGCTTAATTAGGCCCTATTCTGATTGCTGATCACGCTTCAGTGATACTAGACTTAGAGCTGATTATTTCCCCTAAACATTCCAGTAGATGGTGTTTCAATAATTGGTTGTTACAAAATCAACAATTTGCCACAAATGTTGAACAGTTTATCACTGAATTCTTCCATAATGATACCACTCCTGATGTCGGGTTCCACCATGTTTGGGATTCTTTCAAAGCCTCTGCACGAGGTCACAATATTAATTATGTCTCCCAGAAGAAAAGAATTGCTGCCAAGAATTCCTCCCCTTTATTGAAACATATTAAAAACTTGAACATGAATATTATTCTTCATCTAATAAAAACATACTAGACTAATTCATTCAAGCTAAGCTTAGTTTCAATAAATCCTCCATAAATAATGCTTGGAATGCTCTTTTGACAATGAATGGAGAATATTAAGGTGGTTCCAATAAGGCAGGCAGACTGTTAGCTAACTACCTAAAGGTTAAAAAACAAAAATACAAAATCGAATCCATCCTTGATGACTCTGGTAAACAATTTTTTTAAAGATCAGGATATTAATACTCGTTTTGCTGAGTTCTATTCCAATCTCTATACTGAAGACAATCCTCCTACTCAAGATTCCCTTGATTCATTTTTTAGTACTATTACTAAACGTCAGACTTTCTTGACAAATTTCATTTTCTGAAGCTATGATTTGTTTAATTCCAAAAAGGATAAGGACTTGGCAGACTGCTAAAACTTTAGGTCAATATCCTTGATCAATACAAATTGCAAAATCTTTTCTAAGATTCTGGCTCTTTGTGCTAATGAGCTTATCCACTGTTTAGTCGATATTGAGAAATCTGGCTTTGTCAAAGTCAGTAATATTTCGAACAATTCTCACACCTTTTTAAATATTTTACACAGAGCCTCCCACTGCAAGACTCCCTGAGCAGTAGTTGCCTTGGATGCCAAAAAGGTGTTTGATTGTGTTAACTGGGACTTTATGTTCAGAGCCCTTAACTGGCATGCGTTTGGACCCCAACTTCTTCAATATATATTAAAATTCTCTACATCTCTCCTTCCACATTGGTTTTCACTAATGGCTTACAATCACAATATTTTCCCCTTACCAGAGGTACAAGACAGCGTTGTCCCTTATCACCATTACTTTTTATCCTCGCTGTGAAACCATTTTTAGAATCTATTAAAAGATCTCAGACTTTCACAGGATACACTCTTAATCAACTACATATTAAGTCACTGCATACGCTGACAATATTTTACTCTATATTTCCAATCCTCATGCTTCTGTTTCTGAATTTCTTCAGCTTTTATCTCTACTGAATTCTGAAGAGTCATATAAAACTCAAGTAATTTCTCCTTTTTCCTTTCTTCATTTCTCTCTTATGGGTTTGAAACCCATGTCAATGTTTTCTCCTCTATTGAAACACTCTAGCAGCATTGTTCAAAAATGTATTTCCCAGATCTATACTCCTTCTCAATTATTGCTATTAACTCCTATTTGGTACAATTCTAATATCACTAATGCTCATACGGTTCTTCATTGGTCTCTCCTTGTTTGACTAATGGTCTCATATCACTATCCCAGATCATTCATGACAATCAATTCCTCTCCTTCGAAGAATTACATTCTCGTTTTCACATACCCCCTTCTTATCGGGCTAAATATTGCACCCTCTTAGAAATTCTCAAACAGGGTGTCATAGACCCTTCTTCAATTTCTTCTCTATCACCTAGCACTCCCACTCCTCCCCATGATTTTTCTATTGAGGTCAAGGCTCTTTATATATAAACAAATGTTCCTCTTCAGACTCAGATAAGACTAAAACTAAAACTGAGGAGTCTTGGGAACAAGATTTGCAGTCTTCCTTTACCATACCCCTATGGAACAAAATATGGCACAAAATTAATCATACTTCATGTTCTGCCATTTCCACTCAACCCATGTGGTTTTTTTTTTACAACTGGTTGTTTTTAACTCCTTTTTCTCTTTTTAAAATGAAACTATTGTCTAAAAATAATTGTTGGAGTTGTCATGCTTCTCATGCAGACTTTCTTCATATGTTCTTTTTATGACCTAAGATCCTCTCCTTTTGGAAACAGGTGTGGCACAAAATATCCCAACTGTTTTCTATTTCTACTCCTTATACCATTCTTCATATTTTTCTCGGTAGTTGTTCGGGTATTTGGTCAGGTGACAAGGTTAAGGGAATGTTGGTTGATCTTCTCCTGGCAGTGGCCTTTCAGGTTATTACCTCTAATTGGAAAAACTCCAATAACATTTCTTTTCTTACTTGGTGGAACTTGATTTGCCATAATGACAGAGTGGACACTGCCCATTCAGTCACATTGTGAATTGCCATCTAAAGAGCCCTGCTATGGTTTCCTTTGACTTCTGTTCTTCTATCTTTACATATTTATTTTTCACTTAATCACATATTTTTCAACATGCCTCTTTCTCTACATGTTTTTGCCAGTATAACTTATCCTTTGCCTCTTACCCTCTAACACATTTATCTTCCCCCTGTACACACAATTATTAAAATATACAAAATGCTATGTGCTATACACTGCAAATTGTTTTTCTTTGTATAATCTCTGTGATATGCTTTACTTTATTATGTTGAATTCTTGCATTATATTTTTTATTTATTGCTCCTTCATATTTCTTTAAATTATAACTCGGTTATTTCTCATTGTTATTTGCACTTGTTCTATCTGTTCAATAAAGCTTTTTAAACTATATAAAAAAACAATTGTTTGCAATAACAAGTGCTAGGGGTATACAGTTTCATTCAAACACAGAAGACATGCAGATTTTTGAGCATGTAAAAGACATGCGACCTGACTTCTTAGATCTAAAAGTTTTTTTGAATAAATTAGCCTCCTGGATGAACAGTAGCTTTAAAATAAACGCAACTAAAACCGAGGTCTTTGTTCTAGGCAACAAGCCCATTTTTTTAGGTTTTAAAACCTCTCAGCCTGCTGAACTATTTGGGATCCCTACCTTCTTTGCAAAAAAGAATCAAAAATGAGTGAGGAATGTGGGATTCCTAATTATATTTCGGTCATTCTTCAATTTTGGCAGCTAAAACATACAGTGTCATATAATTGAAAGAAATATGAGACATGCATAATCGAATTACTCATAAATATCAAATTGGACAATGCTATCCCACTAATGAGTGGTCTTCCAAAGAACTACATCGCAGGGCTGCAACAATGCAAAATATGGTAGCATGGTTGGTGCTTAACTTAGGGAAGGTTGGCCACATGACAGAAGGGTTACATTCCCTCTTATTTACCAGTGCCCAAACACATTATATATTCAAAGTTGCTCGCTTGCTTTTCAGATGTATTGGAAGAACTGCCTCAGTTTACCTATTGGTTAGAAATTTCCAGGTACCTACCCACCAGCAATCTTCAATCCTGCAATCTCGGGCTGGTACACGTCCCAGTATCGGCCTACACTCGAATACAGACTGTATGTGTGCAGAATCATGTTTCAAGACATGCAATTCACCAGATGTCAAGGGAAAGAACGCAAAAATCTGCTTTAGGAAAGCTCTGAGCATGTTTCTATTCCAAAATTGTTGCTCCATCATCTCAAATCCATCTATTTACTAACATCCTGTCTTGCTTTATTCCGGAGTGCTACCTATATTACCGTATGCCATTAAGGATTTTTTTCTGGAGATTTGTAGTGTCTGCCATTAAATATAACACACACTTTTATAGGACATTAACTCCCTGGATGATAGATCCGAAACATATGTATAGCACATAGCTGGCACAATATTCAGACATTTGCGAAAAATGGCGTTTGAAATATATATATATTTTTTGCATATTGCTTTCTTTTCAGAATACTTAATTAAGCTCAGAATGGATTTTCAGAATCCATACAAACATACTTCTCTATGTGAGACTTGTTCACATTCTGTAGTTCTATCGATTTGTGGTTCCTGCTTGCATAATGCATTAAATGTAAGCAAAGGAGTCACATTATTCACCATAAATAACTTGTCAAAGAAGGTGTTCGAAAGCATAAATCACCCTACATGCAGTGCATGCAAAACGAAAGTGGTCTTTTCACACGCACAGGATAGGTGCCTTCAGACAGGACAGATGAATATAAAATACGTCAAAAAAAATCATATACTGCGACTGTATTCGAATTTTCCCAGATTAAGTTAATTGAAAGCATTTTCTGTTATAATATGTTTATATGTGTTTATTAATGTATGTTGATTTAGATATACACATTATTTAATTATACAATGTAGATTATAGGAACTGAATAGCTGAAACATTTAGTTTGAAGTACATGAAACTGAGAATGGCTAAACTATTTTGTCCTTCAGAACCCAACATCCATAAAAAAAACTCTGAAATAAAGCAAACAATAAAATTATGGGGCATATTAGCAAGACCGGCGATAAAATTATCGCCGCTTTAGCGGCAGGAAACTGCCGCTAAAACGGCGATAATGGGCTTGCTAATATGCGCTATAGAATTCAATAGAAGCCCAGGTTAGATGTGCAGGACATCTAACCTGGGCTTCTATTGAATTCTATAACGCATATTAGCAAGCTCATTATCGCCGCTTTAGCGGCAGTTTCCTGCCGCTAAAACGGCGATAATTGTATCGCCGGTCTTGCTAATATGCCCCTATATTCCTACATTGTTGTACTGTATTAGCAGCACAATAAAGGGCATGCGCAAAAGGAATTGGGATACGTGCAACTCATGTAGACTGCACTAGTACTGAGAAATTGTGCACTGCCATGGGGCAACTTTGTATCAGAATTGAACCAAAATTTGCTTCTGCAGACTGGTACAAAATCTTGTTTCTGAATTTATTACTTGGTTCAAAAGCAATTTTGGCACCTGTCGTTAGTGTAAATGTCACTACAACACTGCCCGGCTGTAACCATGAAGAAATTGCCATATATCAGTGATTCTGCGCCAGGGGAATGATGTACAGGTTATTCCTTTTGCAATTTCTTAATGCTGAATTGAACCGAATTGGTAGTAAGAGATCGCAAAATGGTATGTACAGTTTGGCCTTTGCCTTAAATAGCAATTCCTTATGGTTTGCTATTTAAGAACTGTGATTCACAAATAAGGATTTTTTATCATTCTCTAATTGCGAATGGTGCTCTGTCTCGCACTAATGACATCACAGAATCTATATTGTAGACTAGAGGAGTGCATCAGGCCACATGGTTTATTGATGGGGTTGGAGTCAGAACCAAGGCTAACCAAAATCGAAATCGGTTATTGTACAAGCAGAATTGCAAACTACTTGAATATTTAGAGAATGTTGATGATTTCTACTTGGAAATAAATTCTCGAATGCTGGTGGTGGGCATATTTGGATGCTAGTGCCATCAACGCATTCTATTACATGTGGGAACTGAGCTATGACATAAAAAACAACCTTTATTGCATTAAGTTCTGGTGCGGTGCTTGGAAAAGAAATATGTAAATTTATTTTGATAACATGGGATCTAAGAAGTTATTAAAAATGCAAGAAAGTGAACTTTGAGATGTCCCCCTGCAACTGTTACTATCCCCTGGTAGCTACCTGAGGCTAGAAGGTGGAGGAAACAAAGTACCTGTTTGTGTGTGGGTATGACATGGCTACAGTTTGTTGGATGCCCAATAATTAGGTTGAGTTCTCCTATAATATCCATAATGAACTGCCTGATCAACCGGTACTTAGTGTATACCTCCTCCTCTGTCTGCTCAAATAAACTGACATGCAACTCCTGTTGTGCAGCTAGGATGCACATTTGTCTCACCACAGTAAAGATTGCAGCCATTTTGAAAGATTAAATGTGTGTTTCCATCCCTTTTTCTATTTTTGCACCTAGTTACCACCTGCTTCCAATCAACGGTATTTTGCCTGTGCAAAATCACACTTTTGCACATATTTCCTAATTGCAATTGCTTTGTACATAAGAATAGAGATTCTCAAATATAGATTCTGTTTTTAAGTATCCTTAAAAAATACAAATTCCTTATTTTGTCTGTTCTTTGTGCAAAATTAAGAAATCAATTCTTAAACCACTTCTGTACATCTCAACTGGCATTTCTAGTAGTCGCAAAGCCATTTGCACCCATTTACCAGCTCTTAATGCTTTTATACATCAGAGCCTTACATTCAAACTTAATTTGTCCTGGTGTTTCCAAGACTGTTTTTTTTTATCCTCAAGTATAAAGTCCTTTCCACATGGCACTCAATGTCAAGCTCCTGCCCCCCTGTTTAATGCCCATGCTGCCTTTCTCATGATGCCAAATGTTTTTTCTTTAATGCGTGAATGCCAGATAAGCACAGATTTATAGTGGATTTGTGCCGCTCACAGGTGCTTTCCCAGACAAAGTGTATATAGTTAGTTTTAGAAGGAAGTCCAGCAGAAATATGTTTTTTTCTGCACTCCTTTATGTTGGTATTAGATGTTTACTCTTAGATCATAGACTTTAGACAATACATCTACAAAATGTATTTAATTTTCAATTATTTTCATTAGTTTTCATTTTAAAATGTATCATTTTTATTGTCAGTTTAACCTTTTTGCAAATTAAATGTTTTTTGATTTAATGATTATCCTTTAAAAAACCCTTAAACTTCCCTCATGCTTTTTATTGCTAATTCATTTTATGTATTGTCTTTTTTCTAACCCTAACTCTCACCTCATTTCATAACAAGTCTATTCTTTTCACTTTAGGATCCATGTTGCTTTACAAAATGAAAACCCGTTACCGAAGCCATACAATTTTATGCACCTTTGTTGCGTCCCTACGCATTGTTCTACTCCCGTAGTTACTCTGATAGCTAAACTTTCTTCTCTAATTCAGCTTTTTTTTTTGCTTTTACCTCCCTACCTACCCCTCCCTCTTCCCTACCTCCCCCCGACCCTCACCAGCTTCCTGTGCCCATTCCCACCCCTGGTTGTTGGGGAATAGCCCACCATACCCCCTGCCTCCCCTCCCTGAAAAGCCCCTAAGCCGGGTGCCATGTTATTGCACCCTAGTGTGACCTACTACCCTACCCCGCCCAATGAAAAAAGAAAAAAAATAGAAAACAAGATCATGTTGAGGAAAGAAGGGAAAAGAAGACAAAGAAAACAGGGAAAAAGATTCACAGCAGTCATTCCAGTCATTTCAGACTCTCTACCTTTTCATAGTGATTTACTGCAATAGTTCCTGTGCTTCGTCGAGATTTGCGAACATGTGGAATTTCCCTTGGACCAAAATTCGAAGCTTCGATTGTTGAACTATGGCCACCTGAGCCCCCTGTGCCTTGAACAAGTACAGAAGCTTAACGAATTCTTTCAGACGATGAGCTGCTGCTGCACACATATCAGAGAAGATGCGGCAGCTAGGAACTTTCCCGAGTGGAAAATTGCTTCTTATGAATGGCTCTGGTCAATATCTGTTCTTTCACTCGGTAGTCCGCGAAATTGACTAAGATTGTTCTAGGTAGCTTTGAATTGGGAAATGGCTGCGCAGGGACTCTATGTGCTCGCGTAATAGTAAGGTCACCAGAGAACTCGGGCAGCACATTCTCCTTGATGAATGACTCGACCCACTGGAGTGTTTGTGACCCTTCGCAGCCTTCTGGGACCCCGACTAGCCGCATGTTAGAGCGTCGAGAATGGTTTTCCAGCTCTTCCAATTTAGTTTCCAGCAAATTTTTCAGTTTTTTAACTAATGTGGCCTGATGCTGCATCTAGGTCATCTGATCTTCAAGAAGAGAAATCCTAGATTCGGCCTCTTGAAGTCTTGCCGGATAAGAACCGACTGCTTCTTCAATTTTAGATAAGCACAAGTGTAGTGCTGCTATCTCATTTGCTTGTGTTACTTTCAGCTCCCTTATCTCGTCGAGGGTAAGATTTAACATGGCTTTAATATCAAATTAGAAACTAGTCCCGGCCTCTAATAGCTGGTCTCCAAACGGATCTTCCGACCCTAGCCAGGCTTGTTGTCCTGCTACCACATTTTTATCTGCCACAGATGTTGACGGTGGACTGACCAATGCCCTAAAAGGTGGAGCAAGACCCTGGGCATTTGATGGAGCACTCACTTGAGATTGCTCGTGAAGTTCATGTTCTGAAGTTTGATTTTGTAGAGGCAGTGAAGGCACATTAGTTTTCAGAAATAGCGGGTATTCCTTAGCCTTGCTTTGAGATGCACTGGAGGAATGTTCCTGTGTGTTCTCTTGGTTCATCATTGCATCTGGATTCCCTGATGTCGGGTTATCTGCAGCCTGACTCGCCCCTGGCGTGACTGGGCCGGGTGGTGCACTGTCCCATCCTTCAGCACCTGAATTTGGAGTTGGCTCTCTCTGGTTGAGATTTTCGGACCTCTCCTGATTGGGAACCCCTTGACCCCCCACACCCTGTTCCAGGACATTATCTTCAGAGCTCATAGGGCTGGAGATTGGGCCTGACCCACGACGGGCCTTCCGCGAGCGTTCAGCTTTTGCGTTTGCGGAAGCAATCTTCATCTGGGTTGTTCGGGTTTTGGACTTGAGCACCACATTTGAGTCGACATGAGCCATTACACTGGCGACCTTTAAGTGTTTCCCCATCCTAGCAGTAGATCCTGGAGGCCGCAATGCTTTGGAATAAGGCTTGTATATATATTTATTTGTTTATTATTATTATTTTTTTCCCTACACTTCTGCAGAATAGAGACCAGCGCAATCTAACACATAGACAGTTTCCAGCTTTTTCATGGGCAGACCCCCTCAAGAGGTCCCGAGGAGTTCCCAGGGAGTTTTAATCCAGCCCACAACTAGCAATCAGTGAAAAAGATTCAGGAGAGAGGCTTTAATCTAGAATATCCCCTCCAAAAGTCAAAAAAATAGAAAAAAAACGGGGCCTCTCCATGCTGCAGTAATTTTATTCTACTTTTCCTGCTTACTTGCTGTTGCTGTTTCTTATTTTTGACCTTTTCTCCTCGTGTTTCCTCTCCGTGATGCCTCCAGTGTCTCCCGCAGCCTCATCTTCCACCATCAACCAGCTGCCTCCCGTACGCGGCTCCACTCCGGCCTGCAAGGGAGCATATGCAAGGGGAAGAGACACGCAATACAGCCGCCGCAGTCACCACTCTGCAGTCCCGAGAGAGCCCAGCCGGCCCGCGAGGACCGACAGTCCCGGCAGAGCCTCCCCAGAAACACGGAGTACACACAAAGCGATCCCAGCAGCGCAGCGCCCCAGCAGCAAGCCTCTCATGCCGATCAAGCACCCAGGTCAGCGGTCTCCATTACGATAGGGCAGGGCAGCGGTCACCTGTGGCTACGTACAGGCGGGATTCGCAGTAGCCCTCATCCCCAGGATAATATCAATGAATGTTAATGGAGTGTCTAACAAGAAAAAATATGGTGGGTTAATTAGATGGCTAACTTCTTTTTCTCCTCAAATTTTGTATCTTCAGAAGACCGATCTAAAAACGAATACACCTAAACTTTTTATTCCTAAATATTACTCTAAGGCCTTTTTTGCCTCGGCGGGGTTAGCAGTCATGGGGGTAGCTATCTATTTTGGACAAGGGACTGACTGCGAGATATATCAAGTTACGAGAGACCCTCAAGGGAGGTGGATCTGGGTCATTGCTAGGGTAAATGAGACACTTTTCAATTTTGTAAACTATTATGCTCCAATCAATGACGATCCTACAGCTCTCATAAAGATTAATGAGTTGGTCAGAGGCGTAGAAGGCCCTGTAATAATAGGAGGGGATTTTAATTTCATCCAAGATTTAAAAAGGGACACCTCTAATAAAGCAAAAAAACAATTAAAGCCTAGGACAAAAAGGGTATTAAACTCCATGAAACAGGATTATCTTCTTATAGATCCATGGCGCGAGGCACATCCAGGTGATACACAATTTACTTGCTAATCCCAGCGATTTCAGACAGCTTCTTGTATCGATTTCTTTCTCATCCCCCGTTACAATAATTGTTTTAGTGCTGAAATCAGGGCCAATTCTTTTTCAGATCATTCAGTAGTTATTATTGAGATTAAAGCAGAGGCTGAAAGGCGGGAGAGATCAAGGTGGCAGATGGATCGGCTCCTCCTCTTGAACCCCAAATGGGTAGAAGATACGAAAGAATAGATTAAAACATTCTTTCAGGAAAATAAGGGCACAGCGACTCTCTTCTCGGTTTGGGGAGCTTTCAAGGCTACATTGCGGGGCCAGATGCTGGCCTTCTCGGCATCGCAAGCTAAGATGAGGAGGCAGCAAATAATTAAACTGCAACACGCTGTTGATACTGCTTTAATGCAGAGGAATAGCGGCAGGGGGCAGCATTTGGAAGTAGAGGAACAACTAACTAAAGCTAAACAGGAGCTAAGAGAATTTTTTATTGTTGAAGAAATAACTAGCTCCCGGACGTATCAGCAGCGCGTATATGAGGAGAGACAGTTGGTGGGGAAATTACTTGCCTGGTCAAGCAGAGCTAAGCAGGAGGCTACGTTAATTACAGAACTGGAAGAACCAGAGTCAGGGGCACTGACTTCTGACAAGGAAAAAATTGCAAACATTTCTGTGAATCATTATCGCAAGCTATACGCAACCAAGTATATGGTATCAAATGAGGCAATAAGCCAATACTTGGGGGGCATTAATCTCCCGCAGTTGACAATAGACCAGTTGGAGGAAATAAGTGCCGAAATCATCCCAAACGAAATTACGAGGGCCCTTGCCTCAATGCCGAGTGGAAAGGCCTTTCAGAAGAGTTAACACCCTTCTTGGTAGAGCTTTTTAATTTCATAAGAGTGGGAGGGGAGGTTCCCTCTACTTTTAAGGAATCTACGATAGTAAGTTTTGTTAAAAAAGACAAGAGCCCTAAAAACGTCAACTCGTATAGACCAATCAGTTTGCTGAATGTGGACTATAAAATATTAATGAAAATCTGGGCAAATCGATTCTCTCCAATAGCACAGAAGGTAATTCACAAAGACCAGACGGGGTTTGTCTCAGGAAGATATATGTCATCTAATACTGTGTTTTTAGTCCAATCGCTTTATTTTTGTTTAACTCAAATAAACTACCTGTCTTAATTATGATGGTCAATGCTGAAAAAGCATTTGATTTAGTTAACTGGGATGCTCTATTTGCGGTTCTTACAAGGGTAGGATTCCCAATACAAATAACACAAATGCTGGGGAACTTATATCAAGGGGCTCAGGCCCAAGTCTTTATAAACTCGCAGCTAGCAGGAAGGGTGGACATAAGGCGAGGAACCCGCCAGGGATGTCCTCTATCCCCCGCTTTGTTTGCGTTTTTTATAGAACCTCTTGCTGCAAAAATTAGGGCCAATCCCCAGATACAAGCGCCTCTGGAAGGAATGCCCAAACTAAAACTGTTCGCAGATGACATTATCCTTTACCTTAGGCCAGGGGAACAGAACATCAGGACAACTTTGACAGAATTTATGCAGTTCGTAGCTATTGGGGGATATAAAATTAATCATAATGAAGCTGAAATTCTGCTACTCAATTCAAGTAGTAAAATTCTTCCTAGGTTTTTGCAACGGCAAGCTCAATCCCCAGATCCTATCCATTATTTAGGGATCTACATTACAAATTGTTATGAGGAACTTTTTAAACTGAACTACTTAGCGATGGCTACTAAGATTAGAAATCTATTAGATAGATGGACTCTTCTTCCACTCACATTAATCGGCAGGGTAGCCCTCATAAAAATGTCCATTTTACCATTATTAATATTGTTATTCACAAATGTACCGACAAAAATTAATATGTCGTATTTTAAACAGTTGGAAGTTATGATTCAACAATTTATTTGGAAGAAGAAGGCATCACAAGTGAGAATTCCAGTGCATCAACTCGACATTAGTCAAGGGGGACTGGCACTTCCTGAGGTATGAACTTACTATGAAGCTACTTTTGTGGATATAATGGCTCGAATGTTAGATGGCAAGGAATCGTTGGATAGTTTTTTTGTGGATAAGATGGTGCAGGAAGCAGAAGCGCAGACTTCAGTTTTTATTAAAATGGCTAAACTTGCTAAAAAGACTCGATATAAGACATTACAGGGATTTGGGGAAAGAATACAGTCATTTTATCATATGAAGGCAAATACAGCGGGATACGAGTTCTTGAAACTCTGGGAGTGCAAAATACTGGACCTACAAATCCGAAATTATCAGATAAGATTTTGGGAAAGCAAAGGCTTTAGGGAATTAGGCCATTTTATAGTCGGGGGAGATGTCTAAAATGGCAGGAGATCCAGGCTAGGTGTGGAGCTAGCTGCAAATTGTATTTTTTAGGCTTTTTTCAGATTACCCAATTTATGAAGAAATTTTGCTTTCCATTGAACGCAGCCCCGGTCTGCCTATTAACAGCCCTTTATAGAGCTAAGTTAAGGGGGGTCGGAAACTGGTACAGACTATTATGGAATCAAAGGGAAAGCTCTTTAGTGATACGTTTTTTAGACAAGATCACCCAACAAATACAGTGTATTTTTTCAGAACTAGAGTGGCAGGAGATTTAGTTACATGGCAATATAACACTAAGAGCTGCACATTTGAAAAGAATGGCATTTTTATCCCGTTGGATGTCTTATTATACACCAAGAGTCTTACATAAGATGTATCCAGAAGTAGAGGACAAGTGCTTTCACTGTCAGCAAATGGGTCAGGGGGTTGGATACATATTTTTTTTGCTTCCCCGCTTTTAACCCAGTTTTGGGAGGAAGTGTTCTCCACCCTCAATGAGGGCTTACAGAGAAAATTAAAACCGGAACCAGAGATTGCATTGTTTGGGTTCATAAGGCAAAGCTCAAATACTCCAATCTCCAAAGGTGAGAAAGCATTTATAGCGATACCTGCTTTAGTGACTCGCTCCTTGATTCTTCAGAATTGGAGGACAGCAAAAGCTCCAACTTACCAAAATTTCCATAAAAAAATGTTACGCACTAAAACCTTTGAGGAAGCGTTTGCAAAAAGGGTAGGGGCTATTAAGAAATTCTTAGCAGTTTGGAAATTCATGGATAAAACAGAAAGCAAAATGTTTAGCATTTTAGACTGAGGCGGGGTGGGTAATTTTTATAGCATTGTAGACAGAGCCAAGATGACTAACTCTTGCTTCTTGCTCATGGGATGTACTGCCTCGGGAAAAGAAGGAAAAGATATATGGTCAATGTAAGAAGAGAGGACTCAAAATGTCATTTAATGGATGATATATACAATGATGAAATTAATGGTCTAACTATGTTTAATTATGTAAAAGCTGCTATGCACTGCACTTTAATTTTGGTATCTAGGGCAGGTGGGAGACTTGTCCCTTTAGTAAGCTGAATTTAATAACCTGATTATGTTAAAAATGCTCTGCACTACACTTTATTATCTGCATTTTGCACTTTGGATTGGCGCGGGATGCGCGCCTGTATGTGATGAAGATTGAGGGAAATCGATTTCAGTCATAAGTTAAGAAGATACATTAAATTTTAATTGTATAAGGTATTAACAACTGTATGTTACGTCAATGCTGCTCTTTCTTAGTTATAATTCTGCTCAATAATTTTTTTTTTTAAATTAAAAAGTCTATTCTTTTTAGTTCCCAATGTATCCTTTTCCAAACCCTCATATTAGCTTTGCCCATTACAAAACCTCTTCATGTTTTTATGTTTTGTTAATTATTCTTACCAAAACCCTAATACTTTCCCTAATACTAACCATTAAGTAAATGTGTTAAGTTTAATTTAAGGAAATTCTTCTTTTCAACCCATCCCTAATACTAACTTTAAATCTTAACTAATTAAATTGCATTGTATTTAACTAAAAGCAATATCTTTAATGTAGCCCTTTGTCTAATTGCAATCCTCAATATTTTATTAATGGATTTTAAAGTAAATTACCACGTTTAAAGATTTTTTGATACCTTTCCGGATACATCGCCCATTTAACTTGTTTATCTCTCATTTTTTAACTAACTCCATCTACCTTTCACCAGTATGTATGTACTCTAGTGCCCCTCTCGCAACATATGCATTTGAAAATACTTCTCAAAGGCCTAATGAGTTTTACTTTGCTCCTTTAATTTCTTTTTTGTTACTTTCATTTTATTGCACATGTTACCAGACTAGCCAGACTATTTCTCTATTTGATATATTGTTAACCAGATGCCTACTAGCCTGGCCTATACTGACTGACACACTTACCTACCCTATTAAAGGTAACAACTCGCAACCATCTTTCTATACACACCTGTTTAATTTATAATGAATGCACTTCTTGTCACACACTTGAGTACACACTGTACATAGTCTTCTCACTCTTGTTTGTACAGGTATATAAATTAATTACTTTCGATTGCCACATATGTATATTACATCTTTCAACATATTACTAGCTCACTGCATAAACCGACCAGACATTAGCTTGCCACGAAGGGTGCTAACATATTCCTATTTAAAGGTCACCTACGTGGACGTCTTCCAGTTTTGTATTTCTCTTATTCTTTTAACTCTATATACTTTGCAGCTTACATACTTTTGCCACACATAGACTTGTGTGTCAAAAAGATTCACACTTCTGGTGCACATGCTTTACACAATGACTAAGCAGTTACTGCTCTCTTGTCCAGGAATGAAGATTCCCTGATTTTTGGTTTGTTTCTCTCTATTATTATTCATGCTTTGGATTTAATCTAAGTCAACATTATTGCTGCCCAACACACATACTACTTAATAATACTGAATTATATTACCATTTGTTACTTTACACTATAAATATGTTTACACTTGTCACTGTGAGCCTGTAGAATCAGGCTCCAGTTATCTTATATTATTATTTATTGATTGCAGCTTTGAATAAGTTCTTCTTGGAGTGTAACAGTTGTCAGCTGACATATTGTTACTCTTGGCAATCTACATCATAACAAGGACTTTGTTTATTGTTTTCATTATCACCCACAATCATATGATTCTGCGATTTTAACTATCCCAAATGACTTAACTAGACAAGGCTGACTTATCATTACCCTTGCCACTCTACATGATAACAAGACCTTTAGTCTAATGTATCAGATTACTGGATGGTAACAGAAGACTCATTTATTGTATTTTAGCATTTTCTATAATTCCTTGACTTTACTTGTGTTTTGCATTGCATATTAATTGTCAAATGTGTGAATTATACTGTATGCAATAAAACAGCCCCTTTTAACTTTACATCCCCTTTTTCATCTGCTCTTATAAATGTATTGCATTTTTATGTATCTCTAACTACAGGTTATGCTACCTTGTTATGTTCTTTTTTCAGAAGTTATGTTTGTGTGTGGGAATTTTCTTCAAAAAATAGTTTTAAGATTTAGCATGCATTTGCTTCTCAGAGCCCTGGTTTTGTAAGTTTATTGGGAGAATTTGTGTGTGGCTTTGCGCGTGAAATTGGCTGTCTTATAAATAGAGCAAGACTCAAGTGTTAGCCATTTATGCGACTTCAGAATGGAAGTGATTTTAACAGGTTTCCAGAAATGGTAAGGAACATGGCTGCAGAGTGAAGCAAAGCTCTGAGAGGGGTTAAGCCTGACATAATTAGTCTGGTCAGAAGTTTGTTTCCATTCTCTAATCTTGATAGTACCAGAGTCTCTATGGTGGGACTGAAATCCTGTTGGGGATAAATGGTCTCATGTGAAGTGCTTTCATTGAAATCTGGTACTTTTATTCATTCCCATAAAATGAAAGAAGCATGTAAAGGCCTGTGGCTGTTCAATTCATTTCAAGAAAAGTTTTATAGATTTATTTGGAGCTAGGAGAAACTCTGTGTCTTTTATGGAATCAGTTGGTGTTTTATCTCGAGTATTCAGGAGCCAATATTAGATAAGAATTTCCTGAGTGTATCAATATTATCCCTGCAATCTGTTCCGATAGCAGCTTACAAGTGGAAGTCAAAACCTGTTATGGAGAAGCTCTAATCCACCAGGTCAATATGGAGAATGAATAACATTTGGATAACAGTGGACCCTTGTGGTATTGCAAAAGGACCACCATTTGGAATCAATAGGGAGTTACCTGTTTTCGAAGTAAGGGAATTTTTGGTAATAGAGGAGATAAATAGCTCACAGATGTTTCACCAACGGGTGCATGAAGAAAGCCAGATGGTTGGTAAAGTCTTGGCTTGGTTAACCAAGGTGAAGCAGGAAGCAGCATTAATTACCGAAATGCAGGAACCGGGGACTGTGGTTCTGGTCTCCGAAAAGGAAAGGGTGGCAAAAACCTTTCTTGACCACTACAATAAGTGGTACGCAACTAAATATACGGCTTCAAAGAAAGCAATACATCAGTATTTTCTAGACATCAACTTATCACAGCTGTCAAGTATTTAGGCAGAGGGCTTAGTGGTCGTTATTACAGCACTAGAAATCCAGCAGGCTCTAGCCTCAATGCCCTCCAGAAAGGCCTGTGGGAATTACTGCCTTCCAACAGAGCTGTATAAAGCGTTTCAAAAAGAGTTAATACCTTTCTTAGTACAGCTTTTTAATTTTGTGAAAACGGGAGGAGAGGTTCCATCAATTTTTAAGGAATCCACCATTGTCAGCTTTGTTAAAAAGGGAAAGAATCCCAGTGACGTAAACTCATATAGACCAATCAGTCTATTAAATACTGATTAAAAAGGCCTTATGAAAATCTGGGCAAATCGAATTACTCCAGCTGCCCAGAAGGTTATTCACAACGATCAGACTGGTTTTGTGGCAGGAAGGCAAATGTCATAAAATACAGGATTTTTAATTCATGCACTAGATTTTTTTAACACCAATCAGATACGCGCACTTATAAGGATGGTAAATGCTGAAAAAGCATTTAGCCTCGTAAATTGGTATGCTCTTTTATATGGCCGTAAGAGGGTGTGGTTACCTAGTCTAATTACTAATATGCTACACAATGTATATCAAGGAGCACAGGCCCAGGATTTTGTAAACTCCAACTTAGTAGGAACTGTAGAAATTAATTGAGGAACTCGGCAGGGTTGTCCCTTGTCACCTGTACTATTCACTTTTTTTATAGATCCATTGGCAGTCAGGATCAGGGCAAATGTGGATATAGAAGCACCAATAGAAGGCTTGTCCAAACTAAAACTGTTTGTGGATGATATCATTTTATATCTCAGGCCGGAAATGCAAAATATAAAAGCAATGTTGGCCGAGTTTGCGCAGTTTCAATCAATTGGAGGGTATAAAATGAATCACAACAAAACAGAAATATTGATGTTTAACACCTCTTGTAGTATCCTCCCCAGTATTTTTCAATGGCAAGCTCTTTCCAGTAACCTGATCTGGTACCTGGGGGCATACGTAACTAATTCCTATGCAGAGCGTTATAAAATGATTTATGAGGCAATGCTAAAAAAAATGAGAGATTTATTAGATAGATGGACTCTTCTCCCTCTCACACTCCATGGCTGAGTAGCTCTTATAAAAGTGTCACTCTTACCTTTATTAATTGTTTTATTCACAAATGTCCAGACGAAAATCAATACGATATCACGCTTTTGACAGTACGTTTGGAAAAAGAGGTACCCAGGGTAAAATATTCAGCGCTGCAATCGGAAATCATCAGGGGGGACTGGCATTGCCCCAGATACGTACATATTATGAAGCTTCTCTCATAGAAATATTGGTTTGTATAATAGATTTTAAGGTTCCTCAGATTGCTTCTTTTTGGATAATATGGTGAAGGAAGCCAGATCTCTGCTCCCGGTCTTCATAAAGACAGCTAAACTCCCTTAATAAAATTGATAGAAGACACTACAAGAGTATCGTATGAGACTCCAGTCATTATATTCTGTAAATGCTATGGCTGCAGGATATGAATATTTGCAGCTCAGGGAATGTAAAGTTGTGGGCTTACATATTCAGTGAAGCCATCTAAGGTTCTGGAATGCAAATCATTTTAGAGAGTTGGGCTACTTTTTGGAGGGAGGGAGATGTATTACTTGGCAGGAACTTCAAGCTAGGTGTGGGGACGGCTGCAACCAATTTCTTTCGGATATCTACAGATTACGCATCTAGTGAAAAAATAGTGTCTTGCGTCAAGCGGAGGCTCATCACCACTAACAGCCACTTTCTTTAGAGCAAAGCTAAGAGGTGTGGGTAACTGGTACAGATTTCTGCAGAGTCAAGGGAAATGCCCTTAAGGGCTGCCAACTTTAAGCAAATGTCATTTATGTCACGCTGGATGGCATATTATACTCCTAAAGCCCTCCATAGAATGTATCCTGAATTAGATGATAGATGCTTTCGTTGCCAGCAAATGTTAGGAGGAGATTGGTTCCAAACTTTCTTCACCTGCCCGATGCTGGCTCAGTTCTGGGAAAAAATATTTGGCGCTCTTAGTCTTGCTTTACAGGTAAGAGTTGACCCGGAGGCTGCTGTGATGCTCTTTGGCTTGTCAAAACTGAGACAAACTTTGCCAAAAGTTATATTGTGATTGCCTATTTAGTGGCAAGATCCTTGATTCTGCAGAATTGGAGGAAAACTACATATTTAGAATGGCATAATAAAATGATTCAAACAAAGAAATTTGAAGAGGGCTATGCAAAAAGGGTTGGAGCAATTAAAAGGTTTCCTGGGGTTTGGACATATATGGAGGGAGTAGAAAGGGACAAAGTGTAAATCAGAGTAAACTATACCATTGTGATCATAGAAAATCATTGTTAGGAGGGGCGGAAAATGAATTAAGGCACTTTATTGAACCTCAGTTGGCTGCATCTACAAAAAATAGGAAATATGCATTTTAGAATTTATTTATACTGGTACAATGCGCTTTATCTAGGTCTGGGAGAGGTACAGGGATCGATGTTATTGTCCTAGAATTATATGTTTTTTTAATGCAAGAGGATGTTTCTTAAAGGTATTCCCGGCACATTGCACTTTACTCTGTGTTTAAGAAAGGCTTAGGAATAGAGCACCAAAGCCATAACCAAACCCTGTGTTTTAATGACAAAGTCTATTTATTATCAAGAAAAATAACGTTAATGGATTTTTTTTTTATGATGTAATGGATGTTCTATGCTTCTGCTCAATATTTTTTTTTGTTAAAGAGTTACCTGTTTTAATGCCTTAGACCTGTCAGTCAAGTATATTTTAAACCATTTCAGAATCATCAAATGATTGTTGTGAAAAAGAGATTAGGATGCAATTCAATTTCATGTGCAAAAACCCCTCTTAATTAATCACTTAATGAAAAATGCCTCATTTAGGTTTCTGACATGAAATGTGAGACTTTAACTATTCGGGAGTTGCCCAACATCACCAGCATCCAGTTATACTTTAAACCAACCAATTTTCATTAACAAAGTAACCTATATACCTTTGGTGTTCAATCACACTAAGGGCCCAATTCCGATCTCGCTCGGAAAGCCCTAAGGCCGACTCGGTCCCATAGAGCTTTCCGACCGACTCGTGCTCCTGGGCTCCGAACGCCCGAGTATGATGCAAGTACGCGCTGACGGACTTGGGTCGCTCGGAGCCCCATTGAAGTCAATGGGAGCCTGATGTATGTTGCGTACATAGGGTTCCATTGTGAAAAAAGTACGGAGCGGAAAAGGGTGCCCCCTGTCGTGGGGACGCGTCGGTGCCCCCTGCACCGTACATGCATGTGTAGGGGGGACCCTTGGGTCCCCCCTGTGACTGAGTCGTAGCGCTATGAGTGAAGGGGGGCCCGCTACGGCCCCCAAAGTCCACTTCCTGGAGCTTTTTTGTGTCAGGGGTTCCGAGTCGATTCGGCTGCTCGACGCGCGCATCGTACTTGGTCGCTCGGAAGTCAGACCCATTGTGCGGTGCTGACGGGTACGAGTCGGTCGGAGCGTGAGGCTAACCTCACATGGTACTTGCTCGCTCGTGAAGCGGTAGGAGTCGTCCAGAAATCGCGCGTAGGAGACGGAGTCGCTCCTGACGGATGCCGTCAGGAGCCCCTCCTGTACAAATCAGCTGAAATCGCTGTTAGCATCAGCTGAAGCCATTTTGTTTTTGGCAGCCATTTTAGTTAGCCATGTGCTCGCCATGTACTTTCTCCCTCTTCACTGTTGCCTGCTCTTGTATTTCACTTGAGTCAGGAACTATAATTAACTCCTTCAGTACTGAGCCAGAGCACTGCACATGCTCAGAAAGGCCTAGCTGCTAGAATTCACCTGCTCTTGAAGTAACTGTCAGGCTATTTTAACTAATGTCAGCAATATTGTAAACCCTCCCACTCTGTTGAGTAAGCGATTCTTATGTATCCTTATATGTAACTAGCTATTCATGTGTATACTTGTACCGCCTCTTTTTGAGTCTACATGCTAACTCAGCTATAAACTGGGCATAAAAGACCCAGGGTCTCTGTACTCCAAGGACTGCCTCCTACAGTGGCCTGAGGGTACTGTATTGACGCAGTCTCCCTCACGTGAGGTTAATAAAGTTGTTATTTTGATATTCCAGCTTCCGTGCCAATCTCTTCTTTGTTGGTTTAAGGACCAGGTGCATCAGTGAACCCCTTAAAAGGTTTTTTTTCTACACTCCGACTAACATCTGAATCAGGCCCTAAGTAGTACTTTCAAAATGTAAACTGCAGGCATGAAAATAATATTTTAATTTCACTACACCAAGCTAAGTACATGAACTTAAACCACAAGACTGTGATCAATTCAATGTGTGGGGTTTCTGATGCAGGTAGTCTACATAATGCTGTTAAAAAATGCATCCATTTCAAGATGAAACCCTCAGATAGAATCGGTATGGTGATAAGGCTGACTGAAGCCACACAGTCTTGAGTATCATTGGTAATTCTTAAATAGGTGAAAATAAAAATATTTTTTTCATCTGACTATGATGATTAACATTTTCATGGCAATAGTCTGGATATAAACAAAAATCCTGGTAAAGTAAATCAAGGGACAGGGAGATCTGGGATGAAATTACATCCTACCGTTGCTCATGATGTTGCTGTATACTCATCTCACATTAACTCGAACTGACCAGACAGACCTAGTGAATAAACAAATGTTATTTTTAGGATTATCTTTGTTTATTCATTTTAATACATGAACACAAGCCTACATCCCAAGGCCACCAAGGACAACTGGAAGCATGGATCATAAGAAGCATAATAAACAGAACAAATGGTCACAGTTGCCAGGCATTGTAAAGTGATATTGAGTAAAAGAAAACGTCAAAGAACCACCATAAAATAAATTTCTTCCCACCCAGTGCCCTGGAGGACCACTCCTACTAAGCTGAACCCACAGTTTCAGTCACCAGCCATGTGAGCTCCCTCCTTTACTATGCTGTGGGTGTAGTTGACTCGCTTCTGTTGGGGCTCATGCATATTACCGGTACAGTGTTCAGGTATTTGGGACAAGTGATCTCATGGAATTCACTCAATAGCGTGGAGAGACACGTCTTACAATGTGAGTCAAAGCTAGCATCTCTACCTGTCAAGCCCAGAGTAATCTTTTCCACCACCTACATGTCCCACACCCGGCACAGCCAGGACCTACACATGGATGTGTCTTCTTTGCCCAATAAACTCAAGATATCTTGTTTAGCTCCTTCCAACAAGAGTTTGATGTGGTGGCATCTGTGTGATTTCAATTGGCACAAGAGTCAATCCATTGCTCCCAGAATGATGTATGCCAGGAAACACAACATTTGGATCTTCTATATACAGTCAAACTTGTTTAAGACCAAGTCTGATTTTCTCTGAAGCTTGGTTCAATGCTAGAGTAAATGCATTAGTGTCCTGGTATTGCCAGAATTTCTTCAGCAGAGATAATTTTTCGGGGGGGCTAATGGGGCCTACTTATGAAATCTGATAGGTTTATAGGACCAGTGAAGAATTATTCTTGTAAGGGTCTCTCTCATCGAGGTGCTGGTTGCGTTTAGTCGGGGTCTTGTTAGTATCTCAGAAAATTCCTTGTGTGTGAGAGTCTCCCCAGTCTCGGCCTCTCATCAGAGCTGGCCTGCCGTCCGAGTCGGGGAGAGATCAGAGTTAAGCGTCTTGAAAGTATTAGAAATCAGCCTTCTGGCATAAGTTTTGAGCAGGATCCATTTCTCAAGAGTGGTCATTGGGCGAGATTCCCCTGGCAACATGCTTTTATGAGTCACCAAGTGTCTCACCTGAAAGTATCACAGTCTCTTAATTTTGGTTCCCGGGAGGTCGAGAGGTGAGTGTGACCCTGATGACTGGGAAGAATTATAGCCCCCATGCACAGGATCATCTGGGCAACCAAGGTGTCTTCCAAATTGATCCCCTACTATTGATAAGTCCATGAGGCACTAGGCCTTTTCAGAAGCTGCTGTGCCCCTTTCCACCATTTAATGGAGCTGGGCTGCGTGATAGTAATTGGCTATATGAGGTATTCCCAGCCTCCCTCCGACGTGTGGCTGTACATCGTGTGTTTAGGCAGTCTGGCCTTCTTACACCCACAGATGAAGGTGTTAATTGTGCTTTGAAGATCCCTCAGAACCTCATGTGAATGTCCCACTTTAAGCCGTGGAAGCTCAGGAAGTTGTCACGAATGTCAAAGACGTCTGATGCTGTTGCCCACCCTTTAATTGACTTGCAGAATAAAACATCTTCTAATATTAAGGTATCGTGGCAATATTTGACAAATGCAATTAAATAGACTTCCTTCGCTAAGTCAGTTGCTTCATCCAGTTGCAAAGCAAACAAGCTTGATTTCAAGCGTGCTATGGGTTGTCTGTGGATATCTTCTGACATCTCAGAGATTTGATGGTGAACTGTGAAGTCAGAGAGGGATATTGGGCCAAATGTATCATGGATTTTAGGGGTCGTAAACAGCCCTATTTTCAGAATTGGGCCGTTTGTAACTGGTAAAAGTATTTTTGTATGTATGAATTCCAATTTGCAATTCAGTAACATGTTAACTGAACCACTCTTCGGAATTGCGAATACATACCAATTCGGTATTAGGAAGGAGCATATTTAGGGCATCCCTTTCTAATACCGAATCGCAGCGGTACATAAGAATGTTTTTCGACCAAAATGCGGTTGCAAAACATTTGCATTTTACCACCTACTTCAAGTATGTGGTAATCCCTTCGCAAAGGGGAAGGGGTCATTAAGGGACCCCCTCCCCTTTGGGAATAGTAGAGAAAATGTTTTTTCAGAGCAGGCAGTGGTCCCACAGAGCACTGTCTGGTCTTAAAAAATGAACTGAAAACTTTTCATTTTTCTTTTTAAACACAACTTGTTTTCCTTTACGGAAAATGGTCTGCACTTAAAAGAAAATTATTACTTTATTTAAAAACAGTCACGGACATGGTGGTCTGATGAGCCCAGCTGGCCACCATCCCCATGATTATAGAGATTCCGGATGGGTCACAAATTGTGACCTACCTCATTAATATTACTGAGGTAGGTCGATTTGTGACCCACTAGGAATCACTAAATGAAACTCATGGAGTTTCATACATTAGGAATAGTGATTACCTAATTGCGATTCACAGTGAATGCCAATTAAGTACTCGCTATTTCCAATTATGATACATTGTTTTAAACTACTCTGCTTCTTGTTCACCACACATTGTCTTGGCCACATCGAGAATTGCTGAGAGAATCACCTTTTGTTCATTTGTAAAAGGCTTTTTGTTTTTGGCAATGTGGTATGCTAAAACAAATTCTACTTCTTCTTTCAAGCGAACCATGTTTTGATTCCAAGTGGCATTTTAATTTGACTGGTATCAGGTTGTCATTAGCCAAGGTCACTCCACAAACCACACAATGTGGCCTAATTTCCCCAGTAAAAATGATGAGGTGAAACCAAAGTCCAAGTAGGATGCATCATACTTCCTTATTTTTGCAGCTTTTTTCTCACATCTGTTTCAGTCTATTGCTTGGGCACCCTGCCCTCTTTTTGATATAAAAAAAAACAAAGTTCTATATTAATGGATTGTATGTACTTGCTGCTGCTTTGGGTACAGTTTGTTACCTCTTTGAGTTCCCCAATTGTTTTTTTTAAATCTTATGTTGGATGTATAAAACATAAATTTAGACAGGCAGTCCATGACGTGCTCAAAAGTGTTCCAGGCTTTCTTTAGTAGGTTGCTGTTGTGAGCCATTATCATGCTGCCTCGCATTCATTGCACCAGGTAACATGGGTATGACATGCCAAGAAACCACTACTCCCTGAGAATAAGATCTGGTGATATATTGTATTGGTATTAATATATCACTTTCTATTCTATGTGCTAACAAGCATTGATCAGCAGATCACAAATTCAACTCCTGGCAAAGCCAACTCAGCCTTCCATCCTTCTGAGCTTTTTATATTGAGTAATAGTAACGTTTCTTAGAGGGTAGGTATTCCAACCAGATAAGTAATCTAATTACAGGGGGCAGGGTGATGTAGCTAAGACTCCTAGACAAGCAATTCCTTCACAACTCAGTTTAATTTTACCCAAAGCAGTGAAATGGAAGAGAGAATGCAACCCTGCAGTGGCAGAATTGCATACTTTACAAGCACAATATATGGGCTCAAATCCCAGCTTCCCCACCTGACCAGCAAGTGTGATCAGCAGCACATACTTCACTTCACTCTCTATAATTTCCCTTAATCCACCAATGCAAAAGAAAATATAAGAAATACAGTTCAGGAAGTATACAAAATTCTCACTTGTATATTGTCAACACAAAATAATATTGCTTCACATTTAATATCCTATGCCATATAAACTGGCACATCTTGGGTAAATTGTGGCAGCGTTGTCAGGGCATGGTATTCTTGCTCTGCAGTGCACACTTTGTATGTCTATCTCACTTTCACTTTTGTCATTTTCGTACCTTGGGCAAAGCTTCAGATGTGTATTTGTTCTAGTTATGCACAATTTGGAGATCTCTGATTTAATTAAACCCAAAGCACTGACATTTGGTAGTAAAAAGAAGAGAGAAGGATGTAACCCTACAATGGAAGAATTGCACAAGTTACATGCAGGAAACCTCAGCTCAAATCCCACCTTCTGCACTTGACCAACATGTGTGATCCGCAGCACAACAGTACATGCATCATTTCAGTACATGTGATTTTCCTTAATCAGGGCCTCTGGAATTATGTGGCAGGGGAGGACGGTATTTTGTGGCAGCCTTGACTATATTATGTTGCAATTTACAATTTTTGAAGCACACGCATTCCAGCTCAAATCAAAGTGAAGTACAATTAAGAGACGAGAAAAACAATAATGAAGTCTTTGTTTCTTCTTTGATGTTATTTATTTCTTCCACTCCCTTAAGCCAACGCGTTTTGTCGTTTGGGGGTAACAACCCTACGGCTTCCTCAGGGCTGGAAGTAATACAAATGCCAAATTTGTAATACACATAAACTAGACACAATTTTCTAGCAATGAATACATGCCCGATTTCTTGCCCTGTGCAAAAAGGTCTAAATAATTCAAATGGAAAGAAAGGGGTGCCCATTTCGTGCATTTTCTAGAAAGACACCAAGAATTCACAATCTTTCAACAAAAGAGACACACATTCAGTGCCTAATTGCTTTTGTGAGTCAATCAACACATGCTCATATTTAATCTTAGTAGTAACATAACTTTTAGATGAGAACAGAATACATCCATTGTCGTCGTGATGTCCCTATAGTGTGAGTAAGATTTGCTGATCTTCCAAAAGTAGTGCTCAATTATTATTGTCATTAAAATCCACATGTGAAATACACACTCCCAAGGAAAAGAAACCTGGGGGAAGTGCTGTACCTTACGGTAATGAATAAATTCCAGAACACGATCTAAAAAGACCAAAAGATAAGGAGGTACGTGTCACAAAGAACATGAGGCACAAGTTTCTCAGTACGACAATTTAGGTCCCGCCTCTTACACCCAACTTAGTGAACTTTACATAAGGGCAGGCAGCAATATAGGCACTGTACTCTTCATAATTAAGACAAAATGAGTGACAATTTGGACCGCAATAGACTTGCGGAAGAACTTTTTGAGAACCTGTGCAAGGGTAGTACAGTCACTGAAGCAGTCAGAAGTGGCAACCCACCTGGAAATGAGGGACTTCATGATAAGTTCATCAGATTGGAGAAATTGGAACGAACTGAGATGTCGAAGTGGTGGGATGGGGCCACACTTAAGCAATACGTGAAACTAAATAGGATCCCAAGGGGTCTTCGTTCCCAGATCATCCCCACATACGATGATATGGACAAAGAGATACTTAGTATATGGGAAAAGGAATTAACATCTAGTTCAATGAAACTCATAGACATTCTAATTGAAAATGCTGATAGAAAAGTCACGAAACTTCAGGCTGAAATTGCGCAGTTGGAGGGTGAAATTGTAGCCTTAAATCTCCCAGAGGCCACTACAAAGAATTATGACATTCTCAAAACAGTATTGCTTAATCATCAGAATGACATCAAACAGAGGAAGTGATTTTACTCTTTCTTCTGTGGAGAACCTCATACTTTGTCACTCTGCACACCCTCGAACTGAATTATTAAGTGTTATTACCTATTTTGAATAGTTGTGATGCTTTCTCTACAAGGAATATATACCTTTCCTTCATATATTCAAACTGGTGTCTAAACATTACTATTGCAGAGATATAAGAGTAATGATTGGTGTATATACAGAGACCATAGGGGCGATTAGGATGGCGTTCGGAAAACCATTCTGACCGCCGTGGCAGCGGAAATTAACCGTCCGTATGTACCGCGGGAAAACCGGCGGTCAGATTAGGATGAACCGCCAGAAAAATCCGACCGCGGCAGACGGATCCCACGAAACTCCGCCGGCACCATCCGGAGCAGGTGAAAATCCGTCCGCAGCAGTCGGATTTGCTGCGGAAAGAGCCAAAACCGCCATTCGACCAGCGGAATGACCGCAAGTGAAATTAGGATACGATTGCGGTGACAGCGGAACGATCAGTTGTTTCTGACGGCAGCGATTGCAACAATTAATGAATAGGAGAGCCAGCGGAAGGACTGTTGTATTCTGACCGCCGCGATCGCAACAATTGATGAATGGGAGAGCCGGCGGAAGGGCTGTTGTATTCCGACCGCCGCGTTCACTCCGGAAGAGTAATGGCGGTCGAAAGCAACCACACAACAAAGCTACCAAGTGTGGCCATTAATCTGGCTCAGCCTCAAAAAACACCTAACACACCCCAATGACACATCCCCATGGCAAGTAAAAAGATACAAATCCTGGGTCAACCCCACAACACACCTGACATGAATACTAACCCTGGGCGTAGTTCGCGTAGTCTCGCTACGCGTAGCTACGCGAAGTGTACTTTGCACTAAGCGTAGCTACGCGAACTGCATAGTGCGGTAGGGAAATGCTGTTCGCAATGATTGCACAGTGCCGGATGCTTGTCCGCACTGTGCAATCATTGTGAACGGCATCATGCACAGTGCAAGCAGTCGTTTTCTGCCGCTCGAGTAGATTTTTACTTGAGCGGCAGCTTTCTCAGCGCGGACTGGTAGTTTCTCATCGCGAGCGGTCGCGAGCATACGCGACCACTCGCAATGAGAAACTTGACCTCCCGCGTTGAGAATCTCGCCGGAGGTTTCTTTCCACGCTCGCGATCGGCAACTTGATGTTGCCGATCGCGAACGAGGAAAAAGTCTCGCCGGGATGTTGATTTTGCTCGCTCGTGGTCGCCAACTTGACGTTGAGGACCGCGAGCGAGCAAAAAATGCCCGCTACGCTACGCGTTTTTGCACTGTGCTACGTCCGATTCGCGTAGCGCATAGTTGCGCAAACTACGCACACTCCGCGAGCGTAGCGTAGTTTTCCGCCCAGGCCTAATGAATACTCCATTTTGACCCACCCACATAGTTGAGTATAAAACCAGCCCCTTCCCTGACCAGAATCCTTTGCACAACTCCACAACTGAAGGGCCCAACCCCCAGCACAAAGTAGAGGCAAATCAGCACACATCACACCCTCACAACCACACACACCACACACATCACCACCACTACCTTCACAACTGCACTGTTCCCACATTTGCACATCACACACCATGTCACAGAAGAAGATGCCCAAATTCACTGACAACGAGTTGTCAGTGATGGTAGATGAGGTAATCAGAGTAGAACCACATTTGTTTGGAAGCATGGTCCAACAGACACCAGTAGCCACCAAAAATCAAATGTGGGCAAGGATTGTCAACAAAGTCAGTGCAGTAGGGATCACCCCGCACACCCAGAAGGAGATCAGGAGGAGGTGGCATGACATCAAGACCAGGGTGAAAGAGCGTGCCAACAAGAACCATGAGCTGGCTCAGAGGATTGGCGGTGGCCCTCCCATTCCACCACTAACATTCACCGAATGGGAGGAGAAGGTGCATGCCACACTGCATCCAGAGAGTCTCACAGGAATAGCCGGGGGAGTGGAGGCTGGTAAGTTACAAAAAATGTCTCCTATTACACTGCTATGTACTGCCTTGCACAACTACAAAGCTACACTTCCTAGGCCCAAATGCACTTATGTACAACACACTCTTCCCAACACATGTCTCACAGATCTAATATTTCCTTCCTCTGGATCACCCCAAAGGTAGCTAGCAACATTCCCAGGGGGGAATGTGTACAGGCAGACAGCACTACATCTCCCACCAGGCACTCTTGTCCCACAACTCAGCAGGATGGAGTACTCCCCACACCCACAACCATGTGGCAGCCATTGCATTGCTCTCTTCAAACTCACAGGTAGGTAGCCATCTTAATAGGGAGGGGTGTTTGTGGGTGGGAAGCCAGCACTACAACTCCCACCAGGCCCCCTTGTCCCACAACTCAGCAGGATGGAGCACTCCCCACACCCACAACCATGTGGCAGCCATTGCATTGCTCTCTTCAAACTCACAGGTAGGTAGCCATGTTAACAGGGAGGGGTGTTTGTGGGTGGGAAGCCAGCACTACAACTCCCACCAGGCCCCCTTGTCCCACAACTCAACAGGATGGAGCACTCCCCACACCCACAACCATGTGGCAGCTACTGCATTGCTCTCTTCAAACCTACAGGTAGGTAGCCATCTCATGCTCTCTTGTCTCACCCCTGAGCAGGATGGAACACTCCCCCCATCCAAGAATCATGTGTAACCTATTCCCTTCCTCTGCTCCACTTCACAGGTAGGTAGCCATCTTAATAGGGAGGGGTGTTTGTGGGTGGGAAGCCTGCACTACAACTCCCACCAGGACCCCTTGTCCCACAACTCTGCCGGATGGAGCACCCCCCACAACCACAACCATGTGGCAGCCATTGCATTGCTCTCTTCAAACTCACAGGTAGGTAGCCATCTTAACAGGGAGGGGTGTTTGTGGGTGGGAAGCCAGCACTACAACTCCCACCAGGCCCCCTTGTCCCACAACTCAGCAGGATGGAGCACTCCCCACACCCACAACCATGTGGCAGCTATTGCATTGCTCTCTTCAAACTTACAGGTAGGTAGCCATCTCATGCTCTCTTGTCTCACCCCTGAGCAGGATGGAACACTCCCCCCATCCAAGAGCCATGTGTAACCTATTCCCTTCCCCTGCTCCACTTCACAGGTAGGTAGCCATCTTAACAGGGAGGGGTATTTGTGGGTGGGAAGCCTGCACTACAACTCCCACCAGGCCCCCTAGTCCCACAACTCAGCAGGATGGAGCACCCCCACAACCATGTGGCAGCTATTTTCCTCCACTGTGTCACCGAACAGGTAGGGAGACACTGCATGCACCCTGCCATCCTTCTCAAAATGCATGGAGCCATATGACCACACCAGCCCTCACATGCCAGCCAACTTGGCTTAGATCCAAAAGCCACATCCAGTGTGCAGACAGCTAAGCGTACGTAACTATCACTGAAATTAAACTTTGACTCACCAAGTCACATGTTGAAGAAATTCAGGGACCAATCATGCACAGCACAGAATGCAATGTGTAAGTGCCTTGGTGTCAGAGCATGAAGGCCCATATGAACACAAAACATGCATGGTCAATTCAAAAAACAAAGTAAAGTACATGATATGAAAAAGGTATGTATAACATTACAATGGCTAGTTCTTGATTAGCTGAAACTGATTCCATGCAGAGCAAACCAAAAAGACACATCACATAAAGTTGATGTGCTGCAAGTCGTTAGATGACGACATGTCCTTGTAATCACACAATCTGTACGTGGCACATGGTTTCTATGTACATGTCACACCATGGACAAGTAATGTATGTACCTCAACATCATGTCATGATGCTCAGTACCTTGCAGCCATATAAAGTGATTTCAATGTAAAGTGTGTGATGTATCACATGTAACATCCAAACGTCTAACACCAAGCTTGTGGAGTGCACTTCAATGACCATTTCACCTCTGTTCAATAGGAGATCCACAAGCAACTGCTGCAGAACACAGCACCAACCTACAGAGCCAGTCTCCCCCCGGAACATGAACTCTCGGATGCAGACTCCCTACGTTTCTCGGATGAGGAGCAACAACCTGGCCCATCTGGACTGCCAGGGCGCACCACGTCCCAGGCCCCCATTGTCCCCACCAGCTCCACCACCACAGCAACAACAACAGCGCTGACCCCTGCTGCAATGACCTGTGTGGACTCAACCACCAGCACCAGCACCACTGCTGCCTGCAACACTCTCCCTGCCTCAGTGGTTACCAACACCACCACACAATCAGAGGAGGGCAGTGTGAGTTTGCGGGTGCGTCGAGTGCCAACGCCACAGTTCCGGGTCAGCAGGGCAGGTGGGAGGGCAACTGGGGGACAAATTCCAGGGGACACTGGGACCGAAGCCATGGCCAACATCGCCAGAGTCCTTGGGGCATATGAGTAGACCCAGGGACACATGGGCCAGGTTGTGGAAGAAGTGTGTGATCTCCGCCTGCTGCTGAGGTCCATGGACATGCGTATGGGCCAAATTGTGGACCTCATGGGCCAGCTAGTGGGTGTTCTGAGGGACAGATATGCGGCCCAAAGGACAGCTCAACCCCCCCTCCAGTGGCCCGCAGGATGATACTCCCACCACCTCAGCTGTGGCCACAGAGAGTGGTGAGCTGCAACAAAATGACTCCTCAGACACCGCTGAGCCCGCAGCAGTGGCCCCCCCTGCCAAACACTCAAGGGGCGGTCCGAGAAACATCAGGGGAGAATCAAGTGGCAATGCACCATCCAAAAACGCTAGTCGCTGAGCCAGCCATGATGGCACCTCTGTTCCCCTTGACATTGACTTTGTTGACTATCCTAACCCACATTGCCATGTTGATGGCAGGTGTCTGTTGGACTGTGTGACTACATCAATGTGGTGACTACTCTATTGTCTCATTTACCATCACTGCCAACTCAGAAATTCACTTAGCATCATTTTGTAAATAATCACTTTTCTGTCACAAATACTCATTGTAAATAAACACTCTTTACACACCTATGTCTTTGTGTCAGCTCCATGTTTATCACAGTATGTACAATGTCAACTCAGATTCCAAAGTACCACAAGCTCTGATTGCGAAGAGGCATTGAGAGGGTGAAGGGACCCAGAAAGACACAAGAGAATGACATTTACTTGTCAGGTGATGCCATCACAGCTAGAACACACCACTAGTCATCAAGGTACACAAACCAGCACACATAACAATGAGCAACAACATCAACATAGACATTATGTAGCTGGTCATAAATACCCTGTGCCACACACATCAGCCATTAGCACAGAGCCAACAACAGCCAGCAGTCAAAAAGCTCTTCTAGGCTTTGTCACTACCATCAAAGACAACAGACAATGTCACTGTAGTACAATGTCACTCACCCTCAAGGGAAGTAGTTGTTGATGAGCTGTTGACGCAGGTCAACACCTTCCTCCTCTCCACTATCATCGTCACTGGACATGTGTGGGTTTGCTGGGGGGTCATCTGCTGCTCATCATCGTCCAAGAGCAGGGGGATCTCTTTGCAGAAGGCCAGGTTGTGGAGCATGCAGCATGCAACTGCGATCTGACACACCTTTTGGGGAGAGTAGAGTAGTGCCCCTCCGCTCTTGTCCAGACACCGGAATCTAGACTTCAGAACCCCAAAAGTATGCTCCACCACACGACGTGTCCTCCCATGTGCATCATTGTAGCAGACTTCACCCGGTGTCCTGGGATTCCTCAGTGGGCTCAGCAACCAAGGCCGGTTGGGATACGCAGAGTCACCTAGGTGTGAGATACACAGACCAATTTTGTAATATAAACAGTAGCTGAGGACAGCATGTCACACATACAGCAAACTACTTGACTCTGCGTACTCACCAACAAGCCATGCACGCTCCGGATGCAGATTTGCCATCAGCTGTGGTATGATGCTGTTACGCAGTATGTAGGAGTCATGTGCTGATCCTGGAAATCTGGCACAGACATGGGAGATAATCATATCCGCTTGGCATACCACTTGCACATTAATTGAATGGAAATGCTTCCTGTTCCTGTATATGTGCTCACGTGCCTGTGGAGGAACCAGGCCAACATGTGTGCAGTCAATGGCACCAACAACATTCGGTATGTTGCCACGGTCATAAAAATCACCCTTCACATCTGCCAATTCATGTCTCCTGGGAAAATGGATGTAGCGGTCCTTGTATGTCATCATTGCGGACAGGACATCACATAGCACCATGCTGAACATTGGTTGAGACATCCGACCTGCGCTGGCCACCGTGTACTGGCACGAACCAGTTGCAAAGAAATGCAGGGCCGCCATCACCTTAACTGTTGGTGTCAAAGCAGTCGGATAGGTTCTGTGAGGCCTCAGATGGGGCTCCAACTGACCACATAGGTCTTGAAGGGTAAGTCGATCCAAACGGAACTTCCTTATGATGTCCTCATCCTCCATGTCCGCCAGCACTGTGAACAGACGATGCACGTTTGGTCGTCTCCTACATAAAATGAAAGTGGACACATGTCAATTCAATTCCCCTATGAGATGTGTCCAACATCTTACGTCTTGACTGACACAGCGCAAACAATGACTAGACTGAAACAACAGCTTAAAGCACAAGTCACATGCAGAGACACCTTGATCTCAAGTAGTTGTACATGTGTTCTGTATGTATATACCGAGTACCTCCAAAACAGATTCTGACTATGTGAATGGAAAATGGTACATTTGGACATCTTGTGTCACCAGCCCTGAGAGTAGTTGACGCAGCAAATGTTTGAAACAGCAACACTGCTGGCTTCTACGTAGCTGCTGTACCTGCCACACCTTCTTGCGTAAGTCAGACAGAGCACACATTTTCAACACAATGAGCACAGTGTGTGTAAGCAGATCAACTATCAAAATGATTTCAGCAATCTACACAGTGAAATAGACACATTATGTAGTCAGTCCATCATTACTGTGGGTTGCTTAGCCATCTCACACATTGACATGTTCACAAATATGAGAGTTCATTACACAAGAGATCTGTGTACATGCACATAAATATCATATGTGACATGTGAGGAAGTACATGCCAATGCATGTAATCCTGTGCACTGACATGGCATGTGTAGTCATCAGTGAGTTCAATGTCAAACTAGCACTGAATTTACCATTCAGGTGGCATGATTCATTGTAAGTGTCTAGTGTTCAATGATGAGAATTTGCCATTGCCATTGCTACAGCATGATGTGTCCATAGGTGCCGTATGCGTGCTCCACCACCGCAATCACGGTCATTGGCCACAATTGAAAAATGCCAATTCGCGGTAGCGACCGCCTGGGCCCCGCGGTGTGACACCGCCAATGCCCATGCCTTACCAGCCAATGGGAACCGCGATCGCGGTAGTGAATTACAAATTTGAAACCCGCGGTAGGCGTGCTCTGCTACCGCAGGCCAGGTCATTCGGTACTATCAAAAGATGCACGATTGTGGTAGCGACCGCCTGGGCCCCGCGGTGTGACACCGCCAATGCCCATGCCCTACCAGCCAATGGGAACCGCGATCGTGGTAGTGAATTACACATTTGAAAATCGTGGAAGGCGTGCACCGCCACCGCGGTCCCGGTCATTGGTTACATTTGAAAAAAGCTGACCAGGAACACCAATTGCAGCAGCTGAGTACCACTGAAACAACCCCAGGGGGCTATATATGTCTGTGAGAGAGCCACACATTACAATTGCATCCAGACACTGCTGCCTGCCATTCTTCACCAACAACTGCTGCTGTTCCTGGACCCAGTGATGGCGAGAACTGAGAACATCAGGGCCCGTCCCTTCACCACAGAGGAGCTGGAGGTCCTGGTGGACGAGGTGCTTTCACAGTATGGGAGGCTATATGGTGCTCCAGATGTACTGGTAAGTGTTTCAGAGTGACAGTTTGAGAGTGCTCACAGTGCTCACATGATATTGCTCTGCAGTAGTATGTGCCTGTGTGTGCAAGTTAATGTGCATGCATCCTCATTTTTGATGTACCATGCTCCATACCTGGCCTAGTAAATATTGCACTTGACTATTTGTGGAGGATGGAAACATGGACATTTCAACAGCCCTTCTCCAGCAAGTAAAATACAAATGTTGGTCTGAGACTGGGTAATGTAAATGAGTGATACACTGCCTGGCATGCTGACTTCATGTTGATGGGGTGTGTAACCTTATTTCCACAGATCCATGGCTGCATTGAAGGGTGGGAGGGACATGCAGTGTTTTTGCAGACATACTGTCACACTGCTGGTTTGCACAGTTGAAGTCTGAAAAAACATTGCCTGGGCTATGTGATGACATAGTCCACGAGTTTTTCACATGCTCATTTGTGACATTGCAAAGGTATGTCTTCCAGAGGGTAATGAAGGATGGGTGTACAGTTTTCATATTGCCCCCATGGATATGTGTGCATTATGCACAAGAGTAAAATGCCTGAGTGTAACACTTTTGGTGGTGATTCACCTATGACACATCAGATAAATGTAATTTGGAGATATCATCCTTCCATTATTTTCATTATGTGTTCTGACTCGCATGTGTAGGCACTGTTTGCCCTCTCATATTGTACATGCATGTGAATGTTCTGGTGGCCCACGTTTAACCTCAGTGTGAGTCCCCCTGGCCTGCACAGAAACTGTCCAATTTGACAAGCACCCATCAGTGAATGGACAGAGTGAAACATATGTGTTGTCTGCCACCCTATTTCTCAATGAGCTATCTTAGGCCTGAGGATTGCACAAGACAGACCTTGTGAGAAGAGTGTGAGAATGTAAGATCATGGCCCTAAATGTGACCTCCATGACACAGGTAGCCATTCACTGGCCAAGGACATTGAGGGGTGTGTAGTGTTGGACACAGTGAGTCTTCCCCGACACATCATTTCAAATGTATTGTATGTCTTGCTCACTCACATACTGCATCACAGATGAGGGTCTTCTTCACATTGGTTTCTGTGCTGGCACTATGCATGTGTATGAGATGGCCATGTACTGTGTCCATCCTCATACTTGTATACATTTATATGAAAGTATTTGATGCAAGTATACTACATGTCATGCTGTATGGCCTTGGCTTAACATTTATGTATTGGGGTGCTATGTTTTTTCATGCTCCTGTACTGACACACAGTGGTACATAAAACAGTGTCACTGAAACTTCCTCTTCTTGTCTCCCATGCCTGCAGCTTAAGGTCCACCAGCGTAAGGCCATATCGAGGGCCATTGCACGCAAGGTGCGGGCTCTGGGTGTCTCCAACTGACGGCACACACACTGTCACAAGAGGTGGGATGACATCTGCCGGCTGAGCAAAAACGTGGCAGAGGTGACGCTGGGGGTGCTCCCTCGGAGTGGCAGGTTGGCGCGCATCTTGGCAGTGACACAGCCAGAGCTGGATGGACGTTTGAGGGCCCATCAACAGCAAGTTGGGGGTGAGTATTCTGCGAAGTGTGTCTTTGGGTGTGAGTGACTGCATGAATCCCAACCCTGAGCCAGTGCGGAGCTCTGTGATGTTTCTAGTGTGATGCAATGGCTTCTAAGTGGCCTCTGTGTTGAGTGCAGCAGTCATGCATTTTCACAACATGTAGTTTCTCATGTGTTTAATACAATGACCCTTGACATTGCAAGATGAGATGTGGCCTTGTGACATATGCTGCATTGTGGGTGTCATAGACCTGGCAGTGAACAGCAGTGAGCATCATCTTAGTGTGCTTTTGTAGATGTGTGCGGTGCACAACTTAAAATTTGTGAGAACTACACATCTGACATCAATGTGCAACTGTAGTTGTGCTTCAAAGCACAACATGGTGGATAACAGGAGCTTATGGCCATTGCAAAAGGACATTTGGGAGTCTGTATCTGTTGTGTTCCCTTAAAGTGACTCCATATGTGACAGAGGCAACATGTTGAGATGTATATCTATCTCACCTCCAGGCACGTAGGTATGCTTACAGAGATTAGTATGGTAGGTTACAAGGAGGCACGGGCCAGCTATTTGGCTGTGTCAACGTCACATGGGTCATTAATGTCAACTATGCATGTTTCCATGCATCTTCTGATGGTTGCATAAAGGTTGCACATGCAGACTGCACATGGTGGTGGGCAACATGGGGGATCATTTTCTAGTTTGGTGCTTTGCTTGCATATGATGTTTGTGAGTATAGCACTATACTGAACCTACGTCTCTGTCTATTGCAGCATCTACCGAGGGCACAGAAGGACAGGGGATGGACACCAGTGGTGAAGCTTCTGGCACGACTGCTACACATGAGCTCACTGACACTGATGTGACCAGCGCCTCGGAGGGGGACAGGAGTGCCCTGGATGAATCACCCCCGGAAACACCAACCTCAACATCATCAGACTCCAGGGGTGACTCCTCAATGTTGGAGGGCACAGGGAGTTCCAAATCTGCCTCTTCTTCCACCACACATTGTCCAGTGCCCACCCTCCTGGATGCTCCCACAAGTGCTGTCCGTGCCCGCAGCCCTAGGAAGGGTAGTCTCCTTCCCCCCAGGCACCGCTGCCCCTGCCCCTGTCTCCCCTGCTGCCCTCAGTGTGGAGGCGGTGGACCTTTTGTGCCAGCTGTGTGTGGGTCAGGCTGCTCTCCTGAATGCCTTCCAGGATCATGACAAGAAGTTGGCACAGGTAGTTGCCTTCATGGAGGGCATTCATTCTGACGTGGGTGGGCTACACCGAACTGTCCAGTCTTTTTCCTCCACAGTGACGGCAGCCATTCAGCTGTCACAGGCTCCCAGTCCAGCTCCAGTCCCTTCAGCAACCACCCTGCCAGTGTCACTACCTGACAAGAGTGCCCACACGCCACAGCCCTCAGGCACCAAGTCCTCCACACGCAGCACACAACAGCAGCACTCCAAGCAGCCCAGACCACAGACACCATCCCCAAAACAGAAAACAGGCACACAGGAGCGCAAAGGCAAAAGCCCATCACGTGACACTCAGGGGCAAGAAGCAGGCCTCAACCTCACATTCATCCAAATCACCCCATCCAAGGGCACTCCCATCCCCACACCTGCTCACACAGACAAACAAACAGTTGCCCTGTCTACTGTGAACCTGGTGCCTGCAACGACTCAGCACAAACACTTCTCTAAGGCACATTCACCCACAACCTCAACTCCCACTCACACCCCTGTGAAGCAGGGACAGGAGAGCAAAGTGGGGGGTTCACCTGAACAACAGGGGATGGAGGGGAAAAGGCAAAGCCACCCCAAGCATACCATCCGATCCAGCAAATCCCCACGGGGAGAGCCACCTGCACCTGATACACCTTTGATGGAGAGTGAGGCTGTTGTGCCCACCTCACTTCCCACTCCGGCCAAGACAATTGTGGGCTATCGAATCCCCAAGAAGTTGAGGCCCAGCCCTCAACATTCACCCTCACACACTGTGTCTCACGGCAGCATGTCTCCGCCTCCCCGTGCCACCACGCCACGCGGTCGAAGCAGCCCTCAGGCTCCCACAGCCAGTGATGCCTCTACCTCAGCTGGTCCTCTCTCTCCCAGGTCCAGTCCTCCAACTGGCCCCGACAATCAGCCAACTACCAGTTCAACTGACAGCCAAATTTGAGGCAAAGTCCCCCTCCCAACACCATCTCTCCCACAGCGTTGCCTGGACTGCCCATTTGTATCCCCTGAGCTGGGGTGATTCCCATGGCAGTGGATGGTGTTACCCATTCCCTGTGCAGTTTCCCATGCACACATGTGCACACTGGAACTATGGACTGGCCAATGGCCTTGCTGTTTGTCACTTTGGATGCCCATTCCCTATGCAGTTTCTCATGCACACATGTGCACACCGGAACTATGGACTGGCCAATGGCCTTGCTGTTTGTCACTTTGGGATGCCCATTCCCTGTGCAGTTTCTCAGGCACACATGTGCACACCGGAACTATGGACTGGCCAATGGCCTTGCTGTTTGTCACTTTGGATGCCCATTCCCTGTGCAGTTTCTCAGGCACACATGTGCATACTTTGAATTTGTACTGGCCAATGGCCTTGCTGTTTTATACTTTTGATGCCTATCTCGGTATTATGTAATAAAGACAGTTACTCCTGTTGTCTGCTTTGTCAATGTCCTTGCTAAATAAAAGGTTTTATGTATGGGTATCGGTTCATGTGACACATGCTCTGTATGCCACTTTAACATTGCCAATTGCTTGTTTTATTTTTTCAGAGGTTCCCAGAGGTAACAGGCACTTTTGTTCTTCTTCAGTCTGAGGCTTAAGGGTGCAATGATGGTTGTTCGTGATGGTCTACTCTTCTCCTAATCATTCTGTGCTCAGGTTTGCTAAATTGTACACATGTCATGTCAGGATGCAATACCAGTACAGAGGTGAATGCTATCCACAGGATTACTTGCGGGTGGCCAGGGTCCGGCATTTCTGTGGGCTCTTTCTTGATGTGTGCACAGCAAAGTTGGTGTGTAGTCATCTTGTGTGTGCCTGTGTTCATAGTCACATGGGTACATTTGAATGTGTGTACTTGAGTAGTCATACAGTGTGAATGGCCTGTCATTGTCAGTAGTGTTGATGTGTGTGTGCCCCTGCAATGCCAACTACACACATGTATGACCCAGGTAATGAGTGACTGTTTGTTTAAATTGTCAGCCATGTGCTTCAGAGTGTGGGCACATGTAGGAGTTGTAGGTTGAGCACTGTGCAGTGTGTCGGTGTGTACTTGCACTACTGGGAGACATCTACTTGTTGTTGCCAGTTGTGAGTATGCAGTGTGTGACTGCAAAGTCTGTGTTGTGTTTTGTTGATCAGCCATGTGTCTTGTTTCTGTTTGTGCTCACTGTGCTGACCTGCTCAGCCACACTGACATTATTTGTGAGTTTTCTAATGCATTGCTGTCACTTGACCCATTTTTGGCTCCAGTATGGGATGTGGTATGATAAGTCATACCATACACTATAGGTGCTTCTGATGCCTACACATTGTGAGTTACTCCTCTATGTGTTTGTGGACTGTACACTCCTCACCTGTCCAATACTGATGTACACACCACTTTAGTCTCATGTTTTCCACCCCATGCCTTGCCAGTGTGTGAGCCTCCCCACCACTTCATAGTGTGACACTATACTGTGTGAGGATGATCTGTGTACAGGACCAATGTGCCACTCAGGACAGTTTCACAATTAGTTTCATGTTATTTTCTTCTACTATTTTGCAGTCTTGGTTGCTCATGTGCAGTGCATATGTTTGAGCAGCACAGTCCTCTAGTCATGTTGTTTGCATCTGGGTTTCCCTGAGTTGTGCATCTGTGGGTGAAGGCTAAGCTGCATGTGTGTTTGCTGAGGTACTGCTACCCTTCCTGAGTGTGATGTTATCTGTGTGCTTTGATGATTTGCGTTGTATGAGTTAATGGTGGGGCACTCAGATATGTGTGCTACTGGTTTTGTAGTTGTGCACACACTGCTTGGTGTGCATGCAGTGCTGTCAGTGTATGTTGCCTTGTACTTGCTTGGTGTGCATCCCCCTGATGTCCAGCTGAGTTTGCTATGTGATGGATTGGTATGTGCCTCTGTTGCATTTTTCTTGTGGATGTATGCAGTGTTTGGCCTGTGTTGGCTCTTTCTGCTGACAGGTGCAATGTGTGTGATGTTCTATTTGCATGACATTGTGTGTGAGTAGTTTGTGCATTGTGATACATTCAGATGTGTGTTGCATGTGTAGTGTGCATTTCTTGTGTGTATATCACATGCAGCAATGTGGATTCATGTTCATGAACTTGTTTTGAGTGCACAATAGTGGTTTGTCCTCCTATTTTTGGCCTGTCACTTGTCAGGTTTGTGCTTGTGCATGCTTTTGGTACACTATGACACCATGTTCACTTGATGACTGGTGTGGTGTGTATGTGTGTGTTAGCTGATTTGTCCCCTTGATCCCAGTTATTGTTCATGATTGGTTTTTGATGATCCACTTCTTGTTTGTGTTGGGGTATGATGTCTGTGCATTGGACCAGAGTGACAATGTTGTGTATTCCTGTTCTGTCTAGGGTCACATTGCCTTTCACTGTTTGGCTGCACATGGCTGGGCTTGTTGGACTTCTGTGGTTGTTGTTTGTGAGATTTGTGTTTGGCTATTGGTTTTGTGTCAGCATTGGTTCAGGCATCCCTGAGTGTGTGTCTGACATTTGTGGATGCACCACAGGGTGTGTGATTGGTTGTCAATGAACTCACAGGACATCATTTGCACCATTATGTGTGTTTCTCACAGGTGTTGAGTGTTGCAGGTGTGAGGTGGGTAGATGAGGGGCATGTGTGAAGGTCCTACTTGGGTTTGACAGTCAGGGAGTGTAACAATGAGCCATGTGTGTTGTGCTGATGGCATACACATGTCAAGTAAGTTGACACAGATGTGTGGCTGGTCACTGTATGACTTCTGACACTTCCTATCATTCCTGTGCCTATGCATGGCTTTCATTGATGTATCCCTGAGTTGTTGCACAGAGGTCACTGTGGTTTAATTTCCCTCACTGTGCCACCCATGTCTGATTTTAGGGCCTAATGGTGGTGTGATGTGTTCCTCCTCTTGCATGTGATGTACACATGCTATGTGGCTTGCTCCATGGCTTTCCAGCACTGTCCACTTCACTTTGGGCTAGCACATTTATTGTCCTCCATTGCTGCTGACCTATGGTATGTATATGTGGCAGTGTGTCAGTGTGGGATCTTTCTGAGGGACTTGACAAGCAGTGTGAACAGTTCAGTGGTTGTTCATATGCAGTGTGAGTCTTCATTTCTTAATTATGCTCAGTTTGATTCACATGAGTAGAAGGTAGGTGCGAGGAGGAGGTTTGTCCAGCCCCATACCTTCTGTGCAGGGTGTTCATCTTCAACCCCACCTTCCCAGTCAATCTACCTTGTCCTTTGATGTGTGAGGTGCAAGGTCTAGCCACACCTGGCTGATAAATTGTGCAGGGGGGCACAGGAGGGGCACACAGCATGTGCCCAAATGGGTGTGGGAAGCGTACTGTGGGTAGTGTGGAGGTGGAGCCCTGTGAATCTGGCCGGAATGCCCATGCCTGGCGCCGGCCCTGCCTTCTACATTGTGCGCAGGTTTTCCTGTGTCTTCACCGCTGCGGTGACTTGCCCGGGACATTGCAGTGATTTCGCGGTTGATGGGTGACCCGGAACCAGAGGTGTGGGTTTCTATAAGGCAGGACATGTGTGAGTACACTGGGGGATATGTTCCTGTCCCCACCAGAGTGTCTGATGTGGACAGGAACCGTATGTCAGCACAGGAGTTGTGTGTTGTGGTTGTGTGCAGAGTTGTGTTGTTGCGTACCTGCGGTGTTGTCCGCGGCGACGTCTTATTTGCTGGTAGTGAATGAGGTACAGCAGCGGAAGGGTTTGAAGAGCTTTATCCATTGCGGTCAGGACTGCATGGAGGTGCCCGGGATTCAAGTTTCGCTCTCCGCAGTAGTGCTTCCGCCGTCTCCGGGTGGCTGGATTCTCCGCTGCGGTGTGATGGGCTGTTTGAAGCATCGTGATTTGTCCGGCGCTCGGGACGTCATTCCGCACGGCGGTGTTTCTCTATTGGCTCCCTCCGCCACCGCTGCGGAAGGAAATTTCTGGTGGTTCACGTAACTCCGCAGCAGATGGAAAATGGGATATGTTTGCCCATTGTAATATGGCAGACGCGAGGACCGCCGATGGAGTGCGGAAAAGGACATTTTCTGCCACCGCCGGCAACACGGATGTGCCTATGACCGCCATCCTAATGAGCCCCTATGTGTATTCACAGGGTTGAAAAATATGTGATATTCTTATATAATTTTTCATATTTGCTTTAATTTGAGGCACGGACCATGTACAAGCTAAATGAATGCTTGTGTATGTAGTGTATTATGCGGCATATGCATTTGGTCGCAATGTTATCATTAATTTCTGGCATGCAGAATTCATCGTAACAAGATGACGCTTACAAATTTATGTGAAAGCTGAAGTCCCCTTTTTATTTTTAATCTTTCGATATGGCGCTTATGTCTCTCACGTAAACGCAAGTCCATGTTTCTATTTCTTGGGTTTAGTTTCAATCGCAAGGAAAACGCGAGAACCAGCCAGTTTACTTGTATTCGGGTACGGCTGCAAATGCTTTCAGGTACGGCTTTCGGATACTATTGTTTGGTTATTCGGAACAAATAGGTCAAGTACTTTGTGATTCTTACTTTAGTTTTATGACTTACAGGTTTTCCCTGTACTTCAGGGACCTGATCTATGCAAAAGGAGCGTATTGTCTCCCAGAAAATATTCAGAATCGGTCGCAGTAATTTTCAGGTATATTTCTACGCATTGGGTAATTAATTGATTATTCAGGATTACGAGATTTCAACTACTAAACAATTTCAAAATTACTCTTCTGATTGACAGATGTCCCCGTACTTCAGGGTCCTGATTCTTACAACAGGGAGTGTCTTATTCTCCCTAGTGATTTTTTTGTGCACATTATCCTGTGGTAAGCAATGATCGGCCTTTTTGATTTATGGAACATGTATTGATGGGTTTGGGGACGACAATATATTTATTGGTTTCGATTTCTTACAGAAAGCGGTATAATTTCATATATACTGGATTTACCTACTTTCCATTTCGGGATACTATATATTGGATACATGATCTCCTGAATTGATATTAAATCAGGAGGTAAGACTTTACTTTGTCAAATATTTATGGGTTGTTGCAATTCGGGACCTAAATTGTTGTACTGAGAAACTTGTGCCTCATTTTCTTTGTGACACGTACCTCCTTATCTTTTAGTCTTTTTAGATCGTGTTCTGGAATTTATTCATTACCGTAAGGTACAGCACTTCTCCCAGGTTTCTTTTCCTTGGGAGTGTGTATTTCACGTGTGGATTTTAATTACAATAATAATTGAGCACTACTTTTGGAATATCAGCAAATCTTACTCACACTATAGGGGCATCACGACGACAATGGATGTATTCTGTTCTCATCTAAAAGTTATGTTACTACTAAGATTAAATATGAGCATGTGTTGATTGACTCACAAAAGCAATTAGGCACAGAATGTGTGTCTCTTTCGTTGAAAGATTGTGAATTCTAGGGGGTCCATTAGTATGTCGGGCGGATCGCCACCGCCTGCATGGCGGTGGCGATCCGCCCGACAAAGTCCTCCGCCCACATGCAAATTTCCCCCCACCACATTACTATGGCGGGGGGGACCATAACTGCTTTTCCGCCCGGTCGACTCATCGACCAGGCGGAAAACCGGCGGACGGTCTTTTTGTCCGCCGGTTTTCCGCCTGGTCAATGAGTCGACCGGGCGGAAAGCAGTTAATATGGTGGCGGTGTCTGGTAGACACCGCCATCCATATTATGATGCATGCGGGGTTATGCCTTTCCGCGGCGGCAACGCCGCCACGGAAAGGCATACGGTCCATAGCGGGCCCCCAGGGATTCTGGGGGGTGGGGGGTGCACATGGGGGGTACCTATGGTACCCCCCTGCATTTGACAGTACAACGTGGCAGGCACCACGCGGTGCCTGTCACATTGTACTGTCAAATGCACGACTTGCATTTCTGGCATTGCGGCGGGCGGTGCTTTCAGCACCGCCCGCCGCAATGTTAGATATGCGGGATGCGCCCGCCAGTGTGGTGGGCGCATCCTAATGGGATGTGCGGGACCGCCGCATGCATTGCGGGTGGTCCCATTTCCCGGGGGTATGGCAGGTGGACAAAGTACGCCCGCCATGCTAATGACCCTCTTGGTGTCTTTCTAGAAAATGCACGAAATGGACACCCCTTCCTTTTCATTTGAATTATTTAGACCTTTTTGCACAGGGCAAGAAATCGGGCATGTATTCATTGCTAGAAAATTGTGTCTAGTTTATGTGTAATACAAATTTGGCATTTGTATTACTTCCAGCCCTGAGGAAGTCGTAGGGTTGTTACCCCCAAATGACGAAACGCGTTGGCTTAAGGGAGTGGAAGGAATAAATAACATCAAAGAAGAAACAAAGACTTCATTATTGTTTTTCTCGTCTCTTAATTGTACTTCACTTTGATTTGAGCTGGAATGCATGTGCTTCAAAAATTGTAAATTGTTTGTTCAATCTCTGATTGATGTTTGGGGAAGTAGGGTGTATCTTCCCCCTTTGAATGCACCGCAAGATATTATTTGTGTTAGCTATAAGGGTGTGATTTCTATATTAGCGCCTACTGCCTCTTACACCCAATTTAGTGAACTATATTATGTTGCATTAAAAGGTAAATTATGCTGCCAAATGTGGTACATTTTGGTCCAGTATTACTCCATTGCTTTGTGTGTTTACTTATTTTTAACAAAAGTTTGAGTGTAAAACTCTTACAGGCCCATGCCAATGAAACGTCATCAGGGGCGAGGTTAAGAGCTCTGTGCAAGAAATTACACATTAAATGGGGTACAGTTTTACAACTTGAAAAGGGCGCAGTTAAAAATTATACACAAATAAGTTATAGCAATTAAGACACTTCAGAACTCAAGCATTATACTATCTAGTGCAATTATACAATACAAATAAAAACCAATAAATTGCCATCATGCGTAAATACAAGAGACAACAAAGCTGCATAAAAATAATTGGGCTCTGCCTGGACCGTGCACTTAAAATAACAAAGGGCCCAAACAGAGTGCTTTGTGCCAGAACTTGCACATTGATTGAAATATGTTTTCAACTTGAGGATGACTTCAGAACTCATACATTATGTTGTCTAATGCAAGGCCACGTAACTTTCCAGCTTCATAGATATATGAAGGTACTCGGTTACAAATGGTAATAATGTCCTGTCTTAAACATAAGTGCATTGCGACATTGCAATGTCTGATGCCAATTTTTTTTTCAAGTGGAAGAAGGAATCTCCTCCTTGCTGACAGAGAAAAGGAGCATAGCAGCATAAAGTGTGTGAGAGTCTTAATGCCCCCTAGCAGGCAGGGACAGGTGGAGTCACGACTGGAGGCTGACCAGTTCTGTATAAAGGACTTTACAGGGAAGCATGCTGGCCAGAATTTTATGAACTGTGCTCTATTTATCAGTGATAATCAATATAGTTCTCAAAACCAAAAGCTGGTTTAATTCCCCTCAGGGTAAACAACAGTGTTCCATGGTGCTGGTCGGAAATCCATGATCAATAGTTACCCTTTAGTCTATCTAGGGTTGAGGGACCCATGGTCTCCAAATTGGTCCAATATTCATAGCAACCAATGACGTTGGAATCTTACAAGAATTAGGTAGATTGATAAACTCGGTTTTGACCAAATTTGGTACCAGCACAAGAGTGGTTTTAGAGCAGCAAGGGCTTTGATGTTGTTCAAGCCAAATTCATGTCTAACAGCGGCCATTGGGGCCTCAGCGCCAAGTAGTAACAAACAGCGTATAAAATGTTTTTGAAATTTCTGGAGGCCTGCTGCTGCTGAGCCCCAAAATCTCAGCTCCATATAAGCCTGCTGTAAGTGCTTTGGCTTGGTACGCTCGTAGTGCTGACTTGATAGCTTTTTGCCCAACAATCCTGCTGAAATGGAGGACAGCGTTCAACTGTTGGAGCATGCTCATTTTGCTCTTTTTCCAGAGTTTGCCCCAGGTTAAATTAGTGTCAAACCTTATCCCTAGGTAATCATAGTGCACAACCTCTTTAAGCGGCTGGTTGTAGACTCTGGGGCCGATTCCGATTCGGGCCGGAAATCCCTCCGACCGAGTCGGATTCGGAGAGAGATATCCGACCGAACCGGACTCTAGCAGTCCGACCGAACGAGTACGATGCGGACGCATGCTATCGGACTCGATTCGGTCGGACTCCCATTGAAGTCAATGGGAGCCGGCCGTATGACGCGTACACAGGCTCCCATTGACTCAATGGGTGTGTCGCGAACAAGGGCGCCCCCTACAGTGGGTATGCGTCGGTGCGACTCGCGCCGTACATGCATGTGTAGGGGGGACCCATGGGTCCCCCCTGTGTGCGACTTCGCGCGGCTACGCATACAGGGGGGTCCGACACGGACCCCCGAAGTCCGGCTCTGACTGCTCTTTCGAGCCGGATGGCACGAGTCGGTCGGACTGTTCGAGGCGCGCATCGTACTTGCCCGGTCGGGGAACGTCTCCATTGCGTGGTGCGAGTCGAGTCCGTACGAGTCGGTCGGAGCGGTTCGGAGCCGGGAACGAGTCGGTCGGGGATTTCGCGTACGCTCGCATCGTACTTGCTCGCGCGGACAGGTGTTCAAATCGGTCGGAAACAGGGCGTCCGAAACGGATCCGGTAAAGCCGAATCCGATTCAGTGCCCTACCGGCCGAGATCGGAATCGGCCCCTCTGAAGGAATTCTTCAACCAGCACTGAGAGTTGACCTTCATGTATCTGGTTTTTGAAATGTTTATTTTAAGTTCCTTCTTGCAACAATATAATTCAAAACATTTAAGGAGTTTGAGTATGGAAAGTTCACTGCACACCAATATAATGGCAACGTTGGTAAACAGCAAAATTCGAGTTTTATTCCCCCCAGTCTTGGCGACATCCAGATTTAAAGGAAAGCAGATGGCTGCCCCATGTCATTAATGAATAAATTGAGCAATAAAGGTGCGAGCACACATCCTTGCATGGCACTCAATTCCATGCCAAAGCTTGGTGTGCCCTCTTCCTTGGGACCAAAGCTCACCACTGATGTATTACTCTGGAGAAGCAGCCTTATCGCACGCACAAGCTCAATGTTAACACCCTGTTCCTCCAGGGCATGTCAAAGAGCCTGCCTGTCTACTGTACCAAGTCAAAGGCTGTTCTGAGGTCAATGAGTATTAAAAATAGAGAGTGGAAGGTTTTATAAAGGTGTAATACAAACAGATGGGGTACAACCTGGCTGCTTGGTCAATTGTACCTTGCGACTTGTGAAAGCTGACTTGGAATGGAGACAAAATATTTTGGTCCTCAACCCAAAACTCTAGTTGAGTTAGAAGTAATTTAGCATAGATTTTTCCTGCACTGTCCAAGAGAGATATTGGACGATAATTCCCTGTAACATTCTGGGGACCTTTTTATGCAGGGGAACAACGAAAGAGGGTCTGCAAGAAGCTGGAACTTCCCCATTTCCCCAGATTGCACTGTAGGCAGCAGTTAGAATTGGGACCCAGGTGGTTAGATTGTTAAAGGAGTTTCCGTTGGAATTTTGTCAGGCCAGGCGCTTTCAAACACCTTCCCTATATATGGTCAATACAAAAAAATGTTACTTCTCATTTTTATAACGTGCCAAATAAACAGACCATGGCGACCTGGCAAGAGTTGGATAACTTGTTGAAATGTCCTCTGTAAATGGGGGTAATCCTGGGCTGCATCTAGGGTTGTCCCTGCTGGTAGAAAAATGTGGCAAATCACATAATGCTGGTATTAGTTCCCCTTATCAGTACTTACTTATAACTGTAAGAAGAAATGCTTTCAAATGTGTTTTACAACTGCCTTAATGACCCCTGATCGATAATTATATTAACACAGACAAGGTCATGTTAAAAATTAACTCTTAAAACTTCTTATAAGTTTCACTTAAGAATCATGTCTAGCCCTTTGCAGAATCTTAAAAAGTGAACAGAAGGCTGGTTTCTTTCTCCAGGACAGGTGGCACACTTTGGGGCATATTTATTAACCCTCTTCATGTCGCTCTTGCACCACACAACGTTCTGCATTCTGCAGCACACAGAGAAAGAGGAAAAAGCCTCTCAAGATTGTTTTTGTGCAGAAAGGTGCCCCTTCCACCATGGTGCTTTGGCACTAGGCAGCCAATTGTGCACCAGCGCAGGAAAAAGAAGGACAGGAATGCACCGTATTGCCTTAAAAAAGGTGCATTCCTGCCCTTTCGAAGTGATGCAGCACAGCACAGCAAGGTGACTTGCTGTGCTGCACCACGTTTTCATAAATATGGCCCTTTGTGTTTGTTTTCGATGAATAAAATATATGCACCAGTGGGTGGTTCAATGCGCCTTCTGTGATGTGAGGGGGAAAGGACAGGGACAAATCAGGTTGCCAACAGACGTGGTAGGATGCAGGGTGAAGGGTTGAGGTGCAAGCTTACTTGTTATTTGTTCAGAGCTGGAGCACAAAGATACAAAGCAGCACCAAGAGAAAAAAACAGGAGACATCCATTACAACGCAGGCATTACAACGCAATGCCTTTACAATGCAACCATTACAACGCAGACACCATTACATCGCATGCCATTACAACGCATATACCATTACAACGCAAGCCATTACAATGTATACTATTACAACGCATGCTATTACAACGCATTGTTAAGTATTTGTTTGGTAGTTGTATTTATTTTTAATTAATATTCAGGTCTTTTAATGTATATTATTTTATATTTTTTATATGTGTTTTAAATACTTAATATGTATAAAAAAGGCGGTTATTGTTTATTTTAATACTCAGGTATTAAATTTAATACTAAAGACATTTTAATATGTGTTTTAATTATTTAATATATTTTAAAAGGTTGGTTATTGTTTATTTTAATACTCAGGTATTAAATGTAATACTAAATCAATTTTAATATGTATTTTACTTATTTAATGTGTTAAAAAAAGTTGGTTATTGTTTATTTTAATACTCAGGAATTAAATGTAATACTAAAGTAATTTTAATATGTGTTTAAAATATTAAAGTTGTTAAATAAAGGTGGTTATTGCTTATTTTAATACTTAGAAATTAAATTAAATATTAAAGTATTTTTATAATAACATTTAGAAATTAATGTATAAGTATATAAAAGGGAGAATGATTTTTAAAAATTGTATATTATTACTAAATTATTGTTGTGCAAATTTTTTTAAAAACACATGTTTCAAAAGAAATACTTCAGTATTTTTAAGTAATTTGAAAAAAATTTAATGTGATATATTAATATTATCAGGGAGAAGAGATGAATATTAAAAAAAAAGAAATAAGTAATTGTTTAGAAGATTGATTTTAATACTCAGTTATTAAAATAAGTGCTATAGTATTTTTAGGTATATATTTTAATAAAAGCATTGATAACATAAGTATTTGTAAAGCGCACGTTCACCCCAGCAACGGGGCATCTTGGCGCTGAATAACAGATGTTTATTGTTACCCAACGGTACTCATTGTATCGACCTCAAATGGATGAAAGGCTGAGTGGACCCACCGGGATTCGAACCTGTGACCATGAGGTCAAACACAGGCCCCTGCAGTGGATGCAATAGTCCACTGAGCCACCAGACCCGGTATTAATATATATTAATATTAACATGGGGTAGTGTATTATATTAATAAAAATAAATTAGTAAATATTTTTGTGGATATTAAATAAAATATATATGTATTAAAATTAAAACTAGTGTTTGTTTAAAAATTATTTTAAAAGAATGTTTACAATTATTTTGAGAAATTAAGCAAGGATAAAATTAAATTAACAATTACATTTAAAAAATATGTTTATTGAATTTTAAAATAATACTCAGGTAATAAAATTCATAGTAGAGTATATATTTATTAAAAACATTATACTGTACATTTTGTGAAAATAGTACTGTTAATGTGAATTAAAAATTGGTAAGGAATTAATATTAAAAGTTTCAATAAAATTAGGAATTTAATATTTAAAGAGGTATTTGATAATTAAAGATACTATTTATAAAGTTAAAAAAATATATAAAAAATAAACATTATTGTGTAAAAAATAAAAAAAATATTGTCTACTGTTTATACTAAATGAATATAATATAACATGAAGAAAGAAATACAAGACGTAATTAATTAATAATATATTGTTCTTAACATTTTTAATATTTTTATATTATACAAATAAATTATTAAAAAATGTTCAAAAAATAGTTAACATACCTAAATAATTTAAAACAATTAATTTGCAATTTATTATGTACATTTACATTTTTTAACACATTTTTGAAAATGTTCCTACTCTTTTCCATTGAAGTCAATGGGTGAAAATGTCCTTTTTCATTTTTACAGAAAGACGACGTTGCCGCGTAAACGTAACTTTCGTCTTTACGGGGATTGTCGCGCTACGGATCAGATGCAAGGGAGAGGTCCGTCAATGTAAGACATATTAAAATTATTAAAATACATAGGGGCCGATTCCGATTCAGGCCAGAAATCACTCCGACCGAGTCGGATTCGGAGAGAGATATCCGACCGAACCGGACTCTAGCAGTCCGACCGAACGAGTACGATGCGGACGCATGCAATCGGACTCGAGTCGGTCGGACTCCCATTGAAGTCAATGGGAGCCGGAAGTACAACGCGTACGCGGGCTCCCATTGACTCAATGGGTGCGAGGCGAACAAGGGTGCCCCCTACAGCGGGTACGCCTTGATGCGACTCGCGGCGTACATGCACAGGTAGAGGGGACCCATGGGTCCCCCCTGTGTGCGACTCGCGCGGCTACGCGTACAGGGGGGTCCGACAAGGACCCCCAAAGTCCGGCTCCGACTGCTTTTTCGAGCCGGATGGCGTGAGTCGGTCGGACTGCTTGAGGCGCGCATCGTACTTGCTCGCCGGGGAACGTCTCCATTGCGCGGTGCGAGTCGTGTCTGTGCGAGTCGGTCGGAGCGGTTCGGACCCGGGAACGAGTCGGTTGGCGATTTCGCGTGTGCTCGCATCGTACTCGCTCGGCCGGACGCACGTACGTATCGGTCGGGAAAGAGGGCTCCGAATCGGATCCGGTTAAGCCAAATCCGATTCGGTGCCCTACCGGCCGAGATCGGAATCGGCCCCTTAGTGTAGTGATAATGTTTATTGTAAGGAGAGAGGAGGGAGGGAGATAGATGTAGTAAATGTGTTTTAGGTACTTTAGTTGTGTGTTAACCAACTATTTAACTCCATTACAGGTTGCAGTAGTAGGCCCACATCGGATCTCATTTTTTTAAAAACAATTTTTGTTTAATAAAGTTATTAAAAATATATACATTAAAAACTTTAGTAAACAAAAGTGTTTCGAAAGGTATATTTTTTTCTTTTGCAACGGGTTTTTAAAAAAAGAAGGATTTATCGTCGTCACGGTTAGATGTATTTTTAATATGATTTTAAAAAAAGAATTCCATTTTGGTAAATAGAAGATCGAATATTTTTACATCCACTTTTATTTGGTTTTTGGATGTGCGAATTACATTTTTTCGAGATGGATTTTCAGCAATGGATTATGGAACTTGGAATCGATATAGAATTGTTTTCGAAATAGATTGGATTGCATCATTGGATTTTGTTGCGTTTTTGAAGAAAAACAACAATATTTCGGGATTTTTTTATTGGGTCGTTTTTTTAGGTATGCACAGATTTTTTATTTTAAAAAAATGTGCACATTTAAAAAGTCAAAATCGGGTTATGGATTTACCAAAAGGAATGTGGGATATTGGTAATGAATTTAAAAAAGACAAAGGACACTTGGTGAAAAAAAGGATGGAAAGTAAGTCCAAGAGTTGAAAAAAGAAGACATCTGAAGGTAAGGAGACCTGACTGTTATTACTAATTTAATTTTTATTTTTTTTAAATATGCCAAATGAATTAGAGTTATTTTTTTAGGGCAAAACAGGCAAGTAAGAAGATAGTGTAGGTTAGAAATGGATGATGTGTGCAAGATTATCAAGGATGGGGTCGATTACGATGGCGGATGGACTACAGTCCATCCGCCACCGTGGTGGTGACCGGGACCGTCCGCAATACATGCGGCAGTTCCGCACACAAAATTAGGATGCGACCGCCACCATGGCGGTCGCATCTTGCATTTTAACATTGCGGCAGGGGCTGCGGACAGCAGCACCTGCAGCAATGTTGAAAATGCATGTTGTGCATATCAGTGCACTACGTGGCAGGCATCACACGGTGCCTGCCACTTAGTGCACTGACCCCCCCAGTGCACATACACCTCCCCCAAAACATTGGGGGCCTGTACCGGGTCCCCGAAATGAATTTCCGCCAGCCTTTCCATGACGGTTTCGTTGTCATGGAAAGGCTGGATCAAAACCTGCATCATAATATGGTGGACGATGCCTGCTAGGCACCGCCACCATTTTATGGATGCAGACTGCTCCGCCAGGCAATTGGTACGATTGCCTGTGGCGGTTCCATGGCGGACGGTCTTTGCGTCCGCTACGGTCGCAGTGTGGATCCACCCGCATCCTAATCTGGTGGGCGATCAATCCACGTTTAATGGTGGACGGATCGCCACCGCACAGCTGGCGGTGGCAGTCCGTCTGCCATCATAATTAGCCCCATAGTCTGAAGCCACCATCAACGTAAACTGTCGAATTCACCCAATAGTCTTTCAGACATTTCCTTTGTTCTTTTAGAAATACGTGGGTTCAGACTACCTGTTAATGATTGCGACATTCTCATTTCTTGGAAATTTTGCTCCTTCCTCAAAATCTCCAAGAAATGGTAGAAATTAGGATGAGGTTTGCCAATTGATTTATTGAAGGAGTTGTGCCATCCCTCTATGGCATCGTTTGTTTTTGCTCCTCCCTCTAAGCAGGTCATGTAGCAGTTTCACCACTCCACATGGAAACGTGGCTTCCTCCTGCGACCCGACCTGCTTTGATGGCCAATCCATGTGTCTTCAAAATAATTTAGAATAGGTGCCAATTTATCTTCGTTTGAGGTAAAGTATTCTGATTCTGTAATTGAAGTGTAGTACTCGTCTACACTGTCAGGAGGAACAAAGCAAAGGGCAGTTAGTTTTTTAGTTCAAATTGTAGTTTGCTATCTGATATATAATCCTCAATTAAGGATGTTTTCTGAATTTTTTGCCAATATGCCTGTGAAAAGTGAAAAAAACATCCTTGAATTTGGGTATCCGTGTACAATTTGGTAATAGTATTAATCATAGGTAATTCAAAGTCAATTAGTACTTTTGTAGGACTTTTGTTTGATGCTTTAGCTTTTATCACTGACAATAATTCAGTGTATGTTGAGGATTGTTTATCAGGGAGTAAACTGTAAACTAAGGGAACTACTGTGTTATTAATATATGCGTGAATAGTGTATATTTGGGTGAATGGATGGGGCATACTTTTAAACGTCCCATCCATCATCCAAATATCACTGTTCTCCAACCTTACAAGATGATGGGGTGTGCTAAAGATTAGAATTATCTTTTGAGGGTTTTTGTTGTCATGCAAAAGAAATGGTTCATTAGTAACAGTTACAGAGAGTTCAGGTGGAATGATTATGTCAGAATAGGTTTGGGGTGTTACTCTTTGTGGGTTACTTGCCTGTTTTTTACATTGAACAATACTTTCCAGATTAGGAATTGTGGGCATACTACTTGCAACATGTGGTGGAATGTGTTGGGCTACCTCCCTCAAAACTACACCACAGGGTTCATTGGAGGTGGATGCAATATCTTTAATTTCATTTATTGTTTGTCTTACCTCAATCTCCATTGCAGAGGCAGAGTGGTTATGTTCTGTGGTTCTTAAAACAGAGTCACCAAGAGTAACCGCTCTGCCTGTGCAATGGGTTGAGTAGTATTGCACACACCTCCAATGACACCTGGGTTCAGTTAGTCTCTCCTTACAATAAACATACCCGGTATGATTGAGTAAACGGTTTCCCCGGCTGGATGTTATATATTTGGCTTGATTTGAAGTCATTTTCTGTTATGGATTGAAAAAGAAACAAAGAAAAAAAAATGTAAGTTTATTTTTAATTTTTTGTGTTTACCTGTTTAGAAGAAAAAATATACAGTACAATTTCTGCAATTTATTAAACAGTTTAAAGTTAATGCTTTTTAAAGTTATATTTAATGTTTTAAACGTGTTGCATTTCTAAATTTGATGACATTTTATTTTAAAAAAAAAGCTTTATTGGGAGAGAAAAATGGTTAAGTTGTTTTATTGCTAAATACTTCTAGTTTGTTACCTTTAGACAAGATGTTGCTTGATGCTTTTACTTTGGTGGATGGTTTTGTTTATTAGTTGATTCTGAAAGGAAAAAGATTTTATGTGTTTTATCAGTCTTATGATTTTTTATAAAGTTTATGAGGGAGAGAAACATGGTTTAATAATTTTATTGTTTATTGTTTTTGTAATCTTACCTTTTTTGAAAGGTTTGGTTGTGGTTTTCTGCTTCTTGACCGGGTTGAATTTTATTGTGGTCTGAAATAGTAGAAAAAAATTATTGTTAGGAGTTTGTGAAAATTGTACAATTTTTACCTGCAATAAAATAACATATTTTTGGTTATAGAAGAACAGGTTAATGTTTTGGCTTTTTACAAAACTTTTTGGGGCCGATTCCGATCTGGGTCGGAAAGCACTCCGACCGATCCGGATGCGGATTGTTTTCCGACCGAGCTGGACCCCTGCAGTCTGACCGAACGAGTACGATGCGGCCGTATGCTGCCGGACTCGGTTCGGTCGGACTCCCATTGAAGTCAATGGGAGCCGGTCGTACAACGTGTACATGGGCTCCCATTGACTCAATGGGTACATTGCGCACAAGGGGGCCCCCTGTAGTGGGTACCCGTTGGTGCCATCCAAAACCGTACACGCATGTATAGGGGGGACCCATGGGTCCCCCCTGTGTCCGACTTGTACGGCTACGGGTGAAGGGGGTCCGGCACGGACCCCCGAAGTCCACGTCCGTCAGCTTTTTCGTGTCGGAGGCTCCTACTCGATCCGGCTGTCCGGATCGTGCATCGTACTGGCTCGGTCGTAAAACGTCTCCATTGCGCGCCACGAATCGAGTGCGAATGAGGCGGACAGAGCGGTTCGGACCCGGAAACGAGTCAGTCGGCGATTTCGCATTCAATCGCATCGTACTTGCTCGCTCGGACGAATGTACGAATCGGTCGTAAACAAAGCCTCCGACTCGGATCCGGTAAAGCTGAATCCGATTCGGAGCCCTACCGACCGAGATCGGAATCGACCCCATAGTCTTTTTACAGAACAAATACATTTTTGTTTATTTTGCAATATTAATTATGTGAAGATTAACATATTTATTTACCTTGAAAAAGTATTATTCTTTTGGAGAAGAGCATTTTGTTGAATTCAAATATTATAAACATTTTTACCGTTCAAAAACTATATTGACATATTTTTATGATGTAAAAATTACCTTGTGATGTTTCTTGTTTTGATGATTGACTTTTAGAAATGTTTGGATGTTTAAAATTGTAAAATATGGAAGAAAAAATATCTTTAAATTGTAAATTGGATGTAATTCTATTCTGCTATAGTCCTTTTTCGTGTAAATATTTATGAAAAGAATTACCTTTTTAAATAATTTTCAGAAGGTCTTCTGTTGATTCTTTTATCATGAAAATATATTGTTCTTTTATACAGCTGTTTTTTGATGCTTTAGGGGCTCATTAGGAGGTCCGTCCGCCATCCTTGCGGTGTTTGGATCGCCCGCCAGACATGCGGCAGTCCCGCACCACATATTAGGATGCGACCGCCACCATGGCGGTCGCATTCTGAAGATTTAACATTGCGGCGGGTGCTGCTGACAGCAGCACCCGTCGCGATGTTAAAATCGCATGTCTAGCATTTCACTGCACACATGGCAGGCACCACACGGTGCCTGCCACTTGTGCAGTGAAATGTAGAGGAGACCATAGGTACCCCCCAAGTGCACCCCACCTCCCCCTGACACAAGGGGGGCCCACAACGGTCCCCCGAACCTAATCTCCGCCAGCCTTTCCATGGCGGCCTCGCCGCCATGGAAAGGCCTTTCTTTCCCAACATCCTAATTTGGTGGACGGTGCCTGCTAGGCACCGCCACCATTTTAGGTGCCCTGCACCGTCCGCCAGGCAATCGGTACGATTGCCTTTGGCGGTGAAGCGGCGGACGGACTTTGCGTCTGCCGCGGTACCCACCGCCATCCTAATTGGGCAGTGGGTAAAACGCTTCGTGATGGCGGAAGGACCGCCACCGCCGGCCCGGCGGTGGCGGTTCTTATGCCATCCTAATGAGCCCCTTAGTTATCTGTTGATATATTAAAGTGTATAATAAATATTTATATATTTTTAAAACATTCATAACCTAAAAAAAAACATCCAGCACTTTCCCAGAGGCAAACACATGTTGGAGTAGGATTAGTAATTTTGCACCCACCACTATCTAGCATTTTCCTTGAGTTAAGCACCCCTTGGAGTAGGAGTAGTAATTTTAACCCCACCACTATCCAGCACTTTCCCTGAGGCAAGCACCTTTCGAAGTAGGAATGGTAATTTTAACCCCACCACTATCCAGCACTTTCCCTGAGGTAAGCACCCTTCGGAGTAGGAATAGTAATTTTGCCTCCATCACTATCCAGTACTTTCCCTGAGGTAAGCACCCTTCGGAGTAGGAATAGTAATTTTGCCTCCATCACTATCCAGCAGTTTCCCTGAGGCAAGCACCCTTCGGAGTAGGAATAGTAATTTCATCCCCACCTCTATCCTGCACTTTTTCTGAGGCAAGCACCCTGTGGAGTAGGAATAGTAATTTTAACCCCACCACTATCCATTATTTTACCTGAGGCAAGCACCCCTTGGAGTAAGAATAGTAATTTTAACCCCCCTACTATCCATTACTTTCCATGTGGCAAGCACTCTTTGGAGTAGTAAAAGTATTTATTTTTTTTACTTTATTTACCATTTTCCATATTGCATTAAAACAAACATATGCAACAAGTACTCAGTGCAGCATTACCGATGCATCAAATTTAACATAGCAATGTTACGAATTCTATTTTGTCAGTTGAGTCCAAATCACTGATCATTTCGAACAGGAATAGTAATTTTAACCCAACCACTAGCCAACACTTTCCCTGAGCTAAACACAGGTCAGAGTAGGAATATTATTTTTCCCCCACCACTATCCAGCATTTTCTCTAAGGCAAGCTCACGTTGGAGTAGGATTAGTAATTTTATCCCCACCACTATCTAGCAATTTCCGTGAGGTAAGCACCCTTTGGAGTAGGAATAGTAATTTTAATCCCACCACTATCCAGCACTTTCCCTGAGGCAAGCACCCTTCAGACTAGGAATAGTAATTTTGCACCCACCACTATCCAGCATTTTCCCTGAGGCAAGCACTCGTCGGAATAGGAATAGTAATTTTATCTCCACCACTATCCAGCACTTTCCCTGAGGTAAGCAACCTTTGGAGTAGGAATAGTAATTTTAAACCCACCACTATCCAGCACTTTCCCTGAAGCAAGCACCCTTCAGACTAGGAATAGTAATTTTGCACCCACCACTATCCAGCATTTTCCCTGAGGCATGCACTCGTCGGAGTAGAAATAGTAATTTTATCCCCACCACTATACAGCACTTTCCCTGAGGTAAGCACCCTTTGGAGTAGGAATAGTAATTTTAAACCCACCACTATCCAGCACTTTCCATGGGGCAAGCACCCTTCAGACTAGGAATAGTAATTTTGCACCCACCACTATCCAGCATTTTCCCTGAGGCAAGCACTCGTCAGAGTAGGAATAGTAATTTTATCCCCACCACTATCAGCACTTTCCCTGAGGTAAGCACCCTTTGGAGTAGGAATAGTAATTTTAAACCCACCACTATCCAGCACTTTCCCTGAGGCAAGCACCCTTCAGACTAGGAATAGTAATCTTGCACCCACCACTATCAAGCATTTTCCCTGAGGCAAGCACTAGTTGGAGTAGGAATAGTCATTTTATTCACACCCCTATCCTGCAGTTTCCTTGAGCCAAACCCCCGTTGGAGTATGAATAGTAATTTTGCCCCATACTCTATCCATTAATTTCCCTGAGCTAAGCACCCGTCGGAGTAGGATTAGTAATTTTGTCCCCACCACTAACCAGCATTTTCCCTGAGGTAATGTCCCTTTGGAGTAGGAATAGTAATTTTGCTTCCACCACTATCCATTAATTTTCCAGAGGTAAGCACCCGTCTGTTTAAGAATAGTAGTTTTGCACCCACAGCTATATATTAATTTCTCTGAGGCAAGCACTTGTTAGAGTAGTATTATTAGTTTAAACATTTACAATATTCTATTTTTTAAATGTTAATAAATGTTTGTTTTACTTACAAAAAATAAATATTTAAATATATAAAGTTTTGTTAACTCACATTATATATTTTTTGTATGACTGTGTTTTCTATTGTGCTTTATGCAATGCTTACAATTTTTCGACAAAAGCTGTAAGATATTTAAAATGGTATTTGTGAATAAAATCATGCTTGGATTAATTTGCTATTTTATTATATTTAATATAGGTTTCACTTACTTGGAATTGTAGATGGCACTGTTTGATGTTTCTGGCAGGCAAAACACGTGTGTTGTGTCTGGCAATCAGTTAACCACTGTTTTTAAAATGGTGGACTGCTGCTTTTATACGTTTTCTTCTGGTGTACGTTAATGAAAACAAAATATGGTTTGTGTACATTTTGTTGTCGTCTTTTTAATGCTGTGTAAAACTGTAATTATTTTTTTAGTTTTATAAATGTTTGTTATTTTTTTAAGATATGTTATGTCCACCATTTTGGCGACCTGCGGGTCAAGGTGATATCATTGAAAGTGTTGTAGGACTTTTGTTTTCGTGAAGTTTAAAATGGTTGATTATTTGTTTGGTTTTTGATTAGTTTTGTTATATTGGCGTTTTATTATGTTTAATATTTTAAATAAATAATGGTAGATATTTTAGTAAAATAAAGTGTGTTAATGTTCGTTTTCTGGTGTTGTCGTCCTTTTGAAAATATTTTTGAAAAATTCATATGATGTGTATTTATTTTAAATATTCGATTAAAAATTATATTGTTATTTATTTTCTTTTTATCATTTTTTTTTATGTGTGATAAATACATTTTCATTATATAAAATAAAAGTATATTTTAATAGATGTATTTTTTTTATTGTTCTAGTTTAAATAAAATACACAAGTATTAATTTTAATGCTCGAGTATTAATTTTAATGTGCAGTACTTTTTTAAAATATCATGTATTAATACAGTAACCCACCCAAAACCCCTTTTTGTTGCATCCCGACCCATTTGTTAGTATAAGATTTTTTCAATCAAAATACATCACGAGCATTAATTGTTGTACTCGAGTATTAATTTTAATACTTAGTACTAATTTTAACTATCCGTGTTTTAATACACTACCCCACCCAAAACCCCTATTTTCCCTGCATCCCTTCCCAGGGGTTTATTATACAATTTTAAAACAATGCGTTGTAATTGTATGCGTTGTACTAGTATGCGTTGTAATGGTTCATTTAATGCATTAACATAATTTTGCGTTGTAATGGTATGCGTTGTAAAAACATGCAAAGTAATGGTACTCGCATTGTAAAAACTGCGTTGTAAAAGCACGCGTTGTAATGGCTTGCGTTGTAACATCATATATTTTTAAAAAACAACCCGAACGTTCAGGCAGCAGCAAGTGAAATCCAGTAGCAGGAATGACAAGACTGAAACGACGTAGGAGCGAATTCAGGAGCACGAAGGTCCAGACAGCAGCCACGCAGGACAGAATACAGGAAAGCCAAGTCGGCAGAGTCACAGGAGAGAATCCAGGCATTTGAAGACCCTGGCAGCAGAGACGACAGAATGATGACTCTGGCAAAAAGCACTCACTCGAAGCAAGGAGCCTTTATTTTGTATGTGCCATTTCTTGCTATCCTTATTGTAGTCTCTCTGATAGGAGGACAGTTGTTGTTACACCCCTATTGGCTGTTGCTACTACTTCATTTGATACAAGAGTCCCAGGAAATGGCCACACTTTTACAAATGAAATCCAAACGCACTTTCGGCTGGCAAAGGAAGAGAATCGTCCTGTAGAACGCACCTTGCTTTATGATGATGCCACGGACCCCCTAGGGGCACGCCCCCGAGTTTGAAGACCTCAGTCATAAGGATAACCATCATGGAGGCCATGTCTCAGGGTAAAAGCTGACTGGGGCGGTGAAGGCCAGCTGAGGAGTGTGTGTTGGATCCAGGGCCACCCTATCAGAGGGAAGATACCTTCATGGAATTCTAAAAGTGGAAGCATTTTTCCGGGGGTCTCCCAGAGCTCAGAATTCCCAACATCAAAATAGAATCAAAAAACAAACAAACCATACAAAACAACATCCCTCCTCTGTAGGGATTGGGGCTCAGGTAAGCCAGAATTCTTCCATAAAGGGACGACCAGTATCTTCTCCATCCATTAAGGGGTGCCCCCCTCTACGCCTGTAGCTGCAAACCACTAACGTTCCAACACCGGTCCCGGGAGGCAACACCACAACCCCTTTTCTTTATCATAGGGCAGCGCGACAAGCTTTCAATTAGGTTTCATGGTTGGAAATCGGGGATCATGACCTTTGTATTTGTGATAGGACTGCATTACTTTCAGAGGTGATCACAGCAGACGGTTTGGTTCTGGTGTGCTTGTGGCGCACTGTGTACCTTCTAGGGCAGCGAGGGCTCCGAGTCTCTACGTCGTCTTGGGAGGGGGATGGGAGGCTTTTGCTCCATCACAAGCCAGCCCCAAGATCTCCTGTGCCTCCGAGCTTTGGCACACTTGGGAGTTTTACACTTCCATTTAAAAATCAGGGGCGAGGGCTGACCCTATCTGTATGAGACACCCTTGGTTCATAGGTATGTTGTGGTCTGCTGAAGTGGGTGTTGTTTTTGAAGGGTAATGTCAGACCGGTCTTTATAGAGATGAATAGTGTGCCCCTCAAAAGTAGCCGGACCCCCTTCTCATGTCACCATCATAATGACCTTTTTCTGCAAAAAATAGTGTACACACGTGAGTATCATGAGGCGGCCATTCCTCCAGCTTGCTGGTACAGTCCTATGTGTCCAGTCCAGAAGAATTCCTGGCTCAGATAGTGTTAGGAGGTTGTGCATAAAGAACTTTTTTAAAGCAGAGTTCAATACTGCCGGCCTAGGCCGACGGTGGTACTTCCGTAATTCCGATATTTTAGCAATCCGACAGATTCTTTAAGTCTTCCAGATGGCATTGTAATTCGGAGTTTTAGTCATGCAGCATGAATAATTGTTGGCGCATGACTTCCAATTCGGTTTCCCTTGCATCTCCAGTGTCTTCCACGGATTCCACTCTATGGCTCTGGGCAATAACATCTTCTTTGATGCCCTGTAGCTCTTTGGAGATTTCTTAGCAAAGATGAGCACTATCATCTCTGATGCTCCTACAGAGGTCTTCAATTAAGAATCTGGTTATGGGGCCTCTGCTCCACCCGTGACCCCATAGCTGTTAGTCACCTCCTCAGGTGTCCACTGTTGTTGGTCTGTCGGGGTCTGTTTGCTGCGCGCCTGTCTGAATCAACATGCCCTTGATAATTGAGTCTTTTTTGGTCTTCATAGATGACACAGCAGTGGCCTCCTTCTAACCTGGGGGCCACAACAACTCCTGGTTTGTGGAGTCTTTTCGAGGAGCCTGGTGTTGGTCTCCTTCTGGGCCCCTATCTGGCTGCTGCTGTGCCTCCCATGCCAGAATTGGCCGCAGGGTCTTGGCGTGTCAGTGCAGTTTCAGGGCCGACCTCAGCACTCGCTAGTTGGAACTGCAGGATTTCAAAGCCACATCTGCAAACTTAGATTCGCAGCTGGGCTGCGTCCCTTCGGGTGGTCTGCTCATCAGCCTCTGCACCACCACAGCTCCCCAGCTAGGCACTCCTCGCTGGCCCCCCACCCAGGCCAAGGGCATCTGAGCCCCAGGAACCACTACAATCCCAGCCCCAGCAGAGAGATGAAGCATGTCCTACTCTGCGGCCATCGTGATCTCACTCCCATGAGCATTGTTTTTGACTGTCGCATGCATTGCCACATAATTTCTCAAGTCAGATCTGTTTTTTTTCCGCAAATCCCAAAATTTCCTTAAGTTTACTAAGATGTAGGCATATAAATTATATTTTCTTTTTACTAAATAAACGCCATGTCTTTGAGGCCATCTTAGCAATACTTACCTGTAACTTGTGTAAGTTTAGCCAGTCCTTGTTGGCACATATTTAAGTCAGAGGCATATAAAATTGACAGTGCTGCCACTTTCATGTAGTAAAGGTGTGATCTTATATGAACGCCCGGCCATGAGCAAAACTCTGGGAAGCCGAGGCAGTCTTACAGCGCATGTGTCACTTGCCATGTGTCCATATTTCATCTTATTTCAAAGGATACTTCCAATACTCATGTGCATAATTCATCGAGATTCAGGAATCCCCCTATATGACCATCAATGGAAGGTCAGACAGGAAACCAAAGTTAGCATAGGGAAAACTGTTCAAAAACAGCCCCACTGTGCGGGAGGCCACTAATAGAATGGGGCAATAGAAGCATAGACGGACGATGGAAGCCAGTCCTGAACTGAAGTATCCTCCTAGTCTGCAGACTATCAAGAAAGGGTCAGAATGGACTTCTTCCATATGGACAGATGTAGTGGAGAATGTACTAAATAGAGCAAGAAATTAGATGTTAAAAAATGTGTACACATGGCTGAACAAGTTATTTCAACCACCCAACCTAACAAACCTAGTTGCTTCTTGTCTGCACATAGGTTAAGGCTGGCACAGACTTATATGAACAGCTCACTGATGCGAATTGTGCTTGCGTATTTGATCCGTGAAATAATTTTAGATTTAACTGTGTAATATATACAGGCACACTTCAATGCTGGAACATTCATGCACAATGCCTGAAAATGTCACAGGGGTGGTGCTATAATCGTCAATGGGGCGCGTATTTTTGTCTTCGTCAGCCTTTAATCTTACATTGTTTTGGGAGTAAATTCGTGTGATAGCTGGCTTTAAGACACAATACCCTTCTCTGTATAAAGTAAACAAGCTATGTGCCATAAAAAAGTTCTAAAAGATTTGCATTGTTAACTGTATCTTTAAACAATTTTGGGGGTGCACAACACTCCATTTTCATCTATCTGCAAGACATTTGAGCGCACACTGAACACTGGAAACACAAAATAAATGCACCAAACCATGACATTCCCATCACGATTTACAGTACAGTGTGTGGTTTGGCACTGCTGTGAAATTAGCTAGAGTTTATCGATCTTCGCCTTCATGCAGTGTGCCGCAGGAATATCAGTGACAATTACTGTAACTACAGCCCATTGCATTTATAAACAAGCAAATTCAATGATCTTCCCTGTGGGGCCCTTGTGAGTGGATTATATTAAACATCAATTGATTTTCTCGTGTGGGGCTTACCTTAATATAGTATAATAATGGGCATTACATCTGCCTCATGTTGTTACGGTTAATATGTAGAATGTGGTCGAAGCAGAGGCAATATGATTATTATATAACTTGGGAAACAATGCATCATGTTTGTTAAACTAAAATTAAATAAACCATTATGAGGAGACTTGTCAGTCACCTTATACTTCTGAGGCTATGATCATGCCCTTGCAATTAATTTATGACTCTGAATTCCTTGACAGATGTTGTTTTAATTGAGACATTCTTTTATAATTCCTAGGTTCCTAAGTGCAAAATTATATATATATACAGATGATCGGTATGAGTGTTTACAAAATTCATGTGCTCCTAATGCACCATAGTAGAGTAGAGGTATTGAACACGTTATAAATCTTTGCATTGAAGCGTAACTCTGTGTGCAGGTGATAGTTGACAACTTGTATTTATTATGTTCCACACAAGTTTTTTGGTACCATAGAAAATGCTTCCAGCGGGGCAATGATTCTACGTACTACATAATAAGTATTGTAAGCAGCCTTGAATTATTAGACAGAATCGTCTCAGCATGACAATTTTTACTTAACACAGGAGACTGAGTGCACCAAGTACTAACCTATGTACATGCGCTTGTTTAGCTTCAGAAGATGGCCTCTCTGTAAAGTTTTCACCACAGTATGAAGGCTGCAGATAGTATGATCTTTCGTGCCATCAGACCTTGGTTATTTTAAGTGATTAGTCGCTCTTTGGACAAGTTTTGCATGGAGTGTACCCTGTGTTTAGTAGATACTTTTTAATACTCTGTTGTGTATTTCTCATGAGAGTTTCACTGTCTGCTAAACAGTATGGTACAGAATAAACTCTCTCCATAGAGTAAATACTGTTAAAAGTACCCACTTTTCTACTAATATCCACTTCATTTCTCAATGTAGGTTCAGTTATTATCAGGGGCTTGATACCAATAAGTATTGCCTGTAGTAGGGCATTAGTTATGTAACAGGGCTTGAGTATCTGAAGGATCTTGATTTTTCCTGAACAGTTGTTTACAGATTGAACACCTTGTGTAGGAAAGGTTACCCTTTCATCGGTGGTTCATAGTCAACATTATCTCGGCTACCCATGAAGTGTATGGTAGTTGTAAAAATAACACATGCTTGCTTTACCTATGGGGTTTGTATGCATGACAGCTATTTTGCACTTACTTTTATAGTTCTACTGGTATACCTGTTTAAAGATCAATGCGCATGAAAGAAGCTTGGATGATGTCACCAGTGATGTCATGAGTGATGGCATAAATGATGTCATCTTAGATGTCATTAGTGATGTCATAAATGACGTCACAGAACATGTCATGAGTGATGTCATATGTGAGGTCATAAGCAGTGCATGGCACTGTGCAAGTTATAGTTAGCGCTGCTAACTATAACTGGTTAATTTTTGTGTGTTTTTTTAGCTCAAAATGTTTAATGCTATCACTGACATATTCACTTAAACTATACTGCTACTTTAACTTTTGCTTTTTTCACTGAATTTTTAAGTATTTTTAAACGAAAATAGATATTGTTATTACATCTAACTATAATGTTACTTTAACATTTGGTTCTTTCAGTGAATTTCTAGGGTTTTCTTTAAACTAATGTTTTTCTTATTGTAACAAAACAAGATTTGGTTCACAGTTTGCAAAATCTTTGTAAAATGTGTGTGAGTATTATAAATCTGTATATTCAACAGAAATTGTTTATTTGCTCAGTTATTGTAACTGTGATATCAAGACTAGTCACCAGCAATCTTTTTTTGAGGTGTCATTACTCTCACAATGATGGGTCTGCATTGTAGGATGTGTAGAGGGACTGGCCTCTCTGCTGAGACCTCTCTCTGTAATGATGGGTGTGCATTGTAGGATGTGCAGAGGATCCAGCCTCTTCTTTCAGACCTCTCTTTCAGATGAAGGATGTGCATAGTAGGGTGTGGGGAGGGACTGCCCTCTCCTTTTAGAACTCTCTCTTAAATGACAGATGTGCGTAGCAGGATGTGTTGAGGGACTGGCATCTCTTCTGAGACCTCTCTCTGTAGTGATAAGTGTGCATAGTAAGGTGTGGGGAGGGACTGGGCTCTCATTTCAGAACTCTCTCTCTTATGACGGGTGTGCATAGAAGGGTGTGTGGAGGGACTGGCCTCTCCTTTCAGACCCCTCTTTCAGATGACAGGTGTGCGTAGTAGGATGTGGGAAGGGACTGGCCTCTCCTTTCAGAGCTCTCTCTTAGATGATGGATGTAAGTAGTAGGATGTGTGGATGGACTTGCCTCTTTGCTGAGACCTCTATCTGTAATAATGGATGTACGGTGTAGGGTATGGGGAGGGACTGGGCCCTCCTTTCAGACTTCTCTCAGATGATGAGTGTGCATAGATCAGTTTGGAGAGGGACTGCCCTCTCCTTTTAGAACTCTCTCTTAAATGACAGATGTGCGTAGCAGGATGTGTTGATGGACTGGCATCTCTTCTGAGACCTCTCTCTGTAGTGATAAGTGTGCATAGTAAGGTGTGGGGAGGGACTGGGCTCTCATTTCAGAACTCTCTCTCTTATGACGGGTGTGCATAGTAGGGTGTGTGGAGGGACTGGCCTCTCCTTTCAGACCCCTCTTTCAGATGACAGGTGTGCGTACTAGGATGTGGGAAGGGACTGGCCTCTCCTTTCAGAGCTCTCTCTTAGATGATGGATGTAAGTAGTAGGATGTGTGGATGGACTTGCCTCTTTGCTGAGACCTCTATCTGTAATAATGGATGTGCGTTGTAGGGTATGGGGAGGGACTGGGCCCTCCTTTCAGACTTCTCTCAGATGATGAGTGTGCATAGATCAGTTTGGAGAGGGACTGCCCTCTCCTTTTAGAACTCTCTCTTAAATGACAGATGTGCGTAGCAGGATGTGTTGATGGACTGGCATCTCTTCTGAGACCTCTCTCTGTAGTGATAAGTGTGCATAGTAAGGTGTGGGGAGGGACTGGGCTCTCATTTCAGAACTCTCTCTCTTATGACGGGTGTGCATAGTAGGGTGTGTGGAGGGACTGGCCTCTCCTTTCAGACCCCTCTTTCAGATGACAGGTGTGTGTAGTAGGATGTGGGAAGGGACTGGCCTCTCCTTTCAGAGCTCTCTCTAAGATGATGGATGTAAGTAGTAGGATGTGTAGATGGACTTGCCTCTTTGCTGAGACCTCTATCTGTAATAATGGATGTGCGTTATAGGGTATGGGGAGGTACTAGGCCCTCCTTTCAGACTTCTCTCAGATGATGAGTGTGCATAGATCAGTTTGGAGAGGGACTGGCCTCTCTGGTGAGTGCTCTCTCTGTAACAATGGGTGTGTGTAGTATGGTGTGGATAGTGACTGGCCTCTCTGGTCAGGCCTCTCTCTGTAATGATGGGTGTGCATAGTAGGGTGTGGAGAGGAACTTGCCTCTCCTTTCAGACCTCTCTCTCAGATGATGGATGTGCATAGTAAGGTGTGGGGAGGGACTGCCCTCTCCTTTTAGACCTCTCCCTCAGATGTCGGGTGTGCGTAGTAGGTTGTGCGGAGGACCTGGCCTCACATTTCAGACCTCTCTCTTAGATGATGGATGTGCATACTAGGGTGTGGGGAGGGAGTGCCCTCTCTTATTAGACCTCTCTCTCAGATGACAGGTGTGCATAGTAGGGCATGGAGAGGGACTCCCCTCTCCTTTCAGACCTCTCTCTCAGATGATGGGTGTGCATAGTTGGGTGTGTGGAGGGACTGGCCTGTCTGCTGAGACTTCTCTCTGTAATAATCGATGCGCATAGTAGGTTGTGGAGACGTACTGGGCTCTCCTATCAGACTTCTATCTCAGATGATATGTGTGCATAGTAGGGTGTTTGGGTGAGCCTTAACTCTACTCACAAGTCTTTTCAAACAAATGAGCATAAATCGTAGAGTCTGATAAACACAATCTTCAGTAATACTCCTTCATACATTAACATGTGTACATAGCAGAGTGCGTTCAAATATCACCTACTCCTTCCTACTTTTCACAATCCAGCGAAAGTCTTGCGAGATCATAAAATTAAAAAAAAATAGATTTAACTATCTACTCATCACAGTACTTGTCTCTTACACACTTCCTCTCAAAAACAAGCACCACAGTATGCATAACTACTAATGGAGTGTATTGAGAACTCATCTACTCCTTTTTACTATTCGCGATCCTGTGAGAGTCCCAAGAGATCATAAAAATTAGTTAAAAACAATATACATTTATTATCTTCACAGTAAATATCCCTTAGACACCTCCTCTCTAACTCTACAGGGACAGCATGCCTTTCTACTGCCTCCTTATATAGCCTTTTTACTTAATTTCCAATTTTTCACACTAAACAGTAATGGTGGCAATTTCATTCTAACATTCCAGCAGCCAGCCATCAAAGTGATCGCTCTTGCAAAACTTTCGGAAGCCTCTTGCTCCCGCAAAAGCATGAAGGCTCACAGCAAAAATTGGCCTCTCACCAATCACAGACTCCATTTTTGATTTTGCGCTGTCGTGGGAGGCTCTCGGGACTCTTGCGAATCAAATTGCCAAAACATACAATTATTATTTTACCCTTAATATCTCAAAAACTACCAAATGGATTTTTATCAAATCACTAAAAGCATAATCTGTGGGCCAAGATCTAGCTTCCTGCTGAATTTGGTGTAATTCCGTTCAGCAGTTTTTGCTATAACCTGTCTTAATGAGGTCTATGGAAAATGCAGGGCGATTTTACCTTTTGGGACCCCCTTTTGTCTCAGCTCCCACTTGGTGGTTCACCCCAAAACTTTCCAGGAAGGAGCTGAGGTAGATGAACCTTTTTTTTGGAAAGTTTTGTTGAGATTCATCAAGCGGGGCCAAAGTTATTAGCAAACCAAAAAATGCTCTGCCTATGGAAAAGCAGATCTAACTATAACTGCCTACTGGTGACCTTCATAATGTGCCCCAGGAAATGGGGTCCCTGGGGCCAAAATCACCCCGGGGTGCCACATGGACCTCCTTCCCAATTAATAATTGCATAGGACCCCGGGATGGTGTCCCCTGGGCCAATATTGGGCTGGGGAGGGTGGCTGCATGCCCCACCCCCTTCTTAATAAGCCCAGAAGATAGAGTCCCTGGGGCCTGAAATAGCCCTGGGGAGGGGGTCCCCCTCCCCAATTAAAATATGGCTGGGCCCCGGGCCATGGGATATCCAGGACCGAAATCAGCCAGGGAAGGGGGACTGCATGCCCCCCTCTTCCATACATTAAGTAATAGGCCTCGGGGTAAATTAGAGCCCAGGGAGGGGGACTGCATATCCCCTAAAGAAATGTGGCAGGCCCCAGGGAATGGGGTTCCCGGGGCCAAAATGTGCCTGTTTTGGCTGCCTTTTGGGGTTTCGCCACAGGCTCTGGCCGCAGGCCAGGCCCTGTGGCAAATTTCCCACCATGCACAGATGAAGGCCATGTGCAGTGTGGGGTTGGCTGTATTTGGGGGGTTGGTCGCAGTTAAGCCCTGCAGCCAACCTCTCACCACACACGGCCTTCGGCCATGCGATGCAGTGGTTGGATTAAGCACAGTAATCAAATAATAATTTACACAAAAACTCACTGGATGATGTCATCAGTGATGTCTTTTAAGATGTCATCAGTGATGTCACTGACCATGTAATGAGTGATGTAATATGTGAGGTCGTAAGCAGTGCATTGCAGGGGTGTACGTTATAGTTAGCTCAGGTAACTATAACTGCTGAATTGACATGGCTTTGTGCGAGTGAAATCTGAGCCTAACTATAGCATCGTTGTAACCTTTATTTTTTCAAGTGAATTTCTAAGGTTTTTGAATTCTATTTCCTAACTATAGTGTCCCTGTAATTTTTGTTTTATCAGTGAAATTCTAAGGTTTATGAATGTTATTTCCTAACTATAACATCCCTGTAACCTTTGTTTTATTTAGTGAATTTTAGAGGTTTTTTAAAATTTGTTTTCTTAGCGGTAATTCAAACCTTTGACAGTCGGTTTGTGAGTGGCTCTATAGGTCAGTGAGTGGGTGTGTGGGGTGTGTGGGTCTGTGAGTGGGTGCATGAGTGTCTGTGTATCTGTGTGAGTGGATGTGTGAATGGTCCTATGCATTTTGGGCATTTGCACACTTAGGGTATTTAAAAGGGAGAAACATGGACTCTTCTCTCACCAGGAGACGAGAAGAAAGAAACCTTTCATCACAGTCACTACATATCAGATTGTACTCCAATAGATCAACAATGAATTTACCTCCATTATGGATTTCATATAATTTTTCAACATGGAATATGAGAGGTAACATACTTGATTTGCCTTTGCCAAGCCCTAGAAGTTAGGATTGTTTCTGCTTTAATGAAGTGGAGCTTAAATTGGGGCAGCTGCTATGTTTATATTTGTATGTGCTTCCTGTTGAGGTTTAATTTTTGTGAAATCAGCACCAGGGCCTGAATCGAACCTCGTTTTTTTCGTGAAGAGTCCCCAGTTTTGCTGAAAATGTCTACCCAACTGGAGTACTTTGATTTGGTTAATTAGTAAGTGCTACCTCATTGGGTTAATGTCTCATGCATATTCTACAGTACAGCTGTGTAAAGGACCATGAGGTGTGCATGTAATTTCAGCAAGCGTCTTCATCCACAAATCTGTGATAACGTGAATCCTCATCAAGAGAAGATGATGACACTGCAAAGGCGTGAATGCTCACCAACATGGGTACTTCCCCTTAACTAAATGTAGTTAGTAAGTGCTTCTTTCTTTGGTGGACATTTCCTCATATCCTTCTGCATCAATAAGGCATCAACAAAATTGGCTGGAAAGGTGCTCAAAGGCCTTTTGGTAAGCTGTTTATCAACATGGCAAAAGGCGGGAAGACCTTTACATACTACTAAGGGAAATGGGGCCTGGCCAAACAGGCAGAGCTTGCAGATGATTTTGGGCATTTGTATACTCAGGGTAATTAAAGGGAGAATCGTGGACTCTGCTCTCACCAGGAGATGGCGAGAATGAAACCACTCATCACAGTCACCCCAGCTCAGATTACACTTCAATAGATCAATAATGCAGTCACCTCCATTAAGGATTCCAGATTGTTTTTCAATGTGTATTATAAGAGGAAACACACTTGCTTTGCCTGCCTCAAGCCAAGAAGTTAGGATACTTTTTTTTACACAATGGAGGGGGAACGTAAGCACACCTCCCTTGGCTGATTTTTGCCCTGGGGCACTCATTTCCCGGGGCCCGGCCTGGGTGCCCTGGAGCCTACCCAGGGCACCCAGCGTGCAATGATGGGAACGGTGGGTGGGAGCCTCAAAGCCTCCGTGGTCCTAGCCAGCTTGCCACCTCCTGCTGCGGCCAGCATTGCTTCCTCATGCAGTGAGCTATTAGAAATGCAGCTCCCTGCGTGCAGGAGCAATTGTTTCATCTGTTTCCCTCCCCGCATGATAGCGGGCAGGGAAACAGATGATAACTCTGCTTTCAGCAACCAGGAATGTTTTGACAGCTACCGCTTGCGGGAAGCAGAGTTGTGTTTGCTCTCGTTTTGCGGGAGCTGTCAGCTCCTGTCGAGCAAAAGCAAACTGCTCTGTCCTGGAGTGGGCACCCCGGGGCATAGCAGGAGCCCGCCATGGAGGATAGTGGTGCTCAGGGCCATAATTGGCTCCAGGAGGGGGGCCAAGCATCCCCCCTGCTTTACTTTGCATAGGTCGGCCCCCGGGAGGTGGTATATAGGCCGTATATAGCCTGGGAGGGGGCCACATGGCCCCCTCTATGTTTACATTTTCTCAGCCCCTGCTTGACAGATCACCCGAAAACTTTCCATGCACAACAAAACCAAACTTGACACTTGTTTTGGAAAATTTCATGAAGAATCGTTAGATGGTGCCAAAGACATAGCCAAGTCAAAAAACACTATATCAGAAAAAATCCTTGCGGGAATTCTACCACAAAGAAAAAGCTGGCACTCCAAGGATCTTAATCACTGCTTAGTTCATTTTGACGGCTGATGCATTTCGACCTTACGGTCTTTGTCAAAGCCTCAATCAACAGTGTATGGTGACAAATTCATTTAAAAACAGTGTAAGTTAGTTTTAGCATATAGACATGGTAAAAAGAGTAAGTCATTGTCGTTACATGAGTTCATTGTGCAAACAGATTTCATTTCAAGGAACCAAAATGCATACATTACATGTGCAATGTGCAATTCTTTCTCAATAGGAGAAATCAACAAAATAGTAAATAAAGCAAGTAAACTCGCAAAAAATCAGCACTGTCTGTCACAAAACCACAATCAATTCAATGTTGCCATTTCATATAATAGACATCTTTGAGACAGCAGGCAAAAGTTACTTTATATTCAAACTTTCAAATATATATGAAACAATCATATTCCTTATATTGTAATTCACATATTTTCTACTGTCAAGCCAAGTGGCTAAGGATACGAAATATATAGTAATAAAGGTGGTGTCACTCATTTAGGCCAATTGGCCCTTAATAATCTTTGCCTGCATGTCGCATCCAAACCCCATTGGAAATGTCTAATGAATAAATAGCACTGTCCAATGATTCCACATTTTCAAGAAAATCGATTCATATTATTCGTCACTATACCAAACTACCACTGATAAAATGTGTCACTCAAGTGAAAAAAAGTGAAGTGAATAAAAACAGAGAAGCCCCCACCACCCTAATGTAAACTTGTGACCTGTTGAAGCTTTCGCAATCTTTATCCAAAATACATAAATCCACATTGACTCAAACTCAAATGCTCATGCCAGCAGCCGCCGACACCTTATATTGAGTTTATGACACGTGGTGATCAAAATAATAATAATAATACTGATAACTATCAAAGGAGGGACAAAGAACAAATTTGTATAATCCAAAGGTGGATCTAATGTAATATAATTTAATACAATATAATATAATATTATAATATAATCCCACCTGCCCCCTATAATCTTACTACCATTGTGAAGAGACAAGGAAAGAAAAGAAAAGAATCAAAAGTAGAAATATTGTATAGACAAACCATGTTTTGGTTAGAAAAAAGTATGTACAAATTATCCATATAAACATTATATCCAGGCAGAGAAGTCCAGTCCTCAAATAGAGTCAACCGAGATGTACATACATCTCCTCATCCTGATTAAGTCCAGCTGGATGGATACTGTTCAATAAGATTATATATTTGAATTCCAGTTTTCAAAGGGCTCTTTCTCTGTCCCCACCTCGCTTGCTCACTGTCACCCTGTCAATTCCAAAGAAAGAAATTCCATCAGTCTCCTGTGAATGAAATGGTTGCCAATGTCTCTCAAAAGGGTAACTTTGATCTTTGTTTTTCATTGCACGTAAATGTTCAAGAACTCTTTTCTTCATTGGGAAGATGGTACTTCCTTCATATTTTGAGCCACACAGACAAACAAGTACATATACAGTAAAGTCACTGTTACAATTGATAAATTTATTTATCTTGGCCTCCCTGCCCATGGTCAAAGTGTATGTTTTCTTGTTTTTACTGTGCGTGCAGGCCCTGCAATTTTCACACTTGTAAAATCCTCGTTGCTCCCTTAACCAGGACCCTGTGTTAGTTGGATGATTCTGAGGGTAACTGTGTGCCAATATATCCTTGATGGAACTGCTCTTCCTGTATGTCACCTGTGGATGGGGGCTCACTAGATGCCCAATTATCTGATCTGATTTTACCAGATTACAATGTTTCTCAATTAAGCGCTTGACTGCTGGGGATTCGTTACTATACGTAGTTATCAATATCACAGCACTCATGTTCTGTCACTTAATTTTAGGTGTTAAAAGACTCTCCCTACCCCTCTCTGCCACCTTCTCAACTGCTGCTTTGATGACCTTGAAGGGATAGCCCCTTGCTCTAAACCGGCTACACATAGTATTTTGTTTTCTTAGAAATCATTCATGGCTGCTGTTGTTTCATTTTGCTCGAAGCAACTCCTCTTAGGGGATGCTCCATTTTAACTTGGGGTGGTGGTGACTGCGAGCATGTAAAATGCTGTTCCCAGCAGTTTCTATGCAGAAAGGCTAGTCTGTACCATGACATTTTCCACTCTTAACATGATGTCCAGGAATCCCATTACTCTATCATGGATATTCCAAGTAAATTTCAAATTCAGTTGGTTGATGTTCATCAATTCTAAGAAAGACTCAACTTTGGTCTGTGGCCCATCCCAAATTACAAATAGTTCATCGATGTAACGTGTCCAAAACACTATATGCTGTGTCCAATTCAAGTTAGTGTCTGTCCAGATATGTAGAGCCTCCCACCACCCCATAAAAATCACAGCAAAACTGGGAGCAAAACAGCTCCCTGTGGCTGTCCGAGTAAGTTGCCTATGCCATGAGTCCCCAAACAAAAACATGTTATTTTCCAGGCAAAATCTTAACATTTCCAAAAGCATGTTAGAGTGTTCATACTCCGCAATTGACTTATCCCTGAAGAAATATTCACATGCCTCAATTCCCAAATCATGATCTATGCATGTATATAAGGATACATCAATTGTCACTAAAAAGTAGGTGTCCTTCCAAGGAATGTTCTGTACTTTCGTAAGAAAATCTGTTCCATCCCTGCAGTAAGCTGGGAGATTAAGAACATAAGGGCATAAAAACAAATCTAAGTAAATTGAGGTATTCTCTAACAGGCTATTTTTAGCTGAAATTATTGGTCTGCCTGGTGGATCAGTCTTGTGTTTGTGCACCTTGGGTAGTAAGTAAAAACAGGGTGCAACTGGAAATTTCACCACTAAACGTCTGTTTATATGCCTCAAAAGAGGATTTCTCATAGCAGCCTGACCACAAAAGTTGTTTCTTGGCTTCCTGGTTATACTTATTAGTGTCCCACCGGACAACATTTCCACCTTTGTCAGATGGTTTTATGAGAAATTATGTATCCTCCTTCAATGTTTTTAAGGCCAATCTCTGGCCCAATGTCACATTTTGTGTGTATTCATTGTTGCTCTCCTCCAGAGCTTCAAAAGATCACATGTAAGTACTTCATAAAAAGTGTAAGGGGCAGATTTACAAGAACTGGTGCATCTCTGCATATTAGCAGAGATGAACCAGTAAATTTGCGACACGTAAAATAACCCTTGCGCCACCATGGATGCGTCGCATTTACAATGCGGCGCACCGTGGCGCAAGGATTGACAGATGCGTGATGCACCTTTTGTCATAAGGGCAGCGCATTGCTGGAGTCGTGTCGCAAGCACGACGCAACTCCAGCAATGGTCAGGAATGCCTATTCATATCATGCTGCATCACTCCTTACGCCTGCTTCAAGCAGGCGCAAGGTTTTGACGCAGTGGCATCGTAAAAGTGACTCAGTGAAATCTTGTAGCTTTCACTGCATCACTTTTACGAGGCTTTCTTTCGTCGGAACGTCCGCCCTGCATACATTATACCTGATTCAGGTTTAATGGAGCACAGGGCTTTACAACGTGACGCATCTCCCTAGATGCGTCACGTTGTAAATATGTCACAACGTGGTTCATTGTTTATGACGCCACTGCGTCACAGAAGTGACGCAACGGCGGCGTAAAGTTGTCGCAAGGGGCTTGTAAATCTGCCCCTTAATGTTGTCAAGTGGTGTGACTGGGTTGAATCTAGATTTTGGTCAGAAATCATTCCTGCTACTCCTGTCGGTTTCTAAACCCAAATCTCTGTCCGTGTTCCAATTCCTCCCACCCTCTTTAAACACATGTAGGGTAGCGAGTGTTGGAATGTCACCAATATTCAAAATATCAGATGTTATGTCCCTTATATCCTCCCCCAAAACCGCCCCTCTTTTTGGTAGTCTTCTCTACTGTTGTGTGTGAAATTTAAGCAGTTTCAATTTCCTCACAAAAAAGTCAATGCGACCTTCCGCATAGTTAAAATTGGCGAGGGGACAAAAGGATAAGCCCAACTCAAGGAGGGAACGTTCATCATCAGACAGTTTGTGGGTAGATAGATTAACAACTGTAAAGTTTCTCTCACTCATTACTTGTTCTTCTTGTTTTGCTTGTATTCCTCCCATGCGGCACACTGCTTTTTTTCACTGAATCCTCCCCTTCTGACTTTCCTCCTTTTTCATTGCTGCCTCCTCTTCCTCTTGGTGGTTTCCTCCTTGGTATCTGGTATTGCTGTAAAAACGATATTCCTCCAAAGTAGAAAAGGGCAAGACTTTTATGATGAATAGCATTCTCTACCAAATACAAGAAATTATCTGAGCTTGATTTCAAAGTGACTGCTTCTTGCTGTCTCAAGGCATTCATTCGCCTAAACTCTTTCCTCACCACATCAACTTTTCAGCCAAACGTGAGAACTCTACCTGTGGCATAGTCAATCTTGTCCCTAAGGAACTTGCGCTTCTTTTTAGCTTTAATTTCCTCCTCATATTTAGTTAACCTGTCTCCCAAAGTGTCCATGAAGACCTTGATCTCATCCTGTGCTGGCTGTTTATTTAATACTTCTTGGAGTTTCTTTACATGTTCTCCCACCTGCTCTAACTCCATAGCTGCATATTTGGATAAGAGTACCAGCATGGTCTTACAGGTGCTCACCATTAAGGTGGACAATTCCCCCAACAGCTTAGGGTGAGGGTTTTGGTAAGTTGGTGTTATTAGAATGTGCAAGCCCCTCGGCACTCTCCCCACTTCTATGTAATTGTCCAATGACATTACTTCCCAGCTCCGATTTCTTTCTTTCCTGCTGAGTCGCTCAAAATGTGCCAACGTTTGTTGCAGAGTTCCTGCCATATGTGAGTCACCATTATTCCCTGTACTTTGTGCTAATAGTATTTCTGCATCATTTTCATTAAATAAGTTCCTTGCTTCTACCAGCCTCTTTCTTACAGCTTCCCCCATCCTCGTTATCTGCTTACGGCTGCTGCTGAACAGGTCACAATCACTATTCCACAAAAGCGGCTTGACCCCATATGCCGTCTGCTGAAAGGAAACCACTCGTTCACATTACGGTGCCCTTGCCATTTGACAAATGATCAATTCCGTTTCCGTGGGGAAGAAACAAGCGAGAGACAGCCACCCCACGCGTCCCACAAAGGAACGTGTCCGACAGCGCTCAATCGCCTGCTACGTGTTCCTTGCATTTCTTACCCCTCACTCCGTGGGTATCAACAAATGGCGGCGGGAGTCGGGTTACGAGATCCGATGAAAAGAAACCTCTTGCTGTGTCCCGACCACTTCCACCTCTCGAGGCTGGTACCCGACAGCGGTAGCAGGTCCCGCTAATAAATATCAGAAAAAGTCCTCGTGGAAATTCTACCCCTAAGAAAAAGCAGGCACTCCAAGGATCTTAAACACCGCTTAGTCTATTTTGATGGCTGATGCGTTCTGACCTTACGGTCTTTGTCAAAGCCTCAATCAACAGTGTATGATGGCAAATTACTTTAAAAACAGTGTAAGTTGGTTTTAGCATATAGACATGGTAAAAAAACAATGTCATTGTCGTTACATGAGTTCAGCACTGCTGCTTGGGATATTTGAAATATCCATTATTATTTCATCAAGTGTTGACGTGGTATTCAGTTTCTAAGACTAGTATACTTTATTATGTCTGCAGGAGAAAGCCCCTGACGAAGGGCCCAGCCCGAAATGCATTGGGCATGTTCTAAAGATTATATTGTAAAATTGTAATGTGATCATAACATTACCATCATTGAATGCATAAGAAAAGACAAACTAACAAAGATAAGAAAATAAATGAATAATTTGAACTACTTTTAAAATTGAAATTTATTGAACTTTTATGGAATGAGTGCAGATTGGGGACGTTTTTCACGGTTTGAGGAAAACGAATTGTGCATTGAATGATTCAACGTCTCGTGCCCAGGGGGCGAAACCCATCAGCACCAAAACACGGATTACTTTATTTTATTTAATACACAAGGGAGTGCGATTGTCTAACTTTATCTAGAAGAGGTTTACTTTGCCAGGTCCAAATGTCTGTTTAAACTGCCACACAGGCTCTGCACTTGCAGGCCTGAGACCTGTTTAAAGGGCCGCTTAAGTGGATGGCACAATCAGTGCTGCAGGCCAACTAGTAGCATTGAATTTACAGGTCCTGGGAACATGTGGTACCACTTTACTAGTGACTTGTAGGTGAATTAAAGATGACAATTGGGGATAAGCCAATGGTGCCACGTTTAGAGGAGAGAGCACAAGCACTTTAGCAAAGGTTAGCAAAGGTTAGCACTGGTAAATTGTGCAGGGTCCTACTGCCAGCAAACATGAGATCTGGAAAAATGGAGGAGGAAGGCAAAATATTTTGGGGAAGACCACACTAAGACTGACTGGCCTAACAATAAGGGTGATATCACAACATTAAAATATTTTACACATTTTGTGGAAATTTTATAAATCCTGTGAAATATGGATTTCATTCAATCGAAGGCTTAGTCTGAGTCTGATTTCTTTCAATCCAACTAATTAGCTTCAAGACATGACAATGCATTTGGATAATAACAGCCCCAACCATCTCTGCAGAGCTTCACAACTTAAATGAATAAATGGAGCTTTCTTCATAAATGCTAATAAAACCTGCAGACAGAGCCCTCATTAGTTAGCCGTTGCAGACAGCAGTTTAAAAAAAAACTCTGGCCGGCATGCTAACTACGCCTAAATAAACAGCTAAAAGGAAGCATGGGGGGAACGCTCCGGGTCCAGATGGAGTCCCAGTAGACATTTATAAAGCTGCAATCGATTTATAGGGGCCCATTCTTACTAAGGTATTCAATATAGCAGCGACAGAGCGTATCCCCCCTTCATGGGGCGAGTCAGTTATTATCCCCATTTTTAAGAAGGGTAATACATCAGAAGTAAAAAATTACAGTCCTATATCGCTCTTAGACTCTTCAGTCAAAGTGATGAGCAAAGTCCTTTTAATGAGATTAGATGAGTGGGCAAGCGAAAAGGTGATACTTTCCCCAGCACAATACTGCTTTAGGAAAGGGGTGGGGACTATAGAACAATGTATAAATCTGGACTTATTAATAGGTAAATATACCTGTGCCAAAGAAGGGAGATTGTACCTATGCCTTACAGATCTTGGCAGTGCATTCGACCTTGTCGACCACTCGATTCTTTGGCCGACTTTGCTTAGCCTTGGTGCATCTAGACCAATTATATGTTTTCTTGTAAGGCTCTATGAGATGCTATCAAGTACGGTGAGGTGTGGGCCAGAGGGCGGATGTACGTCAAATTTTGAGGTGAAACGAGGCATTCGCCAGGGCTGCGACCTTGCTCCACTTCTCTTTTCATTGTTTATTAATGAGGTGGAAAAGGTACTGAAATGGTGCAAGCTGATGCCCCCCAAATCTCTGGGAGCACTATCCCAGTGCTGCTTTATGCAGATGATGCTGTATTATTGTCCAGGACCCTGGTGGGCCTACAGCGATTAATTAACAGCTTTGGGGATTTTATTACTGCAAGGAAATTGGTAATTCATAAAACAAAGACATATACTATGATATGCTGGCCCAAATTGAAGAAATGCAAAACGTTTTACATTTATAATACTCCTGTAGATACTGTTGATACGTTTTGCTACCTGGGAGTGACTTTTTCAGGTAGTGGGAATTTGTCATACGAAATAGCCACTGTTCAATCCAAAATGAACAGGAGTGTACATGGGATTTTTAGATTTGCGACATAACTAGGCAATCACCCAATCAAGGATATGTTAGCCATTTTTAAGGTTAGATCTGTTGCCTCCGCCATGTATGGTGCAGGGGTGTCGGGCTACCTCTGCAGTCAGGCATTGCAGCCTGAAGAAAATTCCTTTTCGAAGCGTCTTTTAAGTCTACCTCCCTCGGCATCCACTGAGATAATACATCATGAAGTAGGAATACAGTATCTAGCAGATTTGATCTCACTATGTCTGCTGCTTTTATGGAGGGCCATCTGGGATAAAGATTAGACTAACTTTACAAAGTCAATTATTATGGATTGTTTATCACTGGATACGACAATGTGTATCCCCTGGCTTAGATACATTAGCAATACATATAGCAAGTTGTTTAATCTATCAATTCAGTTGAATCCTTTACAGGTAACTGCCCTCAGCAAATTGGTAATTAAGGATGTTTTTTATGAATTATAAAATGGAATCTCGTATGAGACTGGCAAGGGAAAATTCGACTTTTATATTTTATCAATTAATCGAGACTAAGAAGGGTTTCCAAAATTACTTAATGCAGGTTACAAAGCCAATACACCGCTTTGTATTAACCAGACTTAGACTTGGAATTGTGCATCACTTAGTCGCTTTCCCTGTAATGAAATCCTGTCCTGCAGATTCGACTCCTTGCCCCTGTGATGAGCAGTCCAAGCAAAGCACTATTCACTTTAGTCTCTTTTGTGATTTTTATTTGAAGTTTATGTGTTACTATTTAAAACCGCTTTTCTTAAAACAAAATGTGAGCACGCATAAAGCTGCAATGAAATTACTGGCTGAACTTAATGATCTTGGGGTCTGTTTTAATGTCGCCTTATTTATTCTAAAAGCAATAAATGTGATAACGCTGATTCTTATCTTATCACCTCTAAGAATCCTCAGGTCACCAGGATCTTTTTACCTGCTGAATAGTGTGAAGGGAAGAACATCTTTTTCAGTTATGCAATCATTTCTTCTTCATTTAGTTTTCCTACAAAGACCACTGACTCCGAATTCAGTTTCGTGGGTTTATTACAGCCAAGAATAACTGCACGTGCAAGCACCTCAACACGAGGTTAAAGAAATAAATGGGCACTAATACAAATAGCATCCTACGCAGGAGTCTCATCCGACTCAGGATGAGAAGAATCGTTAACTCCAGAAGTATTAGACAAGCAATAACAGCTCCAATCTCTATGTTATTCCTCATTTATCTAAACAAGCAGAAAACCCCTTGACTGTCCTTACTCTATTCTAAGATGACATACCTACTTAACGAATTTCCCAGGCAAGAGTACGTAAAAGGTGTCAGCTGTGAAGACTTCCTAAGAAGTGCACTCACTTAGTACTTAAGCTCAGATTTTAAGATGCTCCTACACCAAATCCCTCTCTGTCCTCCTCTCTGTTCTCTCCTACCTCTTCTCTGTCCTCCACCCTCGGGGCACTATCCCTAATACAAACCCCAATACAATTGAACACGCCTTTTGTCACGCCTCTTTGGCCAGGTCTTCTTTCTTGTACTTTTCCATCGAAACGGTTACTTCATCTTGGACGGTTGCGATGACCTTGAGTTCCAGGCACCATCTCCGATGAAAGTATCATCCCTAAATTCCATTGCACTCCCATTTCCATGTCTCCCATCGCTCTAACTCGTGAAACAAAGAGCCAGTCTTTAACTAATGAGGCATGTGTCCTTGCACCTGCAACAGAAGATACATTCAACAGAAACCCTCTACTGTGCTAATTAAATCTACTGTTGGTGCCCAGAGAGCCTTTCCAAGAGAACCTTCTCTGCCTGCAAAATAAGCTAACATAAGAACAAACAGGCCTTTCCCTGGCGTATATGCAGTCAGGCCTTTACACAATTTAAACACACAAATCTTAATCACTTCTATAAGCATTGGTTCATTACATTTCATATGCGAAAAGTGAACTACATGTGCAACTTAATATGGTACACGTTTAAACTACTACATCTCAATTACACATGGGCTGATTCATCTATGCATTATTTTACACACGATTCAGTTAAGCATTACATTGCATGATTAAAATAGCACAGTTACATTTCTTATTCATTCTGATAACTGCGGTTTATAACTACATTTTGCTGGTCATTCACTGATATATAGCTGGCTATATGCGGGTGCGAGCTATTCGTGATTATGATGCATCCCTACAAATTTCACAAGAACATGGCGCTCTATCAGTTCCCCCCTTTGATGACTCCTGTCATCACATTTTATTCAACTCCCTTGGAGAAAGAACCGACCTAAACAGAACTCGTTGCCATTCTCCCTGGTCTGTGATTCTCCATTCTCTTGAGTCTCTGATATTGACTGTCCTGCAGTCTAGCCATTCTCGTCTCATTTTCTCTCAGAGCTCTCTCAACTCGGCCTGCTCGATACCACCTGTAAGCTTTGATCAGACTCCACAGGCAAACCACACAAACCACCACGATAAGGAGAGGTCTCAGAACATAGCCAAGGAATCCCTTTCCCAAATTCGCAAACCAGCTTCCCACTTGACCAAACCCTTTTCCAACTTTTTCCCAAGCTCCCTCTTCAGTCAAGTCCGCTATCTTCGTGTGAATAGTAGTGATGTTACTTATATATTTCTCCAGATCCTTGCTGTGGTCTGGTATATAAGTACAGCACTCTTGAACCCTCAATAATTTACAGACTCCGCCCTCTTTTGCCAGTAAGACATCCAAAGCAAGGCGGTTCTGCAAAACCATTGTCCTTATCGACAACATCTCCCCTTCCACCAGTACCAACGATTTTGCTGTGTTCATCGATAGTTCGTCTATCACAGTCGCCAGTCTCCGGATCTTCACATCATTCAAGATCACTCCCAAACTTGGTATCATGGCTCCAAAGATATCTCCCACTACAACCCCTGCACTCGCACCTCTTCTCACTCTTGAATGCTTCCCACCTTCCAAAAGTTCCAAATCCTCAGTATGGTAAATCTTTGGAAATATTATTCCCAAGTAACATGTACCATACCAGTTCGCAGGCAATCTCACATAGGCATTCCTTCCACACACAAAATACACCGTAGGTATCACTTGTACAGGGCCCAGGAGAAAGTTCTTTGCCACATCTGCCATGGTGAAAACATGATCACATGTACTCTGTCCCACTGGAACCTTCTCATAATAGGTCTGATAACGTCTCACACACAGCTTTCCCCTCTGCTCCTTGTCCAAGGCTATAGGACCATAACTTCCCTTTGTTCGATGCAATTTTTCCTCCTCTGTCCAATCCACCGTACTATGCCCTGTGTCTCGTGTCTGTGTTAGTTTTCTATACCTGTCTTCTACCTGATCCACAAACTTTTTCTCTACATCTGATAATGAGCACGTCAAATTATGTCGGTGGGCATAAGCTGTGTCCAATTCCAAAGACGGTATGAAGAACTTCCTAAGTCTATCCTCCGACTTATAATAATCATACTTATTCAAATGTTTATAAGCGGGAACTTCAGGAAGCACTGCATCGTAATTGGAAAAGAAATACTCAAACTGATCTCTTTCATAGAATATACTAAGCAACAGACTACATGAAATTCCATATGTCAGTGGAAGATGGTGATACCTAATACCCTCATCCACTGAAGCAGGCAACTGCATACACACATAGCAATCTTTCGCATCCATCGCATCCACGTACTCGTATAGCAGCTTGGCGTAAGCATTGAGCTTGAAATCACTTCTAGACAAATCTACATGCAATCTACGACTTTCTTCTATCAGCAAAGCCTTGTTAGCTCCTATGTTTACCTCTTTTTGGCTAGGTGTAGTAGGTGTAGGAGTCCCTGGCACCCCCTGCACTGCTAGCTCATGTGGAACTGTATATGAGACTACAATTACTATGATTATAGAAACTATCACACCACCTATAAGTATGCCTACAATCATTTTAGATCTACGATTTGGATCTCCAACCTCCATGATTTCGAAAGTTCTCAAAAAGTTCTTGGTTTCAGCAATGAACACTCAAAGTCTTTGTCCTTCCACTCGTGACTTGCTTAACCAGCTCGAGCAACTTTGAAACCTCTGGAAATCCCCTTTTCAGCCACAGTCTTATTTACATAGTCCAGAAAAAGACTTCCCTAACTCTCGTTCCTCTTCGGTGGAAAGTCCCTAAGTTTACTCTTCTTCCACTCGGACCTAGGTTATCTTCTTCTTTAGACTTTTTATTTACAACAGGTTATATTTCATCCACGATAAGATCATTAGTAAGCACTTCCAGAACGTGATACAAAAGTTCAAGACGCAGGATTACCATTTCGTGTGAAGACGGCTCAAACCCAAAAGACGGAAATTCGAGTCGATGCAAAACCAATTGTCGGACTTTACTCAGAAGCGGGGGATTCGGAACGGTGAGGGTCAGTATTCCTTCGACTTCGAGCCCCGGCAACAACAGCACCACCTTCACTACCACATTCGGGTTCTTGCTGACCACCTGCACAGACCTCAGTCTCCCCGTACTCACTACCCCCTGCATCAGTCACTGTGTAAGTCCACTCAGGGGTAGAGTATCTCCGGCAGGGTACTCTTGTTCTTTTCGACCTTCGCCTGCCCTCTTGAGTCTGCTCTTCGTCACTTGCTTCCATCTCAGACGTTTCAGACACTGGAGCAAGATCTCTTTCAGGTGCCAACCTCAGATTCGGTCGCCTCTGTCTTTCAGGCCAACCTTCCTCAGTTCTGGTTGTTCTTCCGCCTTCCCCTGCTATACCCAGTGCACCACTTCCTCCTTCTGCTGAATCTGACTCTACTCCACCCACTGCAGCACCTCTGTCTTCTGAGTCAGAGTCGAGGTTTGGGCTGTCGAAACCCCCTTCAGCTTGTTCTAGTGCACCACCAGCTGTGTCAGCGACCCTTACAGCTTGACTTGTCCTCTCATGTGGCCCTGCCACATCAGCTGGATTTTCATTCACGAGAGGAGCTGTTTCTTCCAAGGGTGCTGAAACTCTGCGGGTATGGGAGGCATGTACCCAGTTCGGCAATCCTCCACACTTCACTGCTGTATTCGTTACCAGTATCACCTGGTACGGGCCTCGCCACCGAACATCCAAACAGCTCTTCCTCACGTGCTTTCGGACAAGCACCCAGTCGCCTGGACACAGGTCGTGGCACAGATCACTCGAGGCCGGAACAGCTGCAGCTTGCACCTGCTGGGACACAGAACGGACCACATCAGATAGTCCTTTACAGTAATCGAGAATCAAGTCATCAGTGATGTTAATCAAAGCTGTAGCTGGTACTGCTGGCAACCGCATTGCCCTTCCCATTAATATCTCGTGGGGGACAATCCGGTCCTCCTATCTGGGACACTTCGCATGCTCATCAGTACGAGCGGCAAAGCGTCAGGCCATTTCAGGGACGTTGATGAACACATTTTTGCCATCCGGACTTTCAAAGTTCCATTGACCTGTTCCACCATCCCAGAAGCCTCTGGTCGGTAACTGCAATGGAGCCTCTGATCAACATTCAATGCGGCACAGAGTAACTTCATGATTTCACTGTGGAAGTGTCTTCCTCTATCTGATTCCAAAGAGGTTGGGATCCCGAATCTCGGGATGAGCTCCCTCAACAATAACTTAGCTACTGTGAGAGTGTCACACCTGCGTGTTGGGTAAGCCTCCACCCACCGTGAGAATACACATACCAATACCAAAATGTTTCTCAACCCATTGCACTTAGGCATTTCCACGAAGTCTAATTGTATCCTATTGAAGGGCCCTCCTGACCTCCCAATGTGACTCAAGGTGACTACTGTTTTCTTTCCAGCATTCATCTGCTGACACGTGACACACCTCTGACATACTGTTTCAGCCATTGCACGAAATCGTGGATTATACCACGTCTGTCTAAACACACGCATCATTGCATCTCTACCAAGGTGTACCGGTCCATGTATCAGTCTCGCCATCGGACTCAGCAGATTCTCTGGTAATACAGCTCTCCCATCACTGGAGACCCAAACATCCACATCCCCTCTTTCGCACCCTGCTTTGATCCATCCATTCCGTTCCTGATCTGAAACTTCATCCTGCAGTCGCTTGAGCTCCTCCCAAGTGTCTGCCATGGCCAACATCATGTTGAGCTCGGTTCTTTCTTGGCTCTCTCCTGTGTAACCCTCTGTAAATATGCATCCCTGTTCTGCACAGAAGCGGGCAACTTCGTCCGCATAATTATTTCCCAAAGACACAAAATCCTCCCCCTTCCCGTGTGCAGTGCACTTTACAACTGCGATTTCCTTCGGACATTGCAATGCATCTAACAGTTGTCTTACATGTTCTCCATTCCTAATGGGTGAGCCAGATGATGTCAAAAATCCCCTCTGGGACCACAGCTGTCCGAAGTCATGAACCACACCAAACCCATACTGACTGTCCGTGTAAATCGTGATTCGAATTCGATCAGCGGCCAAACAGGCACGAGTCAACGCAATGATTTCAGCTACCTGCGCGGAGCGTACTCCTTCTAGGCAGGCAGCCTCAACCACCCCGGAAATGGTACATACAGCAAACGCTGCTCTTAGTTGACCGACACTGTCTCTTAGGCATGAACCATCGACAAAGAAAATTTCATCTGGGTCCATCAGTGGTTCATCGACAATGTCAGGTCTTGGTTTGGTGCAAAGTTCAGTCACGTCAAGACAATCATGGTCCGCACAATCTTCATCATCTACATTCGGTATGGGCATTAATGTCGCAGGGTTTAAGACAGAGCACCTTTTCAGAGTCACATTCTCTGCGGCGAGTATGACTTGCTCATACCTTGTTAACCTGTTATTCGTTAGGTGCTGAGTCTTAGTCCTGGTCATCAACAATTCAACCGAGTGTGGCACATATACAGTCAAAGGATGACCCATTACAATGCTTTCACATCTTTCAATGCTGACACCTGTTGCAGCAACGGATCTTAGACATCCGGGCAACGCAGAAGCTACTGGATCTAGAGTAGCTGAAAAGTAGGCAACTGGTCTACGGACACCTCCATGGTTCTGAGCTAAGACTGCTAATGCACATCCTTCTCTCTCACAACAGAACAGTGAAAAGGCCTTGTTGTAATCAGGCATTCCCAGAGCTGGGGCACTACACAACTCCTCTCTCAGTTTTAGGAATGACATCAAGCACTCCTCGTCCCATGGTACCGGATCACTCACATCCTTGTGCGTAAGCCTCTGTAAAGGCTTTGCTCTCAAGGAAAAACTAGGTATCCACTGCCGACAATAGCCGACCATTCCCAAAAACATCCTGACTTCCCTCTGTGTGGTAGGCACTGCCATGTTCATTATTGCCTCAATTCGGTCTGGTGACACCTTCCTCTTGCCTTTTTCTAATCTGTGTCCCAAGTACTGTACCTCATTCAAACAGTACTGCAACTTATTTGGAGACACCTTGTGCCCGTTCTCTGCTAAATGGTTCAACAGGGCTACCGTGTCTATCCTGCAAGCATCTTCCGTTTCTGAGGCAACAAGCAGATCGTCTATGTATTGCACGAGAACTGAGTTCTGCGGCAATACGAGACTCTCAAGATTCTTTTTCAGGATCTGATTAAAGATCGATGGACTTTCTGTATACCCTTGAGGGATACGACACCACGTTAACACACGATTTTCCAGCCGGAACGCAAAAAGAAATTGGCTTTCCTCATGGAGTGGTATCGAGAAGAATGCTTGACACAAGTCAATGACAGTAAACCACTCGGCTTCGCATGGTATCTGAAACAGTATCACTGATGGATTCGGTACCACTGGACAACAAGGGACCACTATCGTGTTGACCTTTCGCAGGTCCTGCACGATCCTGAATTTCCCGCTCGGTTTCTGTAGTCCCATAATAGGTGAATTACAGGGGCTACCTCTGATCTCTTTCAGAATGCCTTTTTTTATGAAAGTCTCGATTACAGGTTTAATCCCTGCGATCGTTTCAGGCGACAGATTGTACTGAGGCGTTCTAGGGAACTCAACATTCTGTTTCACCTGGATCTGCACAGGTTCAACCCCTTTGATTAGTCCTATCTCTTCTCCTGTGAAGTCCCACACCTCAGGTGACACGGTATCTCTCAAATCCGGTGGAAGTTCCTCCACGGTCACCATTGGATACAAGTCTATACACAGATGCTGATTAGCAACTTTAAAAGTAGCATCATCATCCCTCGTCTGAACCTCCACTCCCTTAGGCGTGCAATAAATCGTGCAGTTCAACTTACATAACAGATCTCTTCCTAGAAGACAAACTGGACTCGTATCGCACACCACAAACTGATGTCTAGTTTGGAAGGAACCTATCCTCACTGGAATCGGTTCGGTCAGCGGGCTGTTTATTCTTTTGTTCGCCACTCCAACAACTTGGATCGATTGTCCCGAGAGGGGTAGGTTGGGGACTACTGCTGATCTTACAGTAGACCGGGTAGCACCAGTGTCAACCAAAAGCGTGGTAGGATGACCATCAATGTCTGCCTCCACAAAAGGTCCTCTCTGGTCTACCTCCAAGACCGCTCCAAGTGTGCAGTCTTCCTCCCCCTCAGGCACCGTCAGGATAACGGGTCTGGGCTATACTCATCATACCCTTCGAAAAGGGGCATCTGCTGGTAAGTTCGTATTCCCTGCGAGATCCTTGGTGGCTGGGGGACCGATACTTGTGGGTTATATGTCCCCCCTTTCATCGATCTGGGCTTCATCACAGTGTTGACTACCTCCGGCACAGGTGCCTGAACCCCTTCTACCTCCTGCTGCACTTGGTTGGCTGGGTTCAAAGGGCACTCGCGCTTCCAATGCCCGATCTGGTGACAAAGATGACACGCAGTGGTCTTCTTCAGTGTCGCCACATCCACCCCCGTCTTGGGATCAATGGGTTTCCCTTTTCCCTGTCCTTGCCCATTCTGGTTCCCTTGGTAATTTCCTTGTCTTCTTCCTAAGGTCCCTCCACTAGGCTGGCCCTGAGCTGTCTGCATCTGAACGAGCATCAATTTGTCCTTTAGCTTACGATGCTTCGAGTCCACCTCATCGCTACAATACCTCGCATACCGCAAGATTTCATCTACCGGCTTGTTCTGCCAACAGATCAAATGGTGCTGTATCATGAGGCTGACTTCTGGTCTCAGGCCCAGCACAAACTTTGAGACAAACTGTCCCATATCCTTGGGGTCTAATGCATCTAATCCGCTATACTGTTTAAAAGCTTGCAGAAGTCTTTCATAATATTCGTGCACCGTTTCTTTAGGTTCCTGCACAGTTCGGTCTATCTTAACCCAATCTATATCTTGAGGCGAAATCTTCAGTTTCAACCATGTAATCACTTGCTCAAACTTTTTCATAACAAGGGGTGACGGACCATTCGTGACAGCATCCCTTTCAGGTTCAAAAGTCGGCCACTCAACGGCGATTTTACAAGCTGTCCACAAATCTCCCGGCACCACTATGTCAAACAAGGTGTTCAAATCAGTCCACAGCACCTTCGAAATTTTAACAAACCGCTCAACCTGTTTGTACCACTCTACGGGTTTCTCCCTCAGCCGAGGAAAGTCATTTGTAAACGCAGCCAAGTCACCTCTACTCCACGGCACATGCACGTACCCTCCGTTCTGTACTTCCCGTAAAGGAAAGTTTCCAACACCCGTTGCCCCCCCCGGAGGCGGCGTTTCTCCCACAATTTTCTTTGCTATTTTCTTCTTTGACCACCTTTCCTCCCATTTGTCCAACAAGTTCCATATCCGCATCCCTACAATCAGATCTTTAGTATGCGTCCTTAATCCTGTGATCCTTTTCTCCTCCAGTTCCTGATCACTATATTGCAACCTATGTGGTCCTTGCAATGTTTTTGTTTTATTCAAGTCTACCTCATATCTCCTGGCTAATGCTGTCAATTTCTCATGTGCTATCCTAGCTTTCCGAGTTACATCTTTCGCTATGAAAAGCAACTCATCTGACCCATAGATTTCTATTCTTTCCAAAGGCAGGCTTCCACTAATCATTTCGTCTACCTCCGCTTTCAGTCTTACTACGTCCAGCAACCTTGCCTGCACTGCACTCCTCAGTACTTCTTGGCAAGCTGCTCCATCCCGCTCATCATAGTCACTATTTTGTCCTTGTGACCTATTCCCTTCTATCGTACTTCTGGAACTTGGTCTATCTTCCGAAATGTCCTGTCCCCTATCGCCTGGCATCCTATCACTTTGGGTTCTTACTGTTGGTGTCCACATCCTCAAAGCTGACTTAGATTCGTGCAAAGATCTTGGTCTGACTGGTCTCTCATCCTCCTGTCTAAAAGAGGAGTCTGCAGTGGCTGGTAATGGCGTACTTGTGTCTAATGGCTTTGGGAAGTGAATCACTTGTACTCCGAACCCATTCCCACTAGCACTGGTTCCTTCTTCTCCTCTCGTCTGTACTGAACTTCCTTCTCTTACTCGGTCTGGGTCATATACCGGTACTATAGGGCCAATGGTAACCGGTACTGTCAGGGAGTCCGGTAATCGGGTATTCCCAATGGAAGGCTGTGTTGCCGCTCCCTCTGTTCCTGTGGAAATTCTTCCCACTACCCTCATGTTAGTCTGATTCTGCGTCTCACCCGGTTCCACTGCTGAAGTTGATTTTCCCTCTTCTAAATCTGGATTAAATGGAGGTGGTCTCTCTGCCAGCAACCTATCTAACAGACTGTCATCTGTATCACTGTCGTCCTCTTCAACTCTTGTTATTTTCCCATCTTTTATTAGCAGTGGGTACAACCTATCTCCTTCGATCGTTTCCACTCTCCACCTTTTCTCCAGTGCATCCCACCTCGCATCTTGAAAGGCCCTGATCGATTTCTTCACCCTTTCCTGGCTCTTATCTCTTTTCCTGTCATACGCTGCCCTAATCCATGCATGTACCGCCTCAAACTGTGTCGGTCTAGGCAGTGGTCGTAAAGAAGCCATTATAGTCTTTAGTTGGTACAACACCTCTAACCTGAAAGTGCCATAGCGTGGGAAAGTCAATTCTCCTTCCCCTTCTGTCATTTTATGCCAGTTCTCAAGCCAAATTATGGTATGCAATCCTACATTCGTAGCCATATAATGTGCCGGCGTATCCTCGGGAGGGGCTTCCTCTCCACCCCGAGTAACCACATGTCTGTCACCTCTGCAAAGTTCTCGTAAAACTTTAAAACATTTCATGGTAAAGCAGATATCTGTTCGCACCCAATATTTTGTTTTCGCATCCTGGTTCAATCCACCAATACCAGTGCGGCTCACGCCAACCGGCCTATCGCAGCGCGGCACTGTCTGACGTCACGCTTCCTCCGCTCGCAGCAGTTCCCCTCCTTGCTAATTCTCTCGTTCTCGTTCGCACATGTCTCAATCACACTCTGAAGCAATGGTCCGTACTACCGAACAATTACCTCTCTGACTGTCGGTCCTCCGATGACCGATCAGCCTCTCGAAATTGTTGACCTCAATCTGGCAACTGTCTGTCCGCGAAACGACCGGACAATCACCTCTAATACAATCGATAGGATTCACCCGCTCAATATTCTGCACACAACAACCCACGACCAGCGTCGGTTATTCACACACTCACACATTTACTCCCTATCTTCAGTGGTTTGATCAATGACGTCTCGTGATCCCCACCATCTCTGGTCAACAATCTCTATTCTGGGTGTCTTCTACACCACAATATCTCTCGGCCCCGCGCGCGCTCACGGTCCGATCCTCAATCACACAACTCTCATTCCAACTCCGCAAGACATTACACAACAATTAAACACCGCAATCTAACAACCATCACCCTTTTCATACTCACTCTACCACGAACTGCTACTTCCGCCGCACCGTCACTCTCCGTCAGTTTTCAGCGACCGCCGACGTCCTCCTCTTGCGATCCACTGGATCACCATCACTGGGGTTCTATGGGGCAACTAATCTCTTATCCTAATCTAGATCTCCCCTTACTATCAGAGGTAACCATCCTCTGCTACCAACTGATAACGCTGATTCTTATCTTATCACCTCTAAGAATCCTCAGGTCACCAGGATCTTTTTACCTGCTGAATAGTGTGAAGGGAAGAAAATCTTTTCAGTTATGCAATCATTTCTTCTTCAATCTAGTTTTCCTACAAAGACCACTGACTCCGAATTCAGTTTCGTGGGTTTATTACAGCCAAGAATAACTGCACGTGCAAGCACCTCAACACGAGGTTAAAGAAATAAATGGGCACTAATACAAATAGCATCCTACGCAGGAGTCTCATCCGACTCAGGATGAGAAGAATCGTTAACTCCAGAAGTATTAGACAAGCAATAACAGCTCCAATCTCTATGTTATTCCTCATTTATCTAAACAAGCAGAAAACCCCTTGACTGTCCCTACTCTACTCTAAGATGACATACCTACTTAACGAATTTCCCAGGCAAGAGTACGTAAAAGGTGTCAGCTGTGAAGACTTCCTAAGAAGTGCACTCACTTAGTACTTAAGCTCAGATTTTAAGATGCTCCTTCACCAAATCCCTCTCTGTCCTCCTCTCTGTTCTCTCCTACCTCTTCTCTGCCCTCCACCCTCGGGGCACTATCCCTAATACAAAACCCAATACAATTGAACACGCCTTTTGTCACGCCTCTTTGGCCAGGTCTTCTTTCTTGTACTTTTCCATCGAAACGGTTACTTCATCTTGGATGGTTGCGATGACCTTGAGTCCCAAGCACCTTCTCAGCTGAAAGTATCATCCCTAAATTCCATTGCACTCCCATTTCCATGTCTCCCATCGCTCTAACTCGTGAAACAAAGAGCCAGTCTTTAACTAACGAGGCATGTGCCCTTGCACCTGCACCAGAAGATACGTTGAACAGAAAGCCTCTACTGTGCTAATTAAATCTACTGTCGGTGCCCAGAGAGCCTTTCCAAGAGAACCTTCTCTGCCTGCAAAATAAGCTAACATAAGAACAAACAGGCCTTTCCCTGGCGTATATGCAGTCAGGCCTTTACACAATTTAAACACAGAAATCTTAATCACTTCTATAAGCATTGGTTCATTACATTTCAAATGCGAAAAGTGAACTACATGTGCAACTTAATATGGTACACGTTTAAACTACTGCATCTCAATTACACATGGGCTAATTCATCTATGACATTATTTTACACACGATTCAGTTAAGCATTACATTGCATGATTAAAATAGCACAATTACATTTCTTATTCATTCTGATAACTGCGGTTTATAACTACATTTTGCTGGTCATTCATTGATATATAGCTGGCTATATGCGGGTGCGAGCTATCCGTGATTATGATGCACCCCTACAAATATCACAAGAACATGGCGCTCTATCAAATGTATGGAAAAGCATTGTCCTCTAAAAGCTAATATATAACTGACAAGGACTAGATTTTATGTAATTTGCTGCAAAAACCCCTTATAAAATGATTGATTCTTTTATTGCAATGTATTTTTAAAATAGTAACTGCTTTTATGGTTGTTTTGCACATACCCAATATAGATTATTTGAATTTAATTGAAAACAGCTAATAGAAAAATACATAACAGCTAACGTGGACTAATGTTCTATATTGCCATCCTGGGTTTTATCAGCATTTACAAAGCACTCAGACTTCAAGTATCTATCTATCTATCTATCTATCTATCTATCTATCTATCTATCTATCTATCTATCTATCTATCTATCTATCTATCTATCTATCTATCTATCTATCTATCTATCTCACAATTAAAAATTAGTTATTGTTCAGTGAATGTAAACCAAGAAAAACCCTGTAATTCACCAGGTATGCACAGATATACACAGGTAAAAGAACACTTTTTCATTGTTTTTGCCTCAGCCAGCATAAAAGGTGGCATTTCCCTTACAGGGGTCGTCTTCGTGTTGATTACCTAGTTCTACACAATCATTGTTGTTTCAGGTTCTCTGTGGCAGGATTCCACTATGAAGCTTTCTCCTGCTACTGGCCTTCCTTTTTCCATTTGGCCTGTGTAAACCAACATGCTTCCCCAACTTTGTGATCCTTTCCTTATTCTGGGGGTTCATACCTTGGGTTATTATTTAATTCTCTGCGAACAAAAACGATTGTTTCACAGTTTTAACAACCAGCAGCCAGTAGGGCGCCCCCTCTTTAGCCATGGAATCTTCCCTTAGACCATGACACCTTAAATTAAACCTTTCTTCTTGAACCTGTGACTAATGTTTTTTGAGATTTCCATCAGCCAAAGTCATTATCTTGGTCGTGGTTTTCATGCAGGGTCTTGAAACTGGGATTTTTTATGCCAGACCCATATGATATGTACGGTTCAATGGGATAGTTGTTACTCTAGGCCTATATTTCACTCAAAAGTATCTCTAATCATTCATGCATAATAGGAAATCATTCTGCTGTCCTTTTCTTGTAATTTAATGTAGGTTGGATTTCTATAGCGCTGCTCGTCACCCGTGAGGGTATTTCTTCAGCTTTCCTCTGCTGAGGGTTCTAAGTCTTATGCATGAGATGGTCTTATGCTTGAGATGTGGATGGGTGCTCTCTGTTTACCTCGATCGCAGTACCTCAAACATAGTGACAGAAACTTTGTCAAATGTGGACTGACCAGCTCATACGCCTGCTTTGGTAGTGCTGTTTCTCTTTAAGAACTGTGCACATTGTTCTCGAATACACAATGGTTTTGCATCAAGTAAAGGTTGCTGTTGTTTTTGGTCTTGTCACCTTGGCTATGATCTTTCCTTTTTGAGTACACCCTCATATGACTCAGGGCTTTGTTGATAAACTAGAACAATATCGTTCTCTGATTACTTACTAGTGGCCCTCACTGCTCCAATTCCATTTCTGACCATAGTCCTTATGAACATGTAGGCACATAGCTTGGGATTGACAATACATTTTGGTGCTATCACTAGGATTTGTAGCCGGGAATTTGGAAGGAATCTAAAATAAGTACATAAATAAGTAAATAAACACATAAATAAATAAATATAGGAATACATAAAGTTGTGGTGAGGCAGACATCATCAACCTGTTTCTAGGGAGTGGGCTTACCTTAAATGTATAAGGAATATAACCAAGGAGAACTGGACCCAGAATACTGAAATCACAGCCAAAAGATATGGCTATTGTCACTTTGGCCTCTCATGAACATGCCACCATAGGTCAATCGAACGTTTCCACAGAGGAATTACGGATTTGTGTGGAAAGGAATGGCCGAGAGCTTATCTCTTTTCGGTGGCTCTCATGATTTTTAATATTGTTATGTGCTCTGCACACACTTAGCTATTGAGTGACAACCACTGAGAGAACTGAGATTCACTTCTCTCTATGGTGAGGGAAGTTTGCCCCCTCCCTTACGCCAGCCCTCCAGAGAAGCTGACAGGAAGGGGGCGACTTAGGTTTCCTCATACACCATGGTAGGGAGCGCCATTTTAGAACATCCCTCTGAAAATATGTTACTAAAGAATAACTTTATAAGGGGCATATTATCAAGCGGCAGCGATAATTATCGCTGACCGTTCTTAGCGTGGGGAATAGTATCGCCGGCTATCGCTGAAAATTATCGCCATGCTAGCGCTGTATTAACAACGCTTAGTGCAAAGGCGATAATTTTCCAGTGATAGCGGTGTTTTCCATGGAACATCGCTGGTTTTTCAGCGATGTTCCATGGAAAAACGGCGATAATCTTGTGAATAGGGCCTGTGGTCTTAGCCACACAATCCACCCCCATGTTAGGTATGCCTTAGTCAGGAATTTAGCAGACGTTAAATTCCTGCGTTAAGGCATACTTAACGCGATTTAAAATATCGCTAACCCACGTTGTTAATATGGCGATACCTGGGTTAGCGATATTTCCCCATGTTAGTTTCACAGGCACGCCTCCTTTGCATCTCATTAGCGATGCGATGGGAGGCGTGCAGAAAACGGATGCTAATTCAAGGAATCACGTGCTAGCGTGTCCTTGTTAATTAGGCGATAAAATTATCGCCGCTTTTCGTCCGAAAACGGACGCTAAAGCGGCGATAATTCTTTAACGCCGCCTTGATAATATGCCCCATAATTCTTTGACATGATATTGGAGAAGCGGTTCTGTTGTAAATGTCTCCTTGTGGAGAACATCAGAAGATTTATCACAATGAGCTGTTATAACATTTCTTGCATAAAAGGTCATGCCATTTCTTATGATTCAATTTGAAGCCTACAAGGAGCTAAGCATCAGTGAGTTCCGACTGTCCAGGGGAAGATGGAAAATCTTATAATATGACCTGAACTACTCATGCATTTTTTTCATTATCCTAATGTGTTCAAGGTGCATGTTGCCTGGCTGATTTATGGTAGACACCTACAGAATAAAAAAGGAACTGAACATACGCATCAGTCCTATATGTTGAACAGGAAAGGTAACTATTTTACAGAATTTATGCAGGTTATGCATATGTGCATGAAGGGGAAAATAAAATTCCAGAGTAACATTTTATTTTCAATCAAGTAGTACGATTTTATTTAGTTTATAATCAATCGATTTTAGACATCAACACACTGTATTGTGTTAAGTAAAAAGTAGCATTTGATTTACTAAACAAGGCTTTTTTTCCAGATTTTATAATTTTTTGTTCCAGAAAGTGTAAGAGAACAAAAAGTGATGTGCCAACATACAGTAGCAAGCGTCTTCTGCATTTAAAAGCGCATACAACTTCCTGAAATGTCATATATGCATTTTGAACGATTTCTTCCAAAACATTATGATACAGTAATTGTATAAGCAGTAGCTGAAGGGCATTGGGAGTATAGAATTTTCCGCACAGCAGATATATATTGCCTATTTACAGTCACCACTGGGTAGTTATGGGTAGGACCACGGTTAACTAGGAAATTGATTTTTTGGTTTAGGGTGGGTGAGGGTATTTAGGAGGCAAGATAAATTTTAGGATTTAGGGTGTACAAGGGTATTTGATTAGAAAGGGTATTTTTAGGGTTTAGAGTTGGTAAAGGTATTTGAGTGGCAACCGTATTTTTAGGGTTTAGGGTGGGTAAAGATATTTGGGTGGCAAGGGAATAGTTAGGGTTTAGGGAAGGAAAAGGAATTAGTGTGGCAATGGAATTTTTAGGGTTTATGGTGGGTGAAGGTATGTGGGTGGCAAGGGTATTTTTATTGTTAGGGTGGGTAAGGGTATTAGGACGGGTACAGGTATTTGGGTGGCAAGGGTGTTTTTAGGGTTTAGGGTAGGTACGGGTATTAAGGTGGGTGAAGGCATTTGGGTGGCAAGGGTGTTTTTAGGGTGCGTAAGGGCATTTGGGTGGCAAGTGTATTTTTAGGGTTGAGGTTGGGTAAAGGTTTTTGGCTGGCAAGAGAATTTTTAGGTTATAGGGTGGGTAAGGGCTTTTGGGTGGTAGTGGAATTTTTAGGGTTTAAGATGGGAAAAGGAATTTGGGTGGCAAGGGTATTTTTAGGGTTTATGGTGGGTGAAGGTATGTGGGTGGCAGGGGTATTTTTACAGTTAGGATGGGTAAGGGTATTAGAGTGGGTAAAGACATTTGGGTGGCAAGGGTGTTTTTAGGGTTTAGGGTGGGTAAGGGCATGTGAGTGGTAAGGATATTTTTGGGTTTAGGGTGTGTAAAGGTGTTTGGGTGGAAAGAATAATTTTTGGTTTAGAGTGGATGAAGGCATTTGGGTGGCAAGGGTGTTTTTAGGGTTTAGGGTGAGTAAAGGCATTTGGGTGGCAAGAGTATTTTTAGGGTTTAGGGTATTTGGGTAGCAAGGGTATCTTTAGGGTTTTATGGTGCGTAAAGTTTTTTGAGTGGCAAGGGAAATTTTAGGGTTTAGGTTGAAATGGTATTTGATTGGCAAGGGTATTTTTAGGGTTTAGGGTGGGTAAAGGTATTTAAGTGGCAAGAATATTTTTTACGGTTTAGTGTCGGTAAAGATATTTGGGTGGCAAGGGAATTTTTAGGGTTTATGGTGCGTGAAGGTATGTGGGTGGCAAGGGTATTTTTAGGGTTAGGGTGGGTAAGTCTATTAGGGTGGGTAAGGGCATTTGGATGGAAAGGGTATTTTTAGGGTTTAGGGTGGGTAAGGGCATGTGGGCGGTAAGGATACTTTTGGATTTAAGATGGGTAAAGGTATTTGGGTGGCAAAGGTATTTTTAGGGTTTCGGGTAGGGTAGGGTATTAGGGTTGATGTAGGCATTTGGGTGGCAAGGCTTTTTTTAGCAATTCGGGTGGGAAGGGCATTTAGGTGGTAGGGGAATTTTTAGGGTTTAGGATGGGAAAAGGAATTTGAGTGGCAAGGGTATTTTTCTAGGGTTTATGGTGGGTCTAGGTATGTGGGTGGCAGAGGTATTTTTATGGTTAGGGTGGGTAAGGGTATTAGGGTGGGTAAAGCATTTTGATGGGAAGGGTATTTTTAGGGTGTAGGGTGGGTAAGGGCATGTGGGCAGTAAGGATATTTTTGGATTTAGGGTGGGTAAAGGTATTTGGGTGACAAAGGTATTTTTAGGCTTTCGGGTAGGGTAGGGTATTAGGGTGGATGAAGGCATTTGGGTGGCAAGGCTGTTTTTAGGGTTTCGGGTGGGAAAGGGCATTTGGGTGGTAGGGGAATTTTTAGGGTTTAGGATGAGAAAAGGAATTTGAGTGGCAAGGGTATTTTTCTAGGGTTTATGGTGGGTGAAGGTATGTGGGTGGCAGAGGTATTTTTACGGTTAGGTTGGGTAAGAGTATTAGGGTGGCTAAAGGCATTTTGGTGGGAAGGGTATTTTTAGGGTGTAGGGTGGGTAAGGGCATGTGGGCAGTAAGGATATTTTTGGATTTAGGGTGGGTAAAGATATTTGGGTGGCACAGGTATTTTTAGGGTGTAGGGTAGGGTAGGGTATTAGGGTGTATGAAGGCATTTGGGTCGCAAGGGTATTTTTAGGGTTTAGGGTGGGTAAAGGTATTTGAGTGGCAAGCATATTTTTAGGGTGGGTAAAGATATTTGGGTGGCAAGGGAATTTTTACGGTTTAGGGTGGGAAAATGAATTTGGATGGCAAGGGGATTTTTAGGGTTTATGGTGGGTGAAGGTATGTAGGTGGCAAGAGTATTTTTATGGCTAGAGTGGGTAAGGGTGTTAGGGTGGGTAAAGGCATTTGGGTGGCAATGATGTTTTTAGGGTGGGTAAGGGCATTTGGGTGGCAAGGGTATTTTTAGTGGTTAGGGTGAGTGAGGGTATTGCGGGGCAAGGTTTTTTTTAGGTTTTAGGGTGGGTAAAGGCTTTTGGGTAGCAAGGGTATTTTTAGGGTATACGGTCGGTAAGGGCATTTGGGTGGTAGGTGAATTCTTAGGGTTTAGGGTGGAAAAAGGTATTTTGGTGGCAAGGGTATTTTCAGTGCATAGGGTTGGTAGGGGTATTTGGGTGGTAAGGGTATTTTTAGGGTAGGTTGGTATAGGTTGGTATAGGTATTTGCGTGGCAAGTGTGTTTTTACGGTTCAGGGTGGGTGGGGGTATTGAGTAGTAACCAAATGTTTAGGGTTTAGGAGTGGTTGAGTTTACGGGTTTATTCATATATTTGGGTGACAAGGCTATTTTTAGGGTTTAGGGTGGGTAAAACTGTTTAGCTGGCATGGGGATTTATAGGGTTTAGAGTGGGTAAGGGTATTTGGGTGGCAATGGTGTTTTAGGGTTTAGAGTTGGTAAGGTCATTTGAATTGTAAGGGTATTTTTAGGGTTTAGGATGGGTAGTGATATTTGGGAGCCAAGGGTATTTTCAGGGTTTTGGGTAGATAGGCTATTTGGGTGGAAAGGGAATTTTTTGGGTTTAGGGTGGGTAATGGTATTTGGGTGGCAAGGGTGTTTGAGGGTTTACAGTAGGTTAGAGCATTTGGGTGGCAAGGGTGTTTTTAGGGTGGGTATTTGTGTGGCAAATGGGTTTTCATGGTAGGTGGGAATATTGAGTGGAAAGGGTATGTTTAGGAGTAGTCGTGGCTAGGGGTATATATATATATATATTTATTATATATTCACTGAAAAAACCATAGGTTTCAGGGACGTTATAGTTACAAATTAGCATTTAAAAACCTTTGAAATTCACTGAAAAAACCATAGGTTTTAGGGACAGTTATAGTTAGTTGGACATTGCACTCGTACAAAACCCGTGAAATTCCCCGTTATAGTTAGTCCAGCTAACTATAACTCGCGCCCCGCAATGCACTGCTGATGACGTCACATATTACATCACTCATGACATGGTCAGTGACATCACTGATGACATCACTGATGACATCTCAAATGACATCACTGATGACATCACTGATGACATCATCCAGTGACTGTGTGTTTCTGTAAAGTTTAAATATTTTTAATATATATAGGAAAAGACGTATTGAAGAATGAGTGGGTGTGTAAGTGTCTGTATGGATGATTTAGTAGGTGCGTGACTGACTCTATAAGTGAGTGATTTAACGTATCTTACTGAATGCATGGCTTAGTGACTAAACTGGGTGAATGTCTGTATCCGTCTGTCTGTTGCTGTGTAAGTGGCTGCATGTGTTTGTGAATAGCTACATGAGTGTCTATATGAGTTATTGAATGCTTGTCTGAGTATCTGTATGGGTGCCTGAGTGTTTGTGTGGGAGGGTGTGTGCAACTCTGTGCATAGATGTGTGAGTGGGTGATTCACTGGGTGGATGGTTTCAAGAGTGCAACTGTGATAGACTGTATGGGTGGGTAAGTGTGTGTAAGAGTGTGTTAGTGAGTGAATGTATGTCCCAGTGGTACATGTGTGAGTAACTACATATGTGAAAGGCAGTATATATGTGTGTTGGAGTATATAAATAGCTATAAGCGGAGTGAGTGATTGTGATAGTGGCTGTATGGATGAGTGTGTGCTTGTATCAGTGATTGTATAAGAGCGTAAGATTGTGCTACTATTTGTATGAGTAAAGTGAGCTGGTGTGTGTATAACTGTATAGGTGAGTAAATGGTAGTGTGTTTAATTATTTGCATGACTGACTAGGTGTGTGAGTACCTCTATGGATGAGTGGCGGTGTTTGAGTGTCTATATAGGAGTATGAGTGCATATGATAGTCCTGTACTGAGTGACCGTAAGTATGAGTGACTGTACGGGTGAGTGAGTGGATGTGTGCGTAGACCTAAGAATCAGTGAGTGGGTATGTAGTTATTGGTGTTGGAGTGTCTATGGTTTTGCGAATGGCAGTCTGTAATTTAGAGTGGGTGTATCAAAGGTTATATTAGGGTGTGAGGAGGTGCATCAGATTATCACGTGGATGATGTCATCAGTGATGTCATTTGAGATGTCATCAGTGATGTCATCAGTGATGTCACTGACCATGTCATGAGTGATGTAATATGTGACGTCATCAGCAGTGCATTGCTGGGGCGCGAGTTATAGTTAGCTGGACTAACTATAACGGGAGAATTTCACAGGTTTTGTACTGAGTGCAATGTCCAACTAATCTATAACTGTCCCTAAAACCTATGGTTTTTTCAGTGAATTTCAAAGGTTTTTTTAAATGCTAATTTGTAACTATAACGTCCCTGAAACCTATGGTTTTTTTCAGTGAATTTCAAAGGTTTTTTAAATGCTAATTTGTAACTATAACATGTCTGAAACCTACAGTTTTTTCAGTGAACTTCAAAGGTTTTGTAAATGACAATTTTTAAATGTATTAATTGTTATATAAATTTTTTTCATACTGATTTCCAAATTTTTAGAAACTATTTTTTTTTACATATTTTATTTTTTAAATTACATTGTAATTACATTATACATTACATTACAAAAATACTTTCTCAGAATGAATTACTTTAGTTTAATTACTTTGCACATAGGCAATAGACTTTTAAGTACTAGTAGTTACAGTTGTTGCAATGGGCAACACATTTTTCAAACACAATGCAACATTCAGCTCAATGTGAATTTCTAGTTAAATGCAATTAGTTACTTTATGGATTACTTTTCTAACCACATTACTGGATCCTAGATTCAGTCCTGGGACATCTCCTGTAAACAGTTGAGTAAAAGCGTTTTGGTTACAGTCGTGATTTTTAAGGAATATTATTGTACTTTAAAAGTTCACACTTAGAAACTTTTCTCATAGAATCACCAATGTTATCCTATGGAAGGAAATTCACTTAGAAGTTAAAAACTGTTATCGTTACTTTTTCTTACTCAGTGTTGGATCCTGGATCCAGCACTGGTGCATCTCCTGTAAACAGTTGAAAGAATGCGTTTAAGTCATACAGGCGATTTTTTAGGAATATTTGTAGTTTGTGAAAATCAACACTTAGAAACTTTTTCTGCTGAAAACCAGACAATGATATCCTATGGAAGGAAATTCAAGTTACTGGTAAGTACGGTTAAAATTACTTTTGAGGATCAGTACTGGGCTGAAAGATGCAGCACTGAGGTCTCTCCTGATAACAGGTGAGTAAATCGGAATTCGTATTTCGGCTGATTTTAGAGGAATATTTTAAAGTTCCAAAACTCCACACTTAGAAGAATTTCCAAGTGAAACCAGTCAATGTTAGCCTATGGAAGGAAATTCAAGTTACCGGTAAGTACGGTTAAAATTACTTTTCAGGACCAGTACTGGGCTGAAAGATGCAGCACTGAGGTCTCTCCTGATAACAGGTGAGTAAATCAGAATTCGTATTTCGGCTGATTTTAGAGGAATATTTGCACAATGGTGAAGGGAGGGCGGGGCCTGAGGTGACATCTGTGCAAACGCGCCCCATGGCGCGTTTTAAGTTGGGGGATTAAGTCCCCTTGAATCATGAGGGTCCCTACGGGCCAACTAGCCCACCAGGAACCTCCAGTATGCGCCTAGGGGCTGCGTTGCAGAGACATGTACAGAGGCCACACCCCTTTACACCTCTCTGCAACGCAGCTCTGTGGCGCTTTCTGGACGTACCTGTTGGGCTAGTTGGCCCCCAGGGACCCTCAGGATTGAAGAGGATTTAATTCCCCATCTTAAAACGCGCCACGGGGCCTGTTTGCACACATGTCACCTGAAGCCCCGCCCTCCCTTCACCACTGTGCAAACGCGCCCCGTGGCGCGTTTTAAGTCGGGGGATTAACTCCCTTGAATCCTGAGGGTCCCTGGGGTGCATCTAGCCCACCATATACCTCAAAAGCGCCAGAGAGCTGCGTTGCAGAGAGGTGTAAAAGGGGCGTGGCCTCTGTACACCTCTCTGCAAGGCAGCCTCTGGCGCATACTGGAGGTTCCTGGTGGGCTAGTTGGCCCCAGGGACCCCAGTATTCAAGGGGATTGTTCCCCTCTGCAAACGCGCCAGGGGCGCGTTTGCAGAGTGGTGAAGGAAGGGGGCAGGGGCCTACGGGCCCGATCGTTTTTTTTCTCCTCTGAAGGGGGCTGTGTGGCCCCCTTCCTTTTTCCTATTTTTAGGCCCTGGGGACCCCATCCCCAGGGCCTTACCCCTTTTTTATTAAATTAAAATAAAAAAACGGGAAGGGGGCCGCGTGGCCCCCTTCCCTGGGCCTGTATTGGCCCCGGGACCCCATCCCCCGGGGCATGGCCTCTTTTTTTTTATTTGGAGGGTGCTGCGTGGCCCCCTCCTCAGGCCATTTAAGGCCCCGGGGACCCCATCCCCGGGGCCGGCCTTGCACTTTTTTTAAATTTTTTAAAAATTTTTACTTTGGGAGGGGGCTCATGGCCCCCTCCCGGGCCACTTATGGCCCCGGGGACCCCATCCCCCGGGGCCTGGACTCTCGTTGGGGACTGTGGGGGGTCCCCAAACCCCCACAGTCCCGCCGGCTCCCCGTGTCCTACGGGAGCCGGCATTGCTTTACACATGGGGAGCAGCTAACATGCTGCTCCCCATGTGGAAAGCTGTCGCTTTGGATATTGGAAGAGAGAGCAGGTTCCTGCCTCTCTTCCAATATCCAAAGCAGTTTGCAATGACAGGACGGGAGCCGCGAGGCTCCCGTCCTGTCATTGCAAACAGCAGTGTCCCGGGGTAGGCACCCCGGGACACTGCAGGAGCCGGCCCTGGGGGTGGTGGTCCCCAGGGCCATCAAGGGCTCCAGGAGTGGGGCCGCGCGGCCCCCTCCCTACATTTTGAAATCCCGGGGAGGTGGTGGTCCTCGGGGCTTGGGGTCCAAAACGGACCCCATTTTAATTTTTCTTAGTGCCCCAGGGAGGTGGTGGTCCTCGGGCGTGTGGGGGCTGGAGCCCCCCACACAGGTTTTTAATTTAAAAAGAAGCCCCGGGAGGTGGTGGTCTCGGGCTGCGTGGAGGGCTCAGAGCCCTCCCGCACCATTATACATAAGGCCCCGGGGGTGGTGGTCCCCGGGCTTGGGGGCTCTTAGAGGCCCCCACACATAAAATTAACCCCCCAGCATGCCCCCGGGACTTGGCCCACCCGGGGCCAATTAACATCAAAGCGCGGAGACCGCGCTTCGATTTTTTTTTTTTTCGGCAGGGTTCGCGCTCCCTGAGCGCATCCTGCCGATTTTTAAATCACAAGGACCCCCTGAGCAGACCTAGGGGGTCAGGGTGTTTCTACCCTGCCCCCTTTGTGCGCTTTGCGCACTTGTTTCTGTCCCTCGGTTCTACCGAGGGACAAAATGGCTGCCAACACTTCCTGGTTTGGAGTGTTGACAGCCAATTAACATAAAGCTCGTGCTCTGGAGGATCCGCGGCCCTAGATATCACTATCTTTTTTACTTTTCATTTTCTCAGCAACTACTGAACGGATTTACACCATTTAACAAAAAGGGTTCTTTCTGAACCAAGAACTACCTCTTTGCCAAATTTGGTGTAATTCCGTTCAGCAGTTCGGGCTGTAGCCGTGTCTAAAGTTTCCTATGGAAAATGCATGGGGAAAACACGCTTTGGGACCCCCTTTTTCTCGGCCCCCGCTTGACGAATCCCCCGAGACTTTCAGGGTAGGAGCGGACCGGAGCGGGCCACAAAGTTTGAAAATTTTGCGAAGATACGTCAACCGGCAAGAGAGTTATTTCAAATAGAATGTCACGGATTTCCTATGGATAATAGGTTGTAACTATAACTATCTACTGGCGACCGCCAGTAGATAATATATATATATATATATATATTCACTGAAAAAACTATAGGTTTCAGGGACGTTATAGTTAGCTGGACATTTCACTCTTACAAAACCATAGAAATTCCACTGTTATAGTTAGTTCAGCTAACTATAACTCGCGCACCCGCAATGCACTGCTCATGACATCACATATTACATCATTCATGACATGGTCAGTGACATCACTGATGACATCACTGATGACATCTCAAATGACATCACTGATGACATCTCAAATGACATCACTGATGACATCACTGATGACATCATCCAGTGACTGTGTGTTTCTGTAAAGTTTAAATATGTTTTATATATATTCCAAGGTGTATTGAAGAATGAGTGGGTGTATAAGTGTCTGGATGGAGGATTTAGTAGGTGCGTGACTGACTGTAAAAGTGAGTGATTAAATGTGTCTTACTGAATGCATGGGTTAGTGACTAAACTGTGTGAATGTCTGTATCAGTCTGTCTGTTGTTGTGCAAGCTGCTGCATGGGTTGGTCAGTAGCTACATGAGTGTCTATATAGGTTATTGATTGTTTGTGTGAGTATTTTTTGGGGAGATTGAGTGTGTGTGTGTGGGTGGGTGGGTGGGAGGTGTGTGACTGTGCATAGATGTGTGAGTGGTTGATTCACTGGGTGTATGGGTTCAAGAGTGCATGTGGAAACAGCTGTATGGGTGTGTGAGTGTGTGTATGGGTGTGTTGGTGAGTGAATGGATGTCTCAGTGGTATATGTCCAAGTAACTACATATGTAAAAGGCAGTGTATGTGAGAGTTGAAGTATATAAATGACTGTACATGATAGTCAGTGATTGTGAGGCTGGCTGTATGGATGAGTGTGTACTTGTATCACTGATTATATAAGAGAGAAAGTATGCGTTAGAATCTGTATGAATAAGTGAGGTGGTGTGTGTATAATTGTATAGGTGAGTAAATGGGAGTGTGATTGATTCTTAGCATGACTGACTAGGTGTGTGAGTAACTGCATGGATGAGTGGCGGTGTGTGAGTGTCTGTATAGGTGTATAAATACATAGGATAGTGTTGTATTGATGAGTGACTGCATGTATGAGTGATTGTATGGATGAATGAGTGGATGTGTGTGTAGACCTAGGAATCAGTGAGTGCGTATGTAGTAACTGGTATTGGTGTGTCAATGATTTAGAAAATGGTAGTCTTTATTTTATAGTGGGTGTATCAAAGGTTATATTAGAGTGTGAGGAGGTGCATCAGATTTTCACATGTATGATGTCATCAGTGATGTCATCAGTGATGTCATTTGAGATGTCATCAGTGATGTCATCAGTGATGTCACTGACCATGTCATGAATGATGTAATATGTGACGTCATGAGCAGTGCATTGCGGGTGCGCGAGTTATAGTTAGCTGAACTAACTATAATGGTGGAATTTCTATGGTTTTGTAAGAGTGAAATGTCCAGCTAACTATAACGTCCCTGAAACCTATGGTTTTTTCAGTGAATTTCTAAGGTTTTTTAAATGCTAATTTCTAACTATGACATCTCTATTAAGTCCCCTTGAATCCTGTAGGTCCCTGGTGGCCAAGTCGCCCACCAGGTACATCCAGTAAGTGCCACGGACCTGCGTTTCAGAGAGGTGTTCTGAGGGCATGCCCCTTTTTACACCACGCTGCAAACGCGGCTTCTGGCGCACTGCTGCTCAGAGGATGAAGTCCACTTGTGTCTTGAGGTCCTCAGGACACAAGAGGACCTCATCGCCCCACCAGCAGTGCACCAGAAGCCGTGTTTGCAGAGTGGTGTGAAAAGGGGCGTGGCCTCGGAGCACCTCTCTGCAACGCAGCCCTGTGGCGTTTACAAGAGGTACCTGGTGGACTAGTTGGCCCCCAGGGACCCTCAGGATTGAAGGGGAATTAATCCCCCAACTTAAAATGCGCCACAGGGTGCATTTGCACTGTGGTGCAGGGAAGGGGGTGGGGCCTGATGTGACAAGTGTGCAAATGCGCCCTGTGGCGTGTTTTAAGTTGGGTGATTAAGTCTCCTTGAATCCTGAGGGTCCCTGTGCACCAACTAGCCCACCAGCTTCCTCCAGTAAGCGCCACAATGCTGTATTGCAGAGAGGTGGTCCGAGGCCACGCCCCTTTTTACACCTCTCTGCAACGCAGCTGTGTGGCGCTTACTGGAGGTACCTGGTGGGTTAGTTGGACCCCAGGGACCCTCAGGATTCAAGGGGACTTAATCCCCCAACTTACAACGCACCACAGGGTGCATTTGCACACTTGTTACATCAGGCCCCGCCCCCTCCCTTCACCAATGTGCAAACGCACCCCCTGGCACGTTTTAAGTTGGGGAATTAATTCCCCTTGAATGCTGAGGGTCCCTGGTGGCCAACTAGCCCACCAGGTACCTCCAGTAAGCGCCACAGAGGTGCGTTGCAGAGTGGTGTAAAAAGGGGCATGGCCTTGGACCACCTCTCTGCAACGCAGCTCCCTGGCGCATACTGGAGGTACCTGGTGGGCTACTTGGCCTCCAGGGACCCTCAGTATTCAAGGGGAATTAGTTCCCCATCTTACAACGCGCCAGGGGGCGTGTTTGCAGAGTGCTGCAGGGAGGGGGCGGGGCTTCCGGCGCGATGCCGGCTTTTTTGTTTGTTTTGTTTTTCAGAAGTGGGGCTGTGTGGCCCCCCTTATTTTCCATTTTTTGTGGCCCTGGGGACCCCATCCCCCAGGGCCTGACCCCTATTTTTAAATTATTATTTTTTTAAACGGGAAGGGGGCCGCGTGGCCCTCCTCCCTGAGGTCGATTTCTGCCCCGGGGACCCCATCCCCAGGGCATGGCCATATATATATATATATTTTTTAATTTAGAAAGGAGGGGGGCCGCGTGGCCCCCCTCCTGAGGCCTCTGTTAGCCCCGGGGACCCCATCCCCCGGGGCTCTGCCTTGTTTTTAAAAAAAAAATTATTGGGGAGGGGCCCCGTGGCCCTCCTCCCAGGCCCCTCCTGGCCCCAGGGACCCCATCCCCCAGGGCCTGGCCTCTCCGTTGGGGACCGTGAGGGGGTCCCCAATTCCACCACGGTCTTGCGGCTCCCCGCCTCCTGCGGGAGCCGGCATTGCTTTTCCACACGGGGAGCTGCTGACATGCAGCTCCCCATGTGGAAAAGCAATCTGCTTTGGATTTTGGAAGCGAGAGCAGGTTACCTGCTCTCGCTTCCAAAATTCAAAGCAGAGTTTGCTATGGTAGGGCGGGAGCCACATGGCTCCCGCCCTACCATAGCAAACAGCAGTGCCCCGGGGTGGGTACCCCGGGACACTGCAGGAGCTGGCCCTGGGGGGTGGCAGTCCCCAGGGCCATCACTGGCTCCACGAGGGGGGCCGCGCGGCCCCCCTCCCTTCAATTAGAAAGCCCCGGGGAGGTGGCGTAACGGACCCCGACCTTACCTAATTAGTGCCCCGGGAGGTGGCGGTCCCGGGCGTGTGGGGGGCTCGAGCCCCCACACATGAAAAGGAAGCCCCGGGGGTGGCTGTCCTCGGGGCTGCGGGAGGGCTGAGTGCCCTCCCGCACATTATTTTAAGCAAGCCCCGGGGGGTGGCGGTCCCCAGGGCTGTGGGGGGCCCCGTGGGCCCCGCATATATTTTTGGGCAATGCCCCCGGGACCTGGCCCACCCGGGGGCCTCAATTAAATGAAGCGCGGGAGCCCGCGCTTCATTTTTAAAAAAAATGTCGGCGGGATTTGCGATCCCAGCGCGAATTTCGCCTATTTTTTTTTTTTTTTTTAAATGCTTTTTTTGGCCCTGGGGGTCCTTGTGGGACCCCCTGAGCAGGCCTGGGGGGTCAGGGTGTTTCTACCCTGCCCCTTTTCTTGTTTTTCAGGCTTGTTTTACTGTTTTCTTGTGACTCGGTTCTACCGAGTCACATGATGGCTGCCAACACTTCCTGGTTTGGAGTGTTGACAGCCAATTAGAATAAAGCTTGTGGTCGGGAGGGTTCGGGAACCCTCCTCGGCCATAGATATTGAAACTTTTATTTTTTGAATTTCTCAGCAACTATTGGTGTAATTCCGTTCAGCAGTTCGGGCTGTAGCCTTGGCTAAAGTTTCCTATGGGAAATTGATTTTCCGACCTCTATTTTTTGAATTTCTCAGGAACTACTGAACGGATTTACACCATTTAACAAAAAGGACTCTTTCTGAACCAAGGGCTACCTTTTGCAAAATTTGGTGTAATTCCGTTCAGCAGTTCGGGCTGTAGCCGTGTCTAAAGTTTCCTATGGAAAATAACATGGAGAAAACACGTTTTGGGACCCCCTTTTTCTCAGCCTCCGCTTGACGAATCACCCCGAAACTTTCAAGACAGGAGCTGACCGGAGCGCCCACTAGTTTTGAAAATTTCGCGATGATTCGTCCAAACGACGCCAAAGTTATTGAGAAAACAAAAATGCTTTTCCTATGGAAAATAGGTCCTAACTATAACTACCTACTGGCGACTGCCAGTAGGTAATATATATATATATATATATATATATATATATATATATATATATATATATATATATATATATATATATATATTCCTTCCAAAACAGCCCACTTTTTGACTCCTGGGCGCTCAAAGGCGGTGCGATTGAGGTACGGCAGAGCCAAGCCGTCAACAAATCTCTCCAATTTCCCCCAAGGGATTCCGCTCGCACTCACGATAAGGAAACCATCCAGGATGCAATTGTCACAATGCTATTTTATTTCAGCATGCCAGAAACATCTCTATGTGTTGCTCTCGTGAGCAAGGTCTCTGAAGAGACCGAAACGCGTAGAGATGTTTCTGGCATGCTGAAATAAAATAGCATTGTGACAATTGCATCCTGGATGGTTTCCTTATCGTGAGTGCGAGCGGAATCCCTTGGGGGAAATTGGAGATATATATATATATATCTTAATCACCCATGACTAAGAGGCAGGAGCCTCGAAACGCGTCGGGACAGCAGATTGCAGATTTGAAAGCGGATGCCTGTTCATCTTGTAAATAAAACCGGAAGGTTTTCCTCTGAAAGTCGAGTGCGCTTTCAAATGCTTTGGGGCTCTTGGGATACAAACATATATATATGTATATACATATATATATATCGATCTCTCCAACCACCACTTGCGACTCCTCAACAAGGACTGGAACACGGACCACAGATAGGTGCAAACGAATTTCTTTATTTCTCTATTATTTCTCTATTAGCAGCCCCCCTCCTTAAAAAGGAATGTTAAAGTGTGGCCATGCCCCGGGGGATGGGGTCCCCGGGGCAGTTTTCGGCCAGGGAGGGGGCCACGCGGCCCCCTTCCAGTTTAATTTTAATTAAAAAAAAGGGGGTAAGGCCATGGGGGATGGGGTCCCCAAGGCCCAAAAATAAGAAAAGGAAGGGGGGCCACACAGCCCCCTTCAGGGAAAAAAAAAAACGATCGGCCCGCAGGCCCTCTCCCTTCCTTCACCACTCTGCAAACACGCCCCTGGCGCGTTTGCAGATGGGGAAGTACTCCCTTGAATACTGGGGGTCCCTGGGGGCCAACTAGCCCACCAGGAACCTCCAGTATGCGCCAGGGGCTGCGTTGCAGAGAGGTGTACAGAGGCCACACCCCTTTATACACCTCTCTGCAACGCAGCTCTGTGGCGCTTTTGGAGGTACATGGTGGGCTAGTTGGCCCCCAGGAACCCTCAGGATTCAAGGGACTTAATCCCCAACTTAAAACGCGCCACGGGCGTGCTTGCACAGTGGTGAAGGGAGGGGCGGGGCTTCAGGTGACATGTGTGAAACAGGCCCCGTGGCGTGTTTTAAGATGGGGAATTAAATCCCTTCAATCCTGAGGGTCTCTGGGGCTAACTAGCCCAACAGGTACATCCAGAAAGCGCCACAGAGCTGCGTTGCAGAGAGGTGTAAAAAGGGGTGTGGCCTCTCTACACGTCTCTGCAACGCAGCCCCCTGGCGCATACTGGAGGTTCCTGGTGGGCTAGTTGGCCCCTAGGGACCTCATGATTCAAGGGGACTTAATCCCCCAACTTAAAACGCGCCACGGGGCGCGTTTGCACAGATGTCACCTCAGGCCCTGCCCCCTACCTTCACCATTGTGCAAATATTCCTCTAAAATCTGCCGAACTACGACTTCGGATTTACTCACCTGTTATCAGGAGAGACCTCAGTGCTGCATCTTTCAGCCCAGTACTAATCCTGAAAAGTAATTTTAACCATACTTACCAGTAACTTGAATTTCCTTCCATAGGATATCATTGCCTGCTTTTTGCTGAAAAAGTTTCTAAGTGTTGATTTTTGAAACATACAAATATTCCTCAAAAATCAGCCGAAATACGAATTCCGATTTACTCACCTGTTATCAGGAGAGATCTCAGTGCTGTATCTTTCAGCCCAGTACTGGTCCTGAAAAGTAATTTTAACCGTACTTACCAGTAACTTGAATTTCCTTCCATAGGCTAACATTGACTTGTTTCACTTGGAAATCTTTCTAAGGGTGGAGTTTTGGAACTTTCAAATATTCCTCTAAAATCAGCCGAAATACGAATTCCGATTTACTCACCTGTTATCAGGAGAGACCTCAGTGCTGCATCTTTCAGCCCAGTACTGATCCTCAAAAGTAATTTTAACCGTACTTACCAGTAACTTGAATTTCCTTCCATAGGATATCATTGTCTGCTTTTGCTGAAAAAGTTTCTAAGTGTTGATTTTTGAAACATACAAATATTCCTCTAAAATCAGCCGAAATACAAATTCCGATTTACTCACCTGTTATCAGGAGAGACCTCAGTGCTGTATCTTTCAGCCCAGTACTGGTCCTGAAAAGTAATTTTAACCGTACTTACCAGTAACTTGAATTTCCTTCCATAGGCTAACATTGACTGGTTTCACTTGGAAATTCTTCTAAGTGTGGAGTTTTGGAACTTTAAAATATTCCTCTAAAATCAGCCGAAATACGAATTCCGATTTACTCACCTGTTATCAGGAGAGACCTCAGTGCTGCATCTTTTAGCCCAGCACTGACCCTGAAAAGTAATTTTAACCGTACTTACCAGTAACTTATATTTTCTTCCATAGGAATCCATTGTCTAGTTTTCAGCTGAAAAGTTTCAAAGTGTCGATTTTCACAAACTACAAATATTCCTTAAAAATCGCCTGTATGACTTAAACGCATTCTTTCAACTGTTTACAGGAGATGCACCAGTGCTGGATCCAGGATCCAACACTGAGTAAGAAAAAGTAACGATAACAGTTTTTACCTGCTAAGTGAATTTCCTTCCATAGGATAACATTGGTGATTCTATGAGAAAAAGTTTCTAAGTGTCAACTTTTAAAATACAATAATATTCCTTAAAAATCACTACTGTAACCAAAACGCTTTTACTCAACTGTTTACAGGAGATGTCCCAGGACTGAATCTAGGATCCAGTCCTGTGGTTAGAAAAGTAATCCATAAAGTAACTAATTGCATTTAACTAGAAATTCACATTGAGCTGAATGTTGCATTGTGTTTGAAAATGTGTTGCCCATTGCAACAACTGTAACTACTGTACTTAAAAGTCTATTGCCTATGTGCAAAGTATTTAAACTAAAGTAATTCATTCTGAGAAAGTATTTTTGTAATGTATAATGTAATTACAATGTAATTTAAAAATAAAATATGTAAAAAAAATGTTTCTAAAAATGTAGTAAATCAGTATGAAAAAATAAATATAACAATTAATACATTTAAAAATTGTCATTTACAAAACCTTTGAAATTCACTGAAAAACCGTAGGTTTCAGACATGTTATAGTTAGGAATTAGCATTTAAAAACCTTTGAAATTCACTGAAAAAACCATAGGTTTCCGACACGTTATAGTTAGAAATTAGCATTTAAAAAACCTTTGAAATTCACTGAAAAACCATAGGTTTCAGGCACGTTATAGTTAGAAATTTGCATTTAAAAAACCTTAGAAATTCACTGAAAAACCATAAGGTTTTAGGGACAGTTATAGTTAGTTGGACATTGCACTCGTACAAAACCCGTGAAATTCCCCGTTATAGTTAGTTCAGGTAACTATAACTCGCGCCCCGCAATGCACTGCTGATGACGTCACATATTACATCACTCATGACATGGTCAGTGACATCACTGATGACATCACTGATGACATCTCAAATGACATCACTGATGACATCACTGATGACATCATCCATGTGAGAATTTAATGCATCTTCTCACACCCTAATATAAGTTTTGAAACACCCACTCTAAATTACAGACTGCCATTCTCAAAACCATACACACTCCAATACCAATAAGTACATACCCACTCACTGATTCTTAGGTCTACACACACACATCTACTCACTCACCCGTACAGTCACTCATACTTACAGTCACTCAGTACAGGACTATCATATGCACTCATACACCTATATAAACACTCACACAACGCAACTCATCCATAGAGGTACTCACACACCTAGTCAGTCATGCAAATAATTAATCACACTCCAATTTACTCACCTATAGAGTTATACACACCAGCTCACTTACTCATAAAAATACTAGCACATTCTTACGCTCCTATGCAATCACTGATGCAAGCACACACTCATCCATATAGCCACTCTCACAATCACACACTCTCACTTATAGCCATTTATATACTCCAACACACATATATACTGCCTTTCACATATGTAGTTACTCACACATGTACCACTGAGATATACATTCAATCACTAACACACCCATTCACACACTCACCCACCCATACAGTCCATCACAGACGCACTCTTGAAACCATGCACCCAGTGAATCACCCACTCACACATCTATGCACAGAGTCACACTCACCCCACCCACACAAACACTGAGGCACCCATACAGATACTCAGAGAACCAATCCATAACCCATATAGACACTCATTTAGCTAGTCAGAAACCCATGCAGCTGCTTACACAACAACAGACAGACGGATACAGACATTCACACAGTTTAGTCACTCACCCATGCATCCAGTAAGATACGTTTAATCACTCACTTATAGACTCAGTCACGCACCTACTAAATCATCCATTCAGACACTTATACACCCACTCATTCTTCAATACGCCTTTCCCTATATATATTAAACATATTTAAACTTTACACAAACACACAGTCACTGGATGATGTCATCAGTGATGTCATCAGTGATGTCATTTGAGATGTCATCAGTGATGTCATCAGTGATGTCACTGACCATGTCATGAGTGATGTAATATGTGACGTCATCAGCAGTGCATTGCGGGGCGCGAGTTATAGTTACCTGAACTAACTATAACGGGGGAATTTCACGGGTTTTGTACGAGTGCAATGTCCAACTAACTATAACTGTCCCTAAAACCTTATGGTTTTTTCAGTGAATTTCTAAGGTTTTTTAAATGCAAATTTCTAACTATAACGTGCCTGAAACCTATGGTTTTTTCAGTGAATATATATATATATATATATTTATATTTATATATTTATATTTCCAACCAGCACTCAGCAATCCCCCATCCAGTACTGCACCATGGAGATGCGTTTGCAGAGTGGTGGAGAAAGGGGCATGGCCTCTGATGACCCCGCTGTTTTGGACTTACTGGAGGTAAGAGAAGATTGTTGGACACCAAGGACCCTCACCAGCCAAGGGGACTTCATCCCCGACAAGTTGTGTGCCAGGAGGCCCATAAGCAGAGTGGTTGAGAAAGATGGCAGGTCTCTGGTAACTTCCCCCAGGACAGGCCATTTTTTTAGTTTGTTTATTTTATTAGGGAGCGGGGGCCACATGTCCCGCCTTCCTCATCTGATTTTAGCACTGGGGACTCCAACCCCCAGGGCCAGGCCTTTTTGCAACGGGGGAGGAGGGCCATGCGACCCCCATCTCTGGGTCAATTTTGGCCCTGGGGACCCCATTCCCCAGGGCTGAGCCTTTTTTCATTTTGTTCTTTTGTAATAGGGGAGGGGACATGTGCGTCCCCCCTCCTGGGATGATTTTTGCCCTGGGGACCCCATCTCCCGGGGCCCAGCCTATTCGTAATAGGGGAGGGTGGCTGCATGACCCCCCTCCCCGGGCCGGATTTGGCTCCAGGCCTGGCCATTTTTAAATAATATTGCTGGTAGGGGAGAGGGGCAGCATGGCGCCCCTCCCTGGGCCAATTTCTGCCCCAGAGAGTCCATTACCCAGGGTCCAGCTATTTACATATGGGGGAGGGGAGCTGCGTTGCCCACCTCCCCAGGCCAATTTCAGCCCCCAGGAACCCCATGATTACCTGGGTGCCCTCAGTCTGCACTGGGACCGTGGAGGGAGCCTCAAGACCCCCGCAATCCCTTCTGGCTCCCGTCTTCTGCGGGAGCTGGCATTGCTTTTAGACACAGGGAGCTGGTAAATATGTAGCTCCCTGTGTCTGAAAGCAATTAATCTGTTTCCTTGCTCACTTGACAGCACGCAGGTAAACAGAAAAATGCTCTGCTTCCAGCAAATGGAAGCAGAGTGTTTGCTGTGACTTGGGGGAGCAGTAAAGCTACCTCCAAACCACAGCAAACAGCTATGTCCTGAATGTGGTCACCCCAGGACAAAACAGGAGCCGGCTGTGGGGGGTGGTGGTTTCCAGGCCATCTATGGCTCATGGAGGGGGCTCGCATGGCCCCCCTTCTTTGTTGTAGTAGGGCCCGCCCCAGTGAGGTGGCAGTCATGGGGCCTAGAATAGCCTGGGAGAGGGGTCACACAGCCCTTCCCCAATTTTAAAAAATGTAATGGGCCCCGGGGAGGTGGGAGCACCCAGGGCACAGGGGGTCTTTCAGGTCCCTCAGATTTTTTTTATATTAGCCCTGGGGAGGTGGCGGTCCCTGGGGCTGTTGGAAGGACGCACATACCCCCGTATTAATTTTGACAATAACACCAGGGAGGTGGCAGTCCCCGGGGCACGGGGGTCCTCGTGAACCCCCAGCACTTATCAGTGAGCCCCGGGGAGGTGGTGGCCTAGGGGGTAAACGAGAACCTCTGCATATGTTTATAACTTTTATGGCTGTATGCTTCCAGGACTTGGCCACCCGGGGGATAAAAAATATAAAAGCTTGGGAGCCCGCACTTCTCTCTTTTTTTATTTTTCAGCAGGAGCCACAGTTCCAGTATGGGTCCAGCCGAAATAAAAAAACAAAACTTTTCATTGGAAAATCATTATTTTTTACCAATAACTTGGGCGCCGCTTGACCAATCTTCACAAAATTTTCCAAAAACTAACCCTTTTTGGTTTAGTTGCAGCCTTGAAAGTTTCGGGGTAATCCGTGAAGCGAGTGTGGTGAAAAAAGGGTTTCCCCATGTTATGTCTTAGGGGATTTTTCCTTTTTTGCACATGACTGCAGCCCGAATCGCTGTACGGAATCACACCAAATTTGGCAGAAACTAGATGTTGGCCCAGAAAGCATGCTTTTTGTAATTTGGTGTAAATCCTTTCAATAGTTTTTGAGATATTTAAGTTTAAAAAATATTTATGTCTGGGGACTCGAGTCCCTACAGTGGACTTGCGGATCCTATAAAATTTGATTGTCTGCCAACACTTCAACCAGGAAGTGTTGGCAGCCATCCTGGGACTTGACTTGAAGCCAAGTCCCACAAAAAATTTTAAAAAAAGGCATCAGGGTAGGAATACCCTTACTCCCCAGAAATGGTGGTGGGATCCCACAAGGACACCGCCTGGATTTAAAAGCTTTTTTTTTAAATGGACGATCCGTGAATCCACATCAAATAAAAATAAAATGCAGGGGCTCCCATGCGTCGTTTATATGAAGCCCCCGGGTACGCCAAATCCCAGGGGCATGTTAAAAATAAAGGAGGGGGGTGCATGGAGCCCCCCTCCTAGGGCTTAATTCAACCCCAGAGACAATCACCTCCCCGGGGTTTTTGTTATGATTTATGCAGGGGGTGCCTGCACGGCAACCCCTTCACCCTGAGGACCACCACCTCCCTGGGCTTGTTTATTTAACTAATGGAGGGGGCCTCTTGGACCCCATCTCAGCCCCAGGGACTGCCACCTCCCCAGGGCTTTACCTTTTATCAGTGGGGGACTGCTGAGAACCCCCAGCACCCGGGACCACCACCTTCCATGGGCTTTTTTTTAAAGAATGCGGGGGACCATGTGCCCCCCGCAGCCCTTGGGGCCACCACCTCCCCTGGGCAATTTCAAAGAAAGGAGGCCATCAGTGATGTCACTGACCATGTCATGAGTGATGTAATATGTGATGTCATCAGCAGTGCATTGCGGGGGCGCAAGTTATAATTAGCTGAACTAACTATAACGGCCGAATTTCACTGGTTTTGTACTAGTGAAATGTCCAACTAACTATAACTGTCCCTAAAACCTATGGTTTTTTCAGTGAATTTCAAAGGTTTTTTAAATGCTAATTTCTGACTAGAACGACCCTGAAACCTATGGTTTTTTCAGTGAATTTCAAAGGTTTTTTAAATGCTAATTCCTAACTATAACGACCCTGAAACCTATGGTTTTTCCAGTGAATTTCAAAGGTTTTTAAATGCTAATTTCTAACTATAATGACCCTGAAACCTATGGTTTTTTCAGTGAATTTCAAAGGTTTTTTAAATGCTAATTTCAAACTATGCCTACATATGTAGGACATATGCAGAAAGAGGAAGAAAGGCACAGAAAGAAGCAAGAGAAATACACTATGCAAACGCGCCTCCTGGGGCGCTCTTGGTTGGGGGATGAAGTCCCGTTTCCTCATGAGGGTCCCTGGGGGCCAACTAGCCCACCAGGTACCTCCAGTAAGCCCCACACAGCTGGATTGCTGAGAGTGGTCTGAGGTCACGCCCTTTTACACACTTCTGCAAACGCACTCCTGGCGCACTGTTGCTCGAGGGATGAAGTCCACTTGTGTCCTGAGGTCTTCAGGACACAAAAGGACCTCATCACCCCACCAGCAGTGCGCGAAGAGGTGCGTTTGCAGAGTGGTGTAAAAAGGGGCATGGCCTCGGACCACCTCTCTGCAATCCAGCTGTGTGGCGCTTACTGGAGGTACCTGGTGGGCTAGTTGGCCCCCAGGGACCCTCAGTATTCAAGGGGACTTAATTCCCCAACTTAGAACATGCCAGGGAGCGCATTTGCAGAGTGGTGCAGGGAGGGGGAGGGGCCTTGGGCAAGATGCCGAGTTTAAAAATAAATAAATAGTTAGAAGGGGGGCTGTGTGGCCCCCCTTCTTTCAATCTTTTTTGGGCCCTGGGGACCCCATCCCCCAGGGCCTGCCACATTTAAAAAAAAAAAAAAAATTGGGAAGGGGGCCATGCGGCCCCCCTCTCGAGGCCAATTTCGGTCCCGGAGACCTCATCCCCCGGGGCATGGCCACATATACAAATTTTTTACATTTTTAATGGAGGGGGGCCACATGGCCTCCTTCCTGAGGCCTTTATCTGCCCCGGGGACCCCATCCCCCAGGGCATTGCCTCTTTTTTTTTTTTATTCAGGAGAGGGGCCGCGTTGCCCTCCTTCCCTGGGACACTTTTGGCTCCGTGGGCCCCATCCCCCAGGTCCTGGCCTCCTTGATGGGGACTGCGTGGGGAGCCCCAATGCCCCCGCGGTCCCAGCCGGCTCCCCGCCTCATGCGGGAGCCGGCATTGCTTTTGGGCAAGGGGAGCTGCTAACATGCAGCTCCCTTTGTCCAAAAGCAATTCTGCTTCGCTTCATGGAAGCAAGAGCAGGTTTTCTGCTCTCGCTTCCATGAAGCAAAGCAGTGTTTGCTATGGCAGGGCGGGAGCCGTGCTCCCACCCTGCCATAGCAAACAGCAATGTCCTGGGGGTGGGCACCCTGGGACATTGTAGAAGCCGGCCCTGCGGGGTGGCGGTCCCCAGGGCCATCGAGGGCTCCAGGAGGGGGACCCCGCGGCCCTACTCCCAGCATTTTTAAAGCCCCGGGGAGGTGGTGGTCCCCGGGGGTCCACAGTGGACCCCCGCCCTTTATTTAAAAATGCCCTGGGGAGGTGGTGGTCCCCGGGGCAGTGTTGGGAGGGGCAGGAGCCCCCCCACACTTAAATAAATTAATTTAAGCCCCGGGAAGGTGGCGGTCCCCGGGTCTTGGGGGTGCCGGCGAGGCCCCCCGCATATGATAAACAAAGTCCCGGGGAGGTGGCAGTCCCTGGGGCTGTGGGGGCCCCCACGGGCCCCCACACCATAATTAAGAATTGCCCCCGGGACCCAGCCCACCCGGGGTCTTGAAACAAACGAAGCGCGGGAGCCTGCGCTTTGTTTTTTTTTATAATTGCGGCCGGATTCGCGCACCCAGCGTGAAATCGGCTGAAATTATTTAAAAAAATGCTTTTTTTTGCCCTGGGGGTCCTTGTTGGACCCCCTAAGCAGGCCTAGGGGGTCAGGGTGTTTCTACCCTGCCCCCTTTTCTTATTTTTTAACATTTTTCTAACTGTTTTCTTGTGACCGAGTCACAAGATGGCTGCCAACACTTCCTGGTTTGGAATGTTTGGTTTGGAGTGTTCGGTTTGGAGGTTTGGAGTGTTGGCAGCCAATCAGAATGAAGCTCGTGCTCGGGACGGTTCGCAAATCCTCCTCGGTGCTCAGATATATACATTTTTATTTTTTGAATTTCTCAGCAACTACTGAACGGATTTACACCGTTTAAAAGAAAGGTCACTTTCTGGACCAAGACCTACCTTTTTGCCAAATTTGGTGTAATTCCGTTCAGCAGTTCGGGCTGTAGCCTTGTCTAAAGTTCCTATGGAAATTAACATAGGATAAACGTGTTTTTGGACCCCCCTTTTTTCTCAGCCCCCGCTTGACGAATCACCCCAAAACTTTCAAGACAGGAGCTGACCTGAGTGAACCATTAATATGAAAGATTTCGCGAAGATTCGTCAAACGGCACCAAAGATATTGGCAAAAGAAAAAATGCTTTTTTGAATAGAAACAAGGTCCTAGCTATAAATACCTACTGGTGACCGCCAGTAGGTAATATATATATATATATATAGATATATATATATACTTATGACCTCACATATTATATCACTGATGACATGGCCAGTGACATCACTGAGGACATCACTGATGACATCTCAAATGACATCACTGCTGACATCATCCAGTGACTGAGAGTGTTACTAAAATGTTTATGAGTGTTAAATATATATACAAAGGTGTATTGGTGAATCAGTTGGTGTATGAGTGCCTGTACGGACGATTCAGTTGGTGCATGACTGATTGTATAAGTGAGTGATTAGGTGTCTCAATGAATTTATGGGTGAGTGACTAGGTTCTGTAAATGTATGTATCAATCGGTCAGTTGGAGTCTAAGTGGCTGGTTGGGTTTGTGAGTGGTACGTGAGTGGCTGTATGGGTAATTGATTAGTTGTCTGAGTACCTGTTTGGGTGTATGAGTGTCTGTGTGGGTGGGTGAGGGGGTATGTGACTGCCTCCATGGATGAGTGAGTGGGTGAGTCAATGCCTGTATGGGCTAGTGAACCCCTGATCTGTGAGAGGCTGTATGGATGACTGAGTGTGTGTGTGTGTGTAGACCTATGAATCAGTGAGTGGGTGTGTAAGTACTGATATGGGTTTGTCAATGGTTTTGAGAATGCTAGTGTGAAGGTTGCAGTAGGTGTATGAAAGGTTATATTGGGGTGTGAGTGGGTGCGTCAAAGATTCTGTGGATGATGTAATCAGTAATATCATTTGACATGTTATCAGTGATGTCACTGACCATGTCATAAGTGATGTAATATGTGAGGTGATAAGCAGTGCGTTGCGGGGGCATGAGTTATAGTTAGCTCAGCTAACTATAACTGCTGAATTTCACTGGTTTTGTACGAGTGAAACCTGAGCCTAACTATAACGTCTCTGAAACGTTTGGTTTTTTCAGTGAATTTCTAAGGTTTTCTTTATTCCATTTCCTACCTATAACGTTCCTGTAACCTTTGTTTTTTTCAGTTAAGTTCTAAGGATTTTTAAATGCTAATTTCTAACTATAACAACCCTGTAACGTTTGTTTTTCTCAGTGAATTTCTATGGTTTTTTAAAATTCTATTTCCTAACTATAATGCCCCTGTAACCTTTGGTTTTTTCAGTGAATTTCTATGGTTTTTCAAATTCTACTTCCTAACTATAACATCAATGTAACCTATGATTTTTTTATTGAATTATTAAGGTTTTTAAATTGTATTTTCTATCTATAATGGCTCTATAACATGTATTTTTATAACCTTGTTTCTTCTTCAGTGGATTAATAGCGTAGTTTTTTTTCTTTACATTTTTTATGTTCGTGACGACTGCATGATATCCGCGGTGACATCGTGAAAGGTGCATGTTTTTGAGGAAGTGTTAAACATATATATAGACAGATTTGACTTAATAGCAGACACTATTTGTTTAGGAACGTAGACTTTATATTTGCGTTTGTGTTATGGTTTTGTGAAAAAACTTCTTCAATGTGGTGTTTTATATATTCGCGGTGACTTTGTAGACCGTGACGTCATTGGTAGTCGTGTAGTGCGCGTGTTTTTTTAAAACTCGGGAACACATACTTTCCCATATTTTAATTAATATTTGATACAAGTTGTTTAATGATATCCTCTTTAAACCTATCTTTTGGAAGAATTTTTCAATTAGGAGCCTTTTACTTGGGGTTTTGCGTGATCGCAGTGATGCCGGAAGTCGCAATGACATCAGTACCGCAATGAAAGTGTGTTTTTTGTCAAGTGTATAGCACATATTTATACATATTACATTGTATAATCCACATTTGGGGTTTAATATCAGTTGATTAACACTTTTTTTAAGTAGTTATTTTCAAATAAAATATTATTTTGTTTAATTTCTGGTCTTCGCGAGGACGCCGATCGTCACGAAGATCATGTGACCGGGAAAGAAAGGAATATCATTTGATGATGCACTTTTCAACTATAAGATTAAGAAGAACACACCTGCCCACCTTTCTGGTTCATTCTCTGGGAGCGCTTCAGTGTGAGAAGGTGTCTGCAAATTTCTGCTGTGATTTTCATAACTTTGTCCTACAAATGGGAACTCAGCCACCAGAACAACAACAGGTGGGAGACCAGAAGCAGCAGGATGACCAGGAAGTGCAGGAAGTACATTCTGAAGAGTCTGTAGATGAGGGCCCTCCACAGAAAAAAAGTAGCATTGCATGACAGTTCTTCACGATTCCTTCTGGAGAATCCAAAACTGTGGCTAAAATTGTGCAATGCACAAATCGTGATAAGAAGTTGTCGAGAGTAAAACATACTCTCTTTACTCTCAAATCAATGCTCTATCACCTGAAAACTTTCCACAACAACCGATTGAAAGCTGCAAATAGACAATGAGAGGCTGAACGAACATCTACCATTTTAGCAAGTGCATCAACACCTGGACAAAGAGTGCCTTCAGAAGTACAACAACAGTCTGAATATATCGCTCCAGAATTTAGCCGGATGGCAACTTATTGTATGGACTGTGGTATTGTGGTGAGTGCTTTTGAGCAAACTATAACAGTTTTCCACAACACTTGCAAGACTCACAAATGTTGACTTTCTCTTTGGGTCCTTGCAGCATTTTCATGTTTTTGAGAGCTTCTTCAAGTTTTTCAACTGCCAGTTGCACTTAATGCTTGCATCAAAAAATAAAAAATACATTTTAAAGTTGAAAAATCACTAAAAAAATCAAAACCTCCAAAAAACCCAATTATTTTTACAGTTTAATGTTAGAATGAATGCATAAGTAATGCATGGATTATTGAATGAGTGCATGAGTTGGGGATGGATTTTAGAATGAGTGTATGAGTGGTGGATGGATGATAAAATGAGTGCATGAGTGGTGCATGAGTGATTGAATGAGTGCATTAGTGCTGCATGTCTGATTGAATGAGTGCATGAGTGGTGCATGGATGATTGAATAAGTACATGAGTGGTACAAGGATGACTGAATGAGTGCATAAGTGGTGCATGCATGATTGAATGATTGCTTGAGTTGTGCATGCATTATTGAATGAGTGCATAATCATGCATGGATAATTGAATGAGTGCATAAGTGAGGCATGGATGCTTAAATGAGTGCATGAGTGTTTGGATAACTGGACGCTGAGTGCCTGGGTGATTGCATGAGTGCATGTGTACTGCCTGGGTGATTGAATCAGTGCAAGTGTAGTGTCTGGGTGATTGTATGAGTTCATTGGTAGTGCATTCATGATTGGATGAGCACATGCATAGTGCCTGGGTGATTGAATAAGCACATGGGTAGTACATGCAAGATTCGATGAGTGCATAAGTTGTGCCTGGGTGATTCAATCAGTACATGAGTACTGCCTAGGTGATTGGATGAACTGATGGCTGCTCGGAGCTGAAGCTCTGAGGTAGACCAACGCCACGGCAACCGAGCAAGATACTTCACCGCACCAAAACCAGCAAGAAAAACTCTCTACCGACATCGGAGCATTGGGTGCATTTGCCGCTGTGGGCGCCTTTCCCCCTAACTGCTTCGTTGCCATGTAATCGGCTTAAACTTGCCAGGCGATCGCGTCTCAAAATGGCGCTTGGGGCATAGTGGACCTGCTTCAATATATAACTGAGCGGGGGCCGCGTAATCTGGAGTGGGCCCCCGGGAGATTGTGTCAGAGGAGCGGCGTGTCCCAGAGCTGCCCCTCTGTATCCCCGGTGCATACAGAAGTGACCCGGTGTGGTGGCAGGGAAGTGACTGCCTGCAAACAGCTTACGGAGTGCCGAAGCGGCGGAGCCCTGGGGACCGGGACGACGCGGCGGTGAAATAATCCTTTGTCACCAGTGTTTTCTGGTGAGTCAGGGCGCAAACGCAAGCACCCACACCGGGAGGTGAATGGTGTGGTAGGACGGGACCCCCACAGCACCCAGACATGTAACAAGGCTCTCACATGGCCCGCCTGACTTTAAAATGGCTGGCAGTCAGACGTCTGTGACAAGAGGAGGACTGTACACCGGAGGAAAGTCACACTTAAGGTTTTAACGGATAAATGGGAGAGAGGTAAGGCAGCATGATCTCCCCATACAAAGCTGGGTCCCGAAGCCTGGCGTCTTCCCCTGGTTTCCTCTGGGGACTGCACGATCTACGGGCTCCATCCAATGGTGGAGTTCTGCCTGTCCGGACACATTTAATCATTTAAATGATAGCAGTGGGGGCATTTCTGGGAACCCTCCCTGACATAACGATCTTGCCCTGGGACTTCGTTCAAAGCCGAAATATTCTTTGCAGAGCCCTCTCAGGACAGTGCCTGACCTCAAGATGATGACTGGATTTTGTTCAGACTGCGGTCTCCCATCTCTCCAACTCCCCCGCTTGATTACGACATTCTCAGATTACACCTGATCTTTATCCTAACAGCGGAGTCCGAGTATTATGGCCGATGCCCGGTGGATCTGCCTTGACAGCTATAGAGGAGATCGGCCCTGGTTCATCCCCTTGGCCATCACCTACCCAGCTACATTGGGCACAGTTTCTCCCCGTCTCCCTGTTTTTGTCTCCTTCCTCCCCCTCCCTTGACGAATTTCCGTAACATTGCTTTCAATCCTATCCTATGTTTGACTATGCTCTTGTAACAAATGTAACTTGTAACCTGTAACTTCTCTGATCCTCATGTAAAGCGCTCTGATACCTCCGGGTCTAGCCAGCGCTATATAAAACTCATTAAATAAATAAATAAATAAATAAGTATGGGTAGTGGCTGAGTTATTGGATGAGTGCAAGTGCAGTGCCTGGATCATTGGATGAGTCTAAGTGCAGTGCCTTGGTGAATGGATAAGTACAAGTGCAGTGCCTGGGTGAATGGATGAGTCCAAATGTAGTGCCTGGGTGAATGGATGAGTGCAAGTGCAGTGCCTGATTGAATGAATGAGTGCAAGTGCAGTGCCTGGGTGAATGAATGAGTATAAGTGCAGTGCCTGGGTAAATGCATAAGTGCAAGTGTAGTGCCTGGCTGAATAAACGATTGCAGGTGCAGTGCCTGTATGCACGAATGAGTAAAAGTACAGTCCCTGGGTGATTCCATGACTGCATGGGTAGTGCCTGAATTATTGTATGAGTGTAGGTGCAGTGCCTGGATGATTACATGAGTGCAACTTTAGTTCCTGGATAATTGGATGAGTGCAAGTGCAGTGCCTGAGTGAATGGATAAGTGAAGTGTAGTGCCTGGGTGAATAGATGAGTGCAAGTGTAGTGCCTGAGTGAATGGATGAGTGCAAGTGCATTGCCTGGGTGAATGAATGAGTACAAGTGCAGTGCCTGAGTGATTGCATGACTGCATGGGTAGTGCCGGAGTGAATAGATTGCTCCATGGGTACTGCCTGGGTGATTGGATGCCTGTAGTGTAGTGCCTGGGTGAATGGATCAGTGCAAGTGCAGTACCTGGGTGAGTGGATGAGTCAAGCGCAGTGCCTGGGTGAGTGGATGAGTTCAAGTGTAGTGCCTGAGTGAATGCATGAGTGCAACTGTAGTGCCTGGGTGAATGCATGAGTGCATGGGTAGTGCCTGGGTGATTGTATGAGTGCAAGTGCAGTGCCTGGATGATTGGATGAAAGCAAGTTCCATGCCTGGGTGAATAGATGACTCCATGGGTACCACCTAGGTGAGTGGATGAGTTCAAGTTTTCACCTGGATGAATACATGAGTGCAACTGTAGTGCCTGGGTGATTGGACAAGTGCATGAGTAGTGCCTGAGTGATTAGATGAGTGCATGTGTAGTTTCTGGTTGTTTGGATGAGTGCATGGGTTGTGCCTGGGTGATTGAATGAGTGCATGGGAAGTGCCTGGGTGATTGGATAAGTACGTAAGTAGCATGTGGGTGATTGGCTGACTATATGGATACTACCTGGGTCATTGATTGAGTGCAAGTATAGATTCCGAATGATGGGATGAGTACATGAGTAGTGACTCGAAGAATCCATCACTAGATTAGTCATTTGATACACGTAATATAGCCTGCTCTCCAGCCACTGTGAAAAAATATCAACAGAGTAAAGTATTAGGATTTCATTTTGAAAATTAGGCAACCAAAACAACACACAATATTTTTTTCACCAAAACTTGAATTCAACATAGTCAAATGTGTTACTGTTTTTTACTGTTTTCAGCTTTCATACTTCTTCACTTTCAACAGTGGTATGTATGAAGCATCATCATCCAACAGTGGGGAAAAACAATTAATGGATTGTAGAAAGAAAATGTACACAGTAGATCATTACAAATATGCCATACTGTGCATTCCACTCACTACATGTTTGTTAATACTGGCTTGCTGACAGGTTACTACCTTAATGAAAGTAACAATATATTTAAACTGTTTCTCATATTTTGCATATCTGGGACAAAATGTCAAACAATTATAAAGCAGTCTTTATTTTTTATATACTTTTGTAAACATCATCCCTGTTAGGCCGAATGATGTCTAAAATGTTCTTGGTCCATGTACAAAAACATAACACACAGTACTACGTACAAGTTGCTGTAGCAGAAACAAAAGGGGGCATATTTTGTGGTGAAGAGACTCCTTCGATGCAACTTAAGGCAACTGGTATTACAGTACCTCCATTTAATGTTTATCTGTAGTAACATAATGTAGTCCTCAAATGGTTTATAAATTTATTTCCTGCAGGTAAAAAAGAGCCTTTAATTTCTAACAGCTTGCTGTAGGCAATACTCCTAATAGGCCGAATAATGTCTCAGAAACACATAGGGCCTGATTCACAGAACTAACTTACGTCAAAAACGTAAAGTTAGTACTTTTGGTATTCACAGAATACACTTACTCATTTTGGTATTCACAGAATGAACTTACTCATTTCGGTATTCACAGAAGTTAGTAGTCCTAACTTTAGGACTCCTAAATGCCTTCTGTGAATTCCGAAAGTCTTAAAGTTAGGATTTTTCTCAGTTTAGGAGTAGTAAAGTTAGGACTCCTAATCTTTAGGACTTCCTAAATGCCTTCTGTGAATACCGAAAGTCTTAAAGTTAGGATTTTTCTCAGTTTAGGAGTAGTAAAGTTAGGACTCCTAACTTTAGGACTCCTAAATGCCTTCTGTGAATACCGAAAGTCTTAAGTTAGATTTTCTCAGTTTAGGAGTAGTAAAGTTAGGTGTCCTAACTTTACTACTCCTAAACTGAGAAAATCCTAACTTTAAGACTTTGGTATTCACAGAAGGCATTTAGGAGTCCTAAAGTTAGGAGTCCTAACTTTACTACTCCTAAACTGAGAAAAATCCTAACTTTAAGACTTTCGGTATTCACAGAAGGCATTTAGGAGTCCTAAAGTTAGGACTACTAACTTCTGTGAATACCGAAATGAGTAAGTTCATTCTGTGAATACCAAAATGAGTAAGTGTATTCTGTGAATACCAAAAAGTACTAACTTTACGTTTTTGACGTAAGTTAGTTCTGTGAATCAGGCCCATAATCTATATATATGTCAGCACAATATCACATTTTGTTATCCTAAATTTTCCTTAGAACTTCGGTTCTGGAAATAGCAGATATGAGTTTGGTAACTTTTAGGTAGTCTTGATTTGAATGTCAATTGTATGTCATTGCACTCTGTCCATCCTGTTTGATATCTTAAATATATTGTGTAGCGTCCAGAGGTTATATTAACTCCTTCGTGAAATATGATTGCTATAGTTTTGAAAGTTCATTTTGAAATGGAAATTTGTCCAGCTACAAAGTTTCTAATTTCAGTTCCTAATTTACTACCATCCACTCTGCATCATTGTAGCATGACTATGACATATCTTCCATACCTATGTAGGTACAACGTTGACCTAAGTTCTGATCTGCAGTTTGGACAGGTAATATCTTGATCATCATTTTTAGTTAGATTTTCAAAGGACACAGCTTTACAATCTGGTAATGACAAGTAGGGGAATTGTTCTGAATTGATTTCAGTGCTGGACATAAATTCACCATCTTCACAGTTATGGTTCCATTTATAAGTTAAATCAAATAATTAATTGATATTCACATATTCTTCCTCTAATAGTCCTAGCATTACCATTAACAATTCTTGAGCATCATGTTAAAGATTGTGAGAAAACACTACTGATCCAGTACAGTCATCTGCACGTTTTCTTATTCCAGTAGCAGAATGTATAATACTTCTGTCACTTCTTAGTTCTTCAAAGTAAACTACATAGTTATGAATACATTCTTTTATCTTCTTTTATCTACCTTTTCTTTAATAGAATTTGCTAAATGAGGGAAATGGTATAGTCTATTTAACACTACATTTGTATAACAGTTCACTCCAGATTTATTATCAAAGTAATAGCCTTCTATTTCCTCATTGTGCTGTAGTTTGCTTTTCTTAGGTCCTTGTTTTTCACTTTGTTCATCTTTCTGTTCAGCTCTGATAGACTGCTTTGATATTTTTCGCTTCGGACACATTATCGATTTTCAAACACAGGATACTGGCCTAAATGAGGAGCATATTGACCTCTTAACCGATTATACTCCCTTACAGAGTTCCCATCAGCACTTACTTTCTTCTCATCAAAGTCAATCAGAAATAAACCAGAAACTGTTCTAATTCGAGACAAAGCTACATATGACATTTCTTCTTTGAATACACTGCAACCAATAGTAACAAGAGCTATATCTACATTTAGACCTTGAGATTTGTGGATAGTTACTGCATATGCTAAAGACACTGGGAACTGCTTTCACTGTATATACCAGTCTTTCATGAGTAGGAAACATACAACGTATCTACTAATCTGCTTACCTCCAGCAATATCAATAAATGTTATGGCTAAGTATTGTACGTCACTCCTATTTAGATAATTAATACATTTCATAACTTTACCCATTGCGCCATTCACTAGCCCTTCTTCAACATTTAAATTACGACTTAAGATTACATGACAATTTTTACAGATACGTAACTGTTTTTCTAATCCTGACGTTTTCGACACAGACTTCTAAACTATCCAGTTTTGATTGCAGTTTTTCTGTTAGTAGCACTGTAACTCCTTGATGTTCCATTTTATAATTTGCTCTAATTTTAATGATCTCTTCTTTTTCCAGTTGCAATAATTGTTCATTGAATTTACTACACTCCTCAAGAGTTGGCATCAAACAAACAATAGACTCCTCTTACCTTAACAAAATTATACATTACTTCAGCAGCTGAAACATTACTTGGAAACAGATTTTTGGTGAGACAGGTTTCAAATACTGTCTTTCACTCTTTTGTGAAGACTCTCACTCTTATGTCCTTTAGTATAGCTCCATAATGCATATCTGATGTTTGGCGTATATTTTGGGTTAACTATTTGTATTGAAAGGTTTCCCAAATGTTTACATTTCCAATACTTCCTAGGGAATTCCTAGTTTCATTATGTAGTAGTTTCTTGAATACAGGTTGTCCTTTTACTGGAGTTAGTTGTTGCAGGTCTCTAAAGGCTATTAGGTGTTTTCCTCCAAAAGGCACGTTGTATTCAGTTTTTAATATTTGCTGCATTTTTAACTGTATAAAAGCTAGTAATAGGTTAGACACCATGCTGACTTCATCAATAATTAGTAGCTTTAAGTTCTTTAATATTCTTGCCACTTCATTACATGCATCACCAGAAAATGTGTTCTATTCTAATTTGTTGTCATGTTCAACAGGCAGCATTAATAATTGATGAAGTGTAACTCCTTTAATATTAGGTGCAGCTAAGCTTGTTGGTGCAGTAACTACACATGACAAATTGGAATCTGTTGTCTTCAGTAGATAAATTGTCAGTAATTTAATCAAGAAACTTTTTCTAGTTCCAGCTTGATCACTTATGTACAATAGAACTGATTTATATGTAGAACATGCACATTCTTTTTTCTCATGCAGAAATCCATGTTCTACTTTACCTTTTACGTCTTCAAAAATGTCTTTCTGATCTGTATTCAATTGTAACCCTGGGCGTAGAACACCGCTCACAGAGTTTGTTGAGTTTTGGCAACTCGGTGTTCCGTGTAGAACGCAGAATTGCCGAAAAACTCCGCACCCCGCAACGGAAAGTTTTTTTTTTGTTTGCGTGCCCAAAATGCATTTTTGCGCACGCTGGAGCAACTTACAGGGTGCCTGCGATCGCTGACGTGATTTCCCAAGCCGTTCACGAGCGCCACAAGATTTGCTAGGTGGCCACATGGTGCAGCGAGAGTTTGCGATCGTGAACATGTCATTCAGACGTGCCATCGGACTTCCGGCAGAAGTTTTGTGAAGAACGCGATCCCGAACACTCAGAATCTGCAATCTGGAGAAGTTTATCTCCCGAGCAGCATCAAAACTTCTCAAAATGATGATTTGCATTAAAAAAACTCCTCAGATTGACATTTGGCTGTACTTTTTTGTGCAAGGAGTCCTTTTTTTATTGAATTTTTTTTTTAAGAGGAAGGAAGTGCCCCAGAGTCTCCAACTTTCTGATCCTGTCCAGCAGGCTCCTCCCAGTGCTTTGTCCATCTCCTGTTCGCTTTTCATTTGGATTTGGAGATGGAAGGGTCACTGTTTGTGGCTGCTGTATCATATATCATTGGATTTGAGGACTTTTGAATTTGAGATTTCACAAGTAAGTTGGAAAATTGGTGTTGTTTGTTTGATTGGGGCAATACACCTAGATTTATTTGTACTTTTCATCGTTTTTTTAAATTTTATTGTGTTGTTTGGCCTGTTGTTGCAGTAGAGGGCTAGTTGTTTCTTTGTGAGTAATTTTTCTTCTTTTATAAAGGAAACATGTTGCACAGTTCACAACATTTCCTTCAACTTTTGAAATCATCAATTTGCAATGTTTATTTAATTCACTATGTAGCCCAGTAGTCTGCCAATCAGCCTTTCAGCCAGTAGGCCCAGAGCTACTCATGGGTGCATGAAACAACTATTTCTGTGGTGTCTGTTGCATTTAAACATCACTTAGGGCATGGTTGGCATTGGATTGAAATGGAAAATGTTTTTTTTTTGGGTGTTTCACTTTTTTTTTCATGTGCCTTTGTTGGATGTGTGTGGTAACTTGCAAACCTTTTTTTAGCCCTGTGGATTTTCGTTTTTGGCATTGTTGCATTAAAGATGTGTTGTCAGCATGCCTCCTTTGTCTGGCCAGTGTGTGAGTGTGTTTGGTAGGCCAGCATTTGCCTTGGCTGAGCCTCCCCATGTGGCCAGGGGCCATTTTGTAAAGTCTGTGTCCACATAGGCCTGCTTGAGTTCATTGTTTTCCAGGCCTCCTGCTTGTTGTTTTTGTGACCATGTAGCTGGCGGCCATTTTGTGGAGGCAGTTGGTGAGCTTTTGCTATAGGCCTGCATGTCTTCCCTTTGTTTCTCTTGGCTATTTGCTTCTTGTTGTGGTGGCCTGGCCATATGGCTAGTGGTGGTGGCCTGGCCATGTGGCTAGTGGCCATTTTGTGAAGGCAGCCAGTGTGCTTTTGCGACAAGCCTGCATTGTCTGTCTTCCCTTTCTTGTTGCTGTGGCCTGGCCATGTGGCTGGTGGCCATTTTGTGAAGAGGCAGCTAGTGTGCTTCTGCATTAGGCCTGCATGCCTTCTTTACGCTGGCCAGGCCTTCTTGCTGGTTGTTGTTTTGCATGCAATTTTTTCTTCTTTTATCCAGCAAAAAATGTAGCACAGTTCACTACATTTTCTAATAAATTTGCAATATTAATGATTTGAATTGATTCACTATGTGGCCTAGTCTGCCAATGGGTTTTTCCAACCAATAGGCCCAGAGCTACTCATGAGTGCATGAAATAACTGTTTCTGTGGTTAAACATCATTTAGGGCATGGATGGCATTGGATTGAAATGCAAAATGTGTTTTTTGGGGGTATTTCACTTTTTTTATGTGTGTTAAATAAATGCCTTTGTTGGATGTGTGTGGTTGTTGTAACTTGCAAAACCTTTTTTAGCCTTATGGATTTTTGTTTTTGGCATTGTTGCATTAAAGATGTGTTTTTTAGCCTGCCTCCTTTGTCTGGCCAGTGTGTGAGTGCGTTTGTATGTAATAGTGGGCCAGCATTTGCCTAGGCTGAGCCTCCCCATGTGGTCAGGGGCCATTTTGTAAAGTCTGTGTCCATATATATAGGCCTGGTTGAGTTTGTTGTTTTCCAGGCCTCCTGCTTGTTGTTGTTGTTTGAGTGACCATGTGGCTGGCGGCCATTTTGCGATGGCAGTTAGTGTGCTTTTGCCATAGGCTTGCATGTCTTTCCTTTGTTCCTCTTGGCTTATTGCTTCCATCCATTGTCATCATTTGTCAGCTGCAGCTCCCTGAAAACTGCATCCCACGTGATGTTCAATGCCAAACCGTTATATTTGTATTTTTGTTGTTCTAATTCTTCTTTCCTATCCTTCCTGAGTGTACTGAACATACAGTACACCATGAAAGCTCTTGTTTTCAAAGTCTCACAAATGGGTACACTGTATTGTTAATTGTTTTAATAACTGAGGTATTACATTTTTTTATAGTAATATAATATTATTAACACTAACAAGTGTGACCACACACTAAGTTATATTATATTTGTTTGCTCTAGTAATTGAACCACAACAATGAATGCCACGTTTCACTGGTGTTCTTCTTGCTTCTTTGCTTTTAGGTGCACAAAAGGAGGAGACAACATCACCCATTGTACTGCCAGACAGAAGTCCTGCTGCACACGACATCATGTGACGTGTGACCACAGACATCTCTTCAGCTTGTGCCACTGCGTGCTGCTGACATCTTCAAGATGGCCCCAAAGAAAGGTACCAGGTCCTATACCAAGAACCAATACCCAGAGAGAAGAAGGCACTGTACTTACCACCACCGGTATGTCATTCAAGACCTTTTTTGGGAAACCAAAAATTGCACCTGCAGCAGCGGTGTCTGGGGAGCAAGCTGGGAGCAGCACCCCTGCATCAGTGGACCAACCCTACCAACTTAGGCCCAAGCCCATGTCTGTCGGAGAAGCAGCCAGTCTAATCATGAGTCCAACGCGGCGAGCAGTGATGTTGAAATTGACTTATCGTTATCGCGAAGTAGTACCCAATAAATGCTGGAAACTCAGATAAATGGGCAACAACAGCCGCAATCACCCCCAATAGTAGTTGTTCCTCCCGTAGTTGGGGCAGTTCAGGAGATCGAGCTTCCTGCAGAGGAAGAAGAAGACAAGCCACTCTTTCAGAAGATCCATTATCTTCCAGATCCCCAGCAAGGAAAAAAAGGGTTAGTCTATCAACTTCTTCTGCAAGCCCCCTTCTGATGATCTAGATGCCACTTGGAAGCCACCTCAGTCTGAGAGTGAGACATGCCATGAGACAAGGCTAGGGCAAAGGAAGTTTTCAGAAAGCCTTAGAATTATGGAGGTAGATGTAGAAGAGGAGGATGATGACGAGCCAGTCATCATGGACATTAGGTCCTGTCCCAGTGGAGACCGACATTACCCCATCCCAAATTGCTGTGAGGGATTTGGCACAGATACCACCAACACAGATACCACCAACACCAACTCCAGCTTCCATATTTACAAAGGCCTGGCAGCGACCTACATCCACCACAACAACCTCAGCAGAAATAGGTACTGCAGAGAGTCAACCGTCACGCCCACCTATCAGTATATCTGACATTGCAAGTGGCACCAGAAGCGCTAGAAAATTGACCTCCCCAGTTTGGGACTTCTTTTTGGTTAGCAGGAAGGAGATGAACATTGCTATATGCTCCGTTTGTGGACAAGGTGTAGGTCGGGGTAAGCTTGGTACAAACTATGGTACCGGAGGCCAAACAACCCATCTGAGAAAACGCCACTTGATCCAGTGGGAGGTGCACCTTATTAGCCAAAAAACTTCACCCATTGTTGGAGGGGATGAAGAAGTAGAAGATCCGATCACGGTGGAAGGTGAACAAGAAAGAGACATTTTCTCTGGTACACAAAGCAGCCCTGTCCCCAGCAGAGCAGTGGTACTGTCCACATCCTCATCAGCAACATCGCAATGGCACAAGAGTCAGGCTGAGACACTAAGGGGTCCAAGGCAAGAGAGTACTGCAGTGAAAAAACGTGCATTGAGCCTAACATCTGGTGTCAAGAAGTCACCTGCATCAGTGGCACCAGAAAAGCAAAAAATGCAGGCTACCATTATCAGCATGTTTAGGTCGGAGGGGCAGTACGAACACAACCACCCAAAGACATGTTTGTACAATGCAAAGCTGGCTAAAATGTTAGTGCTGGACCTCCTCCCTTTTTCTTTTGTGGAAGGGGTGGGTTTTCTTGAATTTGTGGCAGCCATCTGCCCAAAATAGAAAGTGCCCAGCCGGTCCTATTTCGCCAGAGTTGCTGTTCTAGCACTACATCACGACGTGCTGGAATTGCTTGGACAAGCTTTACAGCAGAGTGCTATTCACACTATCCACCTAACAACAGACATGTGGACCAGTTGCCAAGCCACTGATTAAATGTGCATCACTGCACACTGGATCTCTTTTGTGGGGGTTAGAGAAAAGATATCTGCTGGTGTTGACACTGCTGAGATTTTTAATGCCGCTCAGAAACATGCAACTGTAGCCATGTTCGCCATGGAGAAATCTCATACTGCTGCAAACATTTTAGAAGACTTTGACAGCAAGGTCTTTGAATAGCTGCAAACAAGAGGGCTTAACATTGGTTTTGTTGCCACGGACAATGGCAGTAATTTAGTTAAGGCCATGGCCGATGGTGGCTATTTCAGAGTCCTGTGTTTGGCGCACTGCATTAGCATCATTGTTCAAGACTTTCTGAAAAAAGAAGACCGAGTCAGAAACTTACTGACCACCTGCAGTAGAATCTGCACACATTTCAGCCATTCTTTTAAAGTCCGGAAGCAGCTGAGGATTATTCAACGTGATAATAAAATACCAGTTAAAGCACTCATCAAGGAGGTGCCAACACGTTGGAACTCAACTTATTACATGCTTGAACATCTGTTTGAGCAGTACAGACCAATCAATGAATATGTCATGCAAAGAGGGGATGCTACTGTGAAAGGCATGATCTTTGAGATGGACCAATGGGGCCTAGTTAAATGCCTGACATAGATGCTACTTCCTTTCGAGGTCTTCATACATGACGTCAGCAAGGAGGACTGTACTATGTGCCAAGCTATCCCATTGTTGCACATGCTACAGGTACAGCTGAAGGGGGTGTCTGCATGTACCCAGGTGTGAAGGAAAACAAAGAAGCATATGAGTTGGTGAAGAGCTTAACCCTTCGCTTATCTGATAATACAAGGGTGCAAAGAGGCATTGTGTCATCCAACCATTACTTTGTGCCACAATTCTTGATCCACAGTACAAACCAATACTGCACACTTTCATTCCTTTTTCAGACGGGGATGTTTCCAGCTGCAAAACATGGGTAGCTGTGCAAGCTAGTTAGCTAGAAAAAGAACGGCTGGGAATTGAAGGCTCGCTCCTCCAGGGCACAACAAGTACGGCAGGTCAGCCTTCAAGTTCAATTTCAGAGCCTGAGGGCAATGTGGGTGGCTCACAGCAGCCAAAACCACCAACATCACCAAGAACAACTTCAACAACTAAAAGAACAGAAGCATCAGCCCCAAAATCAGCACAGGAATGGTTTCTACAGCAAGAGCTTAAGTCCAGTGCTGAGGCAAAGGCAAGAGAGGCCGAGCAAAGTGGAGCACCCATGAGCATTGAGCGGATGGTCCAGGCCTATCTGGATGACCCAACAGGAGTCTACTTTGATCAAAACCTATTGCTATATTGGCATGGGAAAAGGCACCAATGGCCAGTGCTCAGCAGGCTGGCGATAAATGTGTCTCTGCTGAGCGTGTTTTCGGTGCTGCTGGTGCCATTCTGACAGTGAGAAGTACCTATCTCTAATCCCAAAACGTGGAGAGGTTAACAATGATCAAAACGAATCAGCACTTTATACCACCGGATTATACCATACCTGAAGTAGCACAGCAGGAAGATGATGACGGCGACTCAGGTCATGGAAGTAGTTTGTTAGGTGACCTTCGTCTGGGCGAACCACCAGAGTTTGAGGACGAGCTCTACTTCCCTGACAACTAGGCTCCTTCAATTTCCAGTTACTTTCTTTCTTTCTTTGATGCCCCCCCAAAAAAAAAAAAAATGATAGAGCTAAGGAACATTATTTACTTTGCTATTTGTCTGTGTCACTGTCTTTCTGGTTCACAAATCAATCCCACCATCTTACTCTTTTTATTGTCGGATCAGAGTTGCAACTGTGGACAGTCAATGAACAAGTAAAGTCCACTTCTGACTCGCCCAAAAGCTATTTCCCTCAAGCCAAACATTGAATGGAGAATTAAAACAAATGTGTGCCTGCCTCCAACCCTGGGCCCTGACTATATATCCTTTCCTAACCTAGAGGGACTGCCCAGAAGAACAGGTAAATGATGGCATGCATTGCACGATGAGTGATTGTTGTTTGGTGTGAATGTCTATTCTACAAAGTGACTCAAGTCAATCTTTCCCTTCTTGTTGTTCAATAACAAAATTGTACTACTACAGGCTGATCCATTGCATTTTGAGTTGGGAGTGGATGAGTCTGGAGGACTCACTCGGGAGTCGGACACTGTTGGTATGGACTTGGAGTTGGACACCATGACCATACTCACAATCAGAGTCAGGTCAGGAGGATCAGAGATGATTGATGGAATAAATCAGGGCATGAGCGTGACTACTTAGAGAAATGCCACCAGAAGATGATGGCATTTTTCAAATTCACTGAAACCAACCGATTTGGAGGATTGATGATGACTTTGAAGTGGCCTAAAGGTAAACAACAACACAGACCAGGCCTACATGTCTGTGTTGTGGTGGTGGGCGGCGAGTGTGGTGTGACTGACAGCGGGGCATTGATTTTTTACTTCATTTGGAAAATGCTATTTATTTACTTGAGTTTTATATAGCGCTGGCTAGACCCGGAGGTATCAGAGCACTTTACATGAGGAAAGTTACATCGGTTACATAAAAAAAAAGAAACAGGGTTACAAAAAATATATAAGTTACAAGTTACATCTGTTGATTAGTGGTGCGTAGAAGGGTGAGGGGGTAAAGTAAAAGGGTAACAGGGATGGGATACGGTGGAGAGACGAAGGAAAGTCTGCCCAATGTACGGCTGGGTAGGTGAAGGCCGAGGGGGAAGCCCGCAGCCCATCTCCTCTATAGCTAACAAGGTAGCTCCACCGGGCAAGGGTCAAAAAGCTAGGTCTCCACAGCCGGTGGAACGTTTCATTCCCTACAAATAGGCGTCAAAGCTGAGACAATTGCCCAGGGCCAAAGGATTCCAAAGTGCCGCCCAGCAAGGGAAGGAGACACGCTCCCCGAAATTCTCAAAAGGATGCCATCTTAGGGTCAGGCCGTACAGGCAGTGCTCGCCGTACCGAAGATCGTACTGTAAGTCCTGTATATAGTTTGTATTCAACAAATAAGCACCACCGCTGAAACACATGCCCAGGATCCTAGTATTCCAATGCATTGAACAGCAAGGGAAGGAGAAGCGCTCCCTGCACTACTCGAATGGACGCCATCTTAGGGTCAGGCCGTGCAAGCCAAGCTCACCGAGATCATACTGTATATTAGTGGCTGAAAACAGTACCTTAGGGAGGAGAAGTCGGGTCGTCATGAGCATTCGGCGATGGGCCCTTCAGAATGGAAATGTAGGCCCCTAGTTGTTTCCACGTCAATGTCGCTCGCACTGTTCTTCGTCGCACCTTTTAAACCCATTGCATTTATGGGCGGTCGCCATCTTAGGATCAGGCTGGGTGTAGGACTGGAGCGAGCCTCTGAACAAACAGGGCTCGAAGAGACTGAAATTGCAGAGTGTCTTAAAATGGTACATGCCCCGTTGAGACTCGTGATGAGCTCTGTCAGAGATCCGTGCCCTAGGAGGGGAACCAGGGCTCCGGTTTTCAGTAAGCTCCGGCGTAGGGCACTCCGCCATCTTGTGCTCAACGGAAGCGTGTCAGGCTCAGGTAATTCAAGGCTGCTCCCTTCGCACCTTGCAGTTGCACGATCGATGTTATTCGGCTCCGGAAAAGCCCCACAACATGCGGACACCAAAACCGATTCCGACTCTTGTCCGGTCCATTGTTGAGCAGCGAAGGCTGCACTGCTGACTCAGTGTCGGGCGGGGGGACTGCGACTAGGTAGCCGTCTGCTGTGCCGACAGAACCACGCTCCATCGGTCATCAGCCACGGTCAGATGGAGAATCGGAAGGACCGCAGACCCAGGAAAGCCAAGGTAAGCAAGAGGGGTCAAAGGAAGGTGTGGATTCCCAGGGATAGAGCCAAAAAGGCAGTCCCTCGCCGGGAGCTCCTGGCTGAGGCTCCTCACCCGTCGGCCATCTTGCCTGCCATGTTGCTGTGTGTATACTATGTATGTGTGATCAGTGCTGTCTGGCTCAAATCCGAAGCTAAGTGGAGTTTGGGTGGAGTGGCCTGTTGTTGGAGGTAACTGTTGGAAACAGAGTCTGATTTAGCCATGCTGCCTTTGAAAGTCTTCTTGTTGCACTCCTTATGCAGTTTAACTTTTTGTTTTCTCCTTGATTTTTCAATATCCTTTTTGTTTTTCCATCTACAGGCCCTTTACCCTGCGCCATACTGGAAAAACAACTCACTCTTACCATACCAAACCGCATCTGCCAGGCACCCAAGATTCACGGGCGGACAGTCCAATAGGAAGGTGGACGGAGATGCAACGCCCAATTTCTACAGTATCTTTTTTTTCTCTTCAATCATTACGACTGTGTGTGTTGTTTATGTTTGCTTATTTTACTTCGCCAGATATTTTTATTGTATTTTCTATCTTTCTAAGCCTGGTAAAACAGAACATAAATGTAATGAATGTAACTTCGGTCTCTCTGGGGGCAGACAGACAATTGCATAATTAATATACTGCCCTATACTTGTCTAGTACTACTCATCATCATGCATGAATTTTCTTTTCCTCCCATAACAGATTTATGATGGTCCGCTGCCAAGATGAGTGTTGTCCATGTGTAGTGTTTGTCTTTGTCAAACCTTTACCTCAAATCACCCTTCCCAACCATTCATCAAACCGCTAACCCTCTTCCCCCAGGCTGTCTGATTTGTTGAGGTGTGACTTAACAATTTTGGCACCATTATTTGATCACACACTTGGTGGGGTGGATGTGGTGAAAGCAACACAACTCAGTGGAGGGTGAGGAGGATCTTATTCTTAACTAAGCTCATATAGCCCACACTAGCATTATATATTGTATAATATCCACCTCAGCACAGTGTATGATATTCAGAGGAACATCTCATTGCCAGCATCATCATTCAGGCACTGTATTAATTTGTGTCTAAGGTTAAGCTTGTACACTTCGTAGTAGCTCTACATTGTTCTGATTAATTCATTTTTTCATTGCTTATCAGTCTCTTCTTGTGTCTGAGACGGAGTCTGTTCTAGTAGTCTAGTCTCTGGTGACTGTCGTCAAGCTTGCATAGATATAAAGGCATTAACCTAGTTTTTTAATTTCAGTTTGTTACTTCGCTTTCGATGAATAGTCCCCACTCTCCCAGTTTTTATCCTACAGCTCTAGTTCGCCTAGGAGGGAGTGGGACCTCACTTCAATTTTGATGAATTTGCCTTTAATATCAAAAGAAACACTAGCAATGCATGCTGCTACTACTACCACCACCATGATGGCACCTTGGGAAACCATGGAGCCCTCGCTTCATTTAATCAGGTAAGAGAAGTGAACTGTGGTTGATTGATCATTGTTGAATGACAATCATTCTATACAATGGTAATTCACTCCTCACCTTCTCCGAGTCCTTTGGGGTCAATAATAATATATAGTAGTAGCAGAGTAGACTGCAGAGACTAGGAGGAGAGAGTAGTAGGACAAGGGAGGGTACCGCATCACTATTGTTTACACTATCAGCAGATTTTTAAAACTGGATGCAGCAAAGGCAGAGGTGAGAAGTAAAACAAACAATCAATAACCCCACCAAATTGTTTTAAAATCATTCATAAATTAATCATAAAATGTAAAAGTATGAAAAGTTTATTATTCGCTGAACAAAATACCAAACCCACAACTGGCCCACCCCTCTCGCTAACCCCAACCAATGTCCAAGTAATGTCCATAAATAAAGAAAAACCCAACAATCCCCCATCTCTAACCCACCCACCCAAAAACCGAATAAAAAAGGGTCTGAAGAGATCACTAACGATGGGTTAGGAGCTTCTCGAGGTGCCTCCCTACCCGTTTCTGCCTGGCTTCGATATCCACCAGCCTTCGCATGATGCAGCTCTCAAAGTGTCGGAAATAAGGGGGAGCAGCAGTGCTGGTGGAATGGTGGCGGTGCCCGCAGGCGCCCATTGGACTCCTGGTATGGGGGGTGGTTGTTGGGGCCTGGCTGGGGCCCGGGGCATCTGCAGCAGATTCTGCCTCATCCTCCAATGCCACCAGCTGCTGGTACTTGGCCCTGATGGCCTCCATTTTCCGCCGCCGGGTCCGGGCTGCAATCTCCTGCCTTCTCAGTGTTTTTGGAGCAGCAGGAGTAGCTACATATCAAGAAAGAAAAAAGACAAATTGTAAACAATGCTCTTAGCAAAACACATAGAAAATTATGCCATGGGTACGGAGGGAAGTGATTGATGATGGGTGGGAAGGAAGGATACATAATTATTAATTTTGTGCTTGAAAACTACTGTGAGTCCTGGGAGGAGTCTGAAATACCACCTCCTCAACACTGTGAAGCAAAAAAAACCTTAAAAAAAACATTCCAGGCAAGTAAAGGTGAGACAAACACCACTACAGACAAAGGAGCACCATAGTTTCTTATTCTCCTTGCCAAGGATTTTTACATTCATCAGTGCATTGTTCTTCGAGTATTTTATTTTTTATTCTTCATCCTTGGCTTTGCTACTCACCACCATTTAAGTTTTTTACATTCTCTGAATCCACTCTCCACCATTGAAACTGCCCATCCATCCATATAGCCATCCATCCAAAGTTCCAAACATGGCTCTCTGTCTCACTCTAGTCTCATGATCTCAAGTACAAACCTTTCAGCAACATACATTTGTCATTTGACCTTTACCCACCCATGCGTCTTTAAGTTTATTTCAGTCAAAAGAAACCGCCCCAGGATTCCAATCACCCACCCAGGCAGGCATCCTTTCATACATACACTTTCGCCCACTCAGGCAAGCTTCCTACCCGTATACCAACCTTTCATCCATCCATAACCCACCCATGCACCCTAGCTATCAGCCACCTATAGTACTATTTATGCATCAGGTGCTTCCTTTCACCCATGCATCCTTCACTTTCAGTCATATATATTACATGTCATCCAACCTTTCACCTTCCATCAATCCCTTTTCCAACAACCCATACTTAAATGTCTTGTTCATGAAACGTTCTCTGCTGAGTTGAAGATAGGGGCGGCCATTAGTTACTCAGCTCAACTTCAACTCCTGCAGTGTTCACCTGTTGTTCACAAGTCAGCAAGACTACATCTTTACGGTGAGCTTATAATTATAATTAATTGTCAATAATAAGCAAGCAATATGACTTACCACCGCCCGCCACTGCCGCTGGCTCACCCCCTTCTGCTGCCTCATCTGCAGATTGGCTGGTGCCGTCTCTGCTGGCCCCGGCACTGGTGGTCGGTGCGGCTAGAAAAAAAAGATTACACATTTCTTAGATGCCAGATACACCTCCCCTTATTAATTGCTTTATACCAAAATAAAAAAAACACCACACACATCATTCACTACAATTTGGAGACATCACAGACAGTATCTTCTATCAAAAATATCAGGTTGGGCATTTTGTTAGTGGAAATTTTTTTTAAAACCCTGAAGTCAAGAGAAGAGACAAGCTGTTTAGGAGTGGCTGGAGCTATTGATTGATGAATCTGATGTTTTGAGAAAAAAATAGCATAGGGCGTTGGTTGGCAAATGCAATGGGGCCGTCCTCCTCGTACTTCCTCCCAGACATGGTGCACAGTCTTCAGTTCACCAACTGCTGCTAATAATACTAGGCCTAGCTAATACGAAGACACAACTTTTGGGTGTCCAATGTGACCATTGCCACTCTCTTGTTTTAGTGATTAAGCCTTCTCATCTATCACATACGTAGAATACCTTCCTTGGGCAATGGCCATGCAATCTGCACTGCAGAGGAGTAGTAGCAGTAGTACTATGTGACCAATGGGTTCTCTGAGTCTTAGAGTACCACCACTAGGCAGTCCATAAAAGGGTAGAGGGAAAGCTGACTGAAAAAGCAGAAGAAAGGAAGCTACAGACAGACTAGTAACAAGAGATAGTTTGACGTAAAGTAGAGAATCTTGAAGTATAGAAAATAAGTAAATAGGATAATGCAGGGATAACAAGAATTTAGAAATGGATACATCGAAGAGGATTTGGAAAAATATTATAAAACTGATAGACGTTAAAAAGGACTGGAGCAGAAAAATTAGGGGAATAAATATATTAATGTTAACACCAGGAAGACTTACTGGGGCCAGCAGAGCCATCGGCTGAGGAACTCTGGGAGGCACCTCCAGCACCCGGACCCTCAGACCCTCACCCACCTCAGCCCTCTTCTTACCCCTCGATGCTGATGTAAAACATAAAGACAAAAAAACATTAGTGGTAATAAATATTATCTCTCCAAAATATATTTGACAGGCAAAGGCAATCGCAGTAACATTGAACTTTTCTAAATCAGATCAACTAGTAGTAGTATATTACGGACCGTCCCATCCTATTCAAAATTTCCTAAGCCTTCCTACCTAGTCCACTCCTATTCCAAATTTAGTAAACTGCATTTTGGAATTACTAATAATAAAGTGCAACAAATCATGTTTGCTTCTTCTCAAATCTCATTTGCAGTCTCTCAGTCTCAAGTCAACCCCCTTTGATGGGCCAATGCACTAATCACTAAGAGCCTTATTATAATGATTACAATGATGTCGGGTGGACGCCATTGCGGTTCTAGAACTGCCCGACCTTAGGTCGGCGCCGCGGTCACGGCGACCGCACTAGTCTATGACGAATCGATGCGTCGCCCATAGGCCATAGGGGGTTGGAAAACCTCCATTTATCAATGGAAGCTTGTGTGGCAGGCGAAAAAGACCTGCAGCACAAGCTTCTATTTAAAAATGAATGTTGTTCACAAACATCCCTGCTCCGTCCATGTGGCATTGGCATGCACTACGCAGTTACGAAATTACAAATAACCAATTGCAGAACGTCTTACATAATCATCACTAATCACATCAGCCCAAGCAAGCGCCAACAAGTACGATTCAATAACTAGGTTAGGTGGGTAGCGGCAAGTAAGCTAAGCACTTGTCTAGAATAACAGACTATTACATAATATTTGAAAACTTACTTAAAAAACATTTCCTGCATGTGAGCAGCATGCTTGCTATTATTTGGGAAAACAATATTAGCTATAGCATAGAACACACAAGTAATATTAAAAATTAATAATTTTAATAACTATTCACCTAGCTCCTCAACCTCAACTCCTAGCAGGTCCAGCAGGTCCTGTTCTCGATCTAGGATGTCGGACCAGCGGTGCGCCAACTGCTGATGGGTGCACCGGAACCCAGAGCAGTGGTGAACTCGCCGGCGCACCCTCTCCCAGCGCAGCTGGTGCTCCCGCATCCCGAACTCAGACCCAGGCCTGCCGCCTGCTGCCGGGGTGGTGGGGAGGTGGTGCTGGATATAAAAAAACAGCGCTGCCAACACCACCTCAGAAAACAGGGCACGGGCTGCACCCCTGCCTGGCGCCGCCTTCCGCAAGGAAGGCGGTCGCGCCTTGAGGCGCCCTCAACTGCCATGGGGCTGGGGGAAAAGAGAGAGAAAAAAGAAATGGGGAAAAAAAAGGAAGGACTGGGTGATAATAAGGAAGTAGGAAAGCTAAACAATAAAGTACAAAACTCACCAAAACACACAGTAAAGTAGAAAAAAAACACAAATACACAGTTAGAAAGACAAAGGGTAAGATAATAAATAAAAAAGATGGGAAAAAAAGTTTTAAAAGCCAAGGATTACAGAGATTAAGGAAGGATGAAAAAGTAGGCCCCAGCACCATAAACAGAGTAAGAAACAAGATGGCCGCGCCCATGTGCGACCGCACGGTGCAGTTCACGCGATATTTCCACCCGAACACGCAATCCACGTTAACATATGGCGGAAACGTCACGCGAACGGGCAGGACAAGCAACTCCACCAGCTCGCGGAACTCCGTGTAGTGCTGAAGAGTTTTTGGCCACATCGCGGAGTTCCACATAGCGCCGCTACGTGAACTCCGCCCAGGCTTATTCAATTGCTGTATTAGTTGTTCTAGAACCACAGTTTCCTGTCTTATTTGCTGCATTGCATTCTCCACCTCATTCATTGCTATTGCAGCTTCATTTTGAATGGTTGGCTGTCCAAGAGGATTTTGACTTCCAGGTGCTGAACTTTGACTGCTCTGAGAACTCTCCTGTGCTATCTCAGCAGCAATTGTTTCTTCTTGTTCAATCTCATCTCTCAACAGTTGAAGATACACTGGAAAAACAGAGCACTCAATGGTATCTTTCACAGCCTTGAATGAGTCTTCATAACAGTCAAATTCTCCAAGTAGCTCGCTTTCAGTTTGCCATGGCTTGAACAACTGTAACAAGGCTAAATAGAAAAACTCTCTTTTGTGTGGAGTTTGGCAACTTAGCTTTCTATGGTTGATTACAGTTCCTTTATCATGTCTAACCAAACATCCGTTACATCCAGCTACAACAAATATTCTTTCTTCAATGTTATCACTGACATTATTTCTGAATGTATAATGTTGAAGTATTTCATAGAGACACATCCTTTCCAGGCCGGACTTCTTCTTGGATAGTACATATCCAGCATGTTACTCTTCAGAATATCTGTACTATGTGGCTCAAATTCTGCAAGATATTGGATTTCAGGAAAAGACTTCAGTACTCTGTTACGAGTATTAGCAAGCCCTCAACTCACCCATAGAACTCCTCTAGATTTAGAAAACAAACCAGCTGAGCATAACCGGTCTACGCATTCATAACACCTTATCTCTCTGTGAGAATGCATTTTAAACTAAAACTGGATACATTTCTTTGTAAGACTCTTCTCTCTGAAATCTCCTCCCACATCTCCTTCATCTCAGTTTTCTCTGACTATGTTATACAAGATGTAACATACAGAGCAACAGCAATTGAGTTGTCTGCAACAAACTGTACATCCATGTTTGCATGCCACATCTTCAGAATCACCGGGTTGTAGTCATTAATGTACTTGGAGGCCTATTTTCTTCTTAGGTTGTATGTATTTTTCAGTGATTTTCTTGTAGGATTATGTCTGACTGCAGACACAAAACTGTTGACTCTTTCTTGTGAGATGACAGGTCGTGGGAATACAAAATGACATCTTGTATAAAATTTCTCATTTGCTCTGTATTTTCACTGACAATATTTTCCGATTCTGTGATTTTGGAATCGTAGAACTAGTTGTCTTAATATTTTGTCAAAACTCTCCTTTGGGTTAGAACATGCTGCTCAATAAAAGACCACACAGACTCATCACTGTCCGGTCCAAACTTTGTGGCCTCTTTTACCCACAACAGCATGTGGATATGGGAAGCACCTCTGGCCTGGTACTACTTGCACCAAAAGAAATCAGTCATTTCACTGAGACATGTTTTCTTTTGTTCAAGATGAAAGCCATCATTGCTTGAACTTTGTGATTAAAATATCTGCAAACATTTGCTGGGTCTAGTGAGCACAGTTCTCCTGGCATCTCCAGATGAATGTCTTTTATATTTGAATTTGCCTTCTGCAAGAATTCTAGCAGGTCATCCCATGTGTACTCAGCACAACTGAGCAATCACAAACCAAGTAGGTGCTCCAAGGTTCCTCAGCATGCACTTGAGTTCCCCATGACACCGATACCAATAGTCATTAGTCCCACATTGACATGCCATTAGGTTTATTAAATTGTATTCCAAGTACTCATCTGTTCCTTGAACTTTCTCCAGAAATTCTCTTGCTGATATATTATGGCAAATTAACTCCTGTTTTTAAAATGTGATTCACAGCATATGAGAGGCCAGACAAATCACTCTCAAATAATAGCTGAAATATATATGGAATACACTGATGAAATCTAGGGTCCTCTGAATGAAGTCTAGTAGATCTAAATTCAGCTGCAGGTATTTGCAGAGGCCGGTCATCATACCTGCCACGTATTCTAGTAAGAAAAAGATGTGGGAAACACCAAGCTTCTACCTTTTTGTCCCACACACTTAAGGGAGCTCCTTTTGCCTCCTTCATTTGAAACAGATCAATGGCATCCCCAATAACCTATTTAGAAGGCAAAGGGTGGATACTATAATGTTCATAAATTTCTTCTGTTCTGGACTGATCCACCTTCTCAATCTGACCTGCTGATGGAAATGTCTGAACCTCCATATGTGTGATATCTTGCAGGCCTTCTACATTTCTCTAGTGAACATTATTTTGTACCAGATATAAAGTTACATTTTTGACTTTGGTAACTTCTACTAACCCCTGCCATATCTTTTTGTTTTTAGTAGGCGCACCATTTGCACCATTTACAAGAATTAGATGTCCTTCTTCTAAATCTCTATCTACCCCTACAGTTTCAATATTTTTCTTGAAGCCTAATGGCAAATACACTACTCTACCTTTTAGACCTTTCTGTAGCTCTGTTGGTTATAACTAGCATGAAATGGATGTATAGTTTGGATAAGAATGGACTCCTAAATATTTAAACCTTAAAGTGCTTCTGGAATGGAAACCAGTTCTAAGTTATTCTGCACAGCTCTAGCAGGCATATTATTATCTTCTAATTTATTGTAACAGTACTTACATATAACTTGTCGTACGGACAAGTCAAAGTATTCCTCTATAAATAAGTACACAGCTAACTTTTGCCAGTTATCATTATTCTCTTTTTCACTTTTTAAATACAAGTCAACAGTCCGTGTTTGAATCTTGTAGTGAGTGCGTCAACAACGTTTACAAACATACTCTGGTTTTTCAGAGCACACTGTATTACATTTTGTAATCTCTTTTTAAAACTATCAACTGTAATACCTGTTTCCTGTTCTGCAGCTCCTCCTATTAACAACTCATCATTCTCCCTAGAGTCCTGCTCAGGACCGAAGAAACAAAACTGCACATCATCACAAACCTTTTCATCATCTGCAACAGTACCATGCAAAAGTGCTTTATTCATTTCTCCTAAACATAAAGCAGGAGTTTTCACATAGTACATCCTCCTAACTAAAGTTTGCAGTGTTGAGTGTTGTACAGCTAACATCCTGAAATGATGAAAGGTGCTTTGGCACACTTTCTTTGATAAACAAGCTAGTGAGTGTCCCAGCAAATGAGTATGCTTTAAAACCTTGCAAGGATCCAATCCTTGTAAAGTACTTATTTTGCATTTTAAACTTTGCCTTGGAAAGATACATAGGAATTTCCTTAATATATCAATGGATTGCTGTTGAATACTACAAACAATACAATTCCATTTGTATACAAGTGCCTGACTACACCTTTCTTGTACCTCTTCTGCAATAACTTGTTCTACATTTCTGGGTACCATCAACTCCTTCGCTGTAGGAGTACCATTCTTCATTTCATAACAGTGTCCTCTTTCATCAATAGCATGAACTAATCTATTATCCCAGAGATAGCTTTCTTCATTAAAGAAAAGCTCGGTACTAGAAGTATGTATCTGTTTTCCACTAAAAACTGTACAAAGGTTACTTCTATTCACTAGTCTTTTTGTCTGGTTTTGTCTCCTCATACACAACACCATTTTGTCAAAAGTCATCATTCTATTTATAATCAAAATGAAAAGCTTCACCTTCAGACCAACACCCTGGCTCTGATTTCCTTAAACTGCTTCTGTATCCTGGTTGAAGTGTCTCCATCTTTGTTACATTCTTTCCTTTTCTTGCAATATGCACTTTGTCCACTGTTATTCTTTCTCATAGTTTGAATTTTATTTTCATTGTTTTGTAATCTTTGCAAATGTCCACATATATTTTAAGAAATGACTTTGTCCTCTTAACAGTAGCTCTTTTTCTTTCACCACTTTTTCTGCATTTTGCCCCTTTTGTGTCTCAGTTCTGCATAAATACTGTGGTTGATTCTGTTGCTTTTTCCTCTGAGCGTTTGAAGGCAGTCTAACTATCTGTAGTTATGTAGACATTGTCCTTAAAAACAATTAAGTATATCTTAATTTTTATTCTAGCCAATATACCAACTACTTTACTTCTGACTTACACATAATACAAAAACAGCTTTTATGTTACATTGCAATTTTAAATCTATAGATGAACCTAGCCACATAACTATAAGCACTTACTTCAATGTACCAAACCCAAACCAAAATACAAAACTTAATTTATTAGTTACCTTTTAATATTATAGTACCCTCTACTAAAAGACAGCTGCACCATATCTCAGTTCTCACTTATAAATGGTAAAAGACCACTTTATCCCTTTTGTAGTCAATTTTAAAATAAACATCAAACAAAGTGTAAAAGTACATACAGTGTCTCAATATTTTAAATCCAAAAATACAACATAAGAGCTATTTCAGTACCTTTCTACCACTGTGTCACTGGTAGATTTAGTGTTTCAGTACTTTTCTACTTAGATGTGTCAGAATTAAATTTTGAGAAACACTTCGGGGCCGAATCCAATTCGGGCCGGAAAAAATACCGACCGACTCGGTACGGGATCATAGTCCGACCGACACGTACCGGCGTTGCCCGACCTGGGAAGTACGATGAAATGCATATGAATCACGACCGACTCGTACGGAACTCAAGGCGAATGACCGACCCGGACGGAAACAAGCTATCCGGCTGGGAAACCACGCGAATCGAACCGACCGACAAGCACCAGGAATCAACCCGAACGAAACGTACCCGCAAACTCCGACCCGCGCAGTACGATGCAATGGGTGCAAAAGCAGACCGATTCGTACGGAGCCCAAGGCGTACGACCGACACGCATACAAAACCCAGCCGAACAAACACAATACACCGCGACCGACGCGTATGCCGCATATGAAACTGAGCTGAAACACAGCGGGAACGACTCGGAGAGGCGCGCACGAGATAACTGCAACGTCCTACTCGGTCAGAAGAACGACTCCTACATGCACAATAATCACAAATGAAAAAATACAAAAAAAGAGGGCCAAACAAGCAATGACAAAGCCAATAAATACAGTGGGGGGAAAAAATGGAACAAGAACACACCCCAACTCCACCTACATAAAGGCCACAAATCCCTACCATGATCCTTTGCAAATTCCACTGACCTGCCAGCACAGAACACCAGCAGACAGCAGACACACACACAGCTCATCCAACACAAAAGCCACACACCATTACCACCTCAACAAATAGCACCCTCACACACACACAGCAAAACCTACACACACACACCCTCACCTGCACACACACACACACATCAATCACCACCACCACCCATCACCATGCCCCTAAAGAAGAATCCAAAGTTCCTAGATAGTGAATTGGAAGTCATGTTAGATGAGATCCTGAGGGTAGAGCCACAGTTGTTTGGCACATTGGTCCAACAGACCCCCATGGCACAGAAAACCAAGATGTGGGCGAGGATCGTCGACAGGGTGAATGCACAATCACCATGTTTGTGCACAAAGGAAGACATCCAGAACAGGTGGTATGATGTGCGAAGGAGGGTCAGGGACCTACTGAAGAAGGATTACCTCCTGGGCCAGCACACCGGCAGTGGCCCTCCTGCCAAACCAGTATACCTCAGGCCCTGGGAGGAGAAGGTGCAGGCCATCCTACCACCAGTGAGCGTATATGGACTAACAAACATCCCAGAGCCTGGTGAGTACACAACTAATATACACAATATTGTGTGCCAATACACACAGATCGCTGTCAAGGGGATAGTCAAACCATGCACCCCTAGCAAATCAACAGCAACCAAAAGATAATCATCCCAAGAAGTGTATGTCAGTCAGATAAACACAATACATGCCATGTCATAGTGATATGTAACTGTGTCATGACATGTACAAACCCAATACCAAATAGAGCTAGGCAGTGGCACAAATCTAACTAACAAACACTGTCAGATATTTAGCCACCACTAGAACACCACCTCACAGGGAAGCTCACAGAAAGGAAGGAATCCTGTGTATGCTGGTGAAGTCAGTGTAGCCAAGAGCATGATGGGACTCATAGTAACAGATAATGGGCAGCCTCACATTTGGACCATCAACACCACTCTGAACCATGCTCACAACACAGGGAGTGGAAAAGGACTGACAATATGGCTGACACTGGGTACTGCTGTGGGGAGCACAAGGCCCTGCCGGGAACTGGGCACCAACAAACAACAGGACCATACTGTCAGCCATCTTGCCATTGCTGTCACACTCACACACAGTGAAGTCCACTCAAAAGGAAGGAAGTATGGGCATGCCGGGAAGGGGGGTGTAGGCAATAGCATTATGGGAGTTGTAGTCACAGATATTGCTCACCCACACAATTGGCCCATCAACACCACTCTGAACCATGCTCACATCACAGGGAGTGGATAAGGACTGACAAGATGGCTGACACTGGGTACTGCTGTGGGGAGCACAAGGCCCTGCTGGGAACTGTGCACCAACAAACAGCAGAACACCACTGCCTGAAATCCTGAAAGCCAACTTGCACTCCCTGCAATGCAAGCACGTTGCATGGTGGGATATCTGGCTGGGCGGGAAGGAGGACTGACAGCACTGACCATAGTTACAAGCAGCTCTCCTCACACACCCCCTCAACACAAACTCCACATAACCCACCTGGGAGAATGCAATGCCTCACACACCAAATGAAGATCCCACAAAGAACCATCACCCTGGGTAATGCTGTGTGAAGCACAGGGACACTCTTGGGACTTGTAGCCAAACAAACGCAAGGATAACACTGTCAGCCTTCCTGTCAGCACAGGCACACTACCCCACAGGGAAGCAGAGTCAAAAGAAAGGAAGTACGGGCATGCTGGGAAGGGGGGTGTAGGCAATAGCATGATGGGAGTTGTAGTCACAGATATTGATCACCCTCACAATTGGCCCATCAACACCACTCTGAACCATGCTCACATCACAGGGAGTGGATAAGGACTGACAAGATGGCTGACACTGGGTACTGCTGTGGGGAGCACAAGGCCCTGCTGGGAACTGTGCACCAACATACAGCAGAACACCACTGAATGACATCCTGAGAGTCAACCTGAACCCACTGCAAGGGTGGCATGCTTCATGGTGGGATAACTGAGCTAGGTGGAGAAGGATGGCCGGATGTCCACCAAATACAACCAATGCTGGCCATACACACACCTCAACATTCACATTGAAATGCCCCAGATATGCAGGACAATGTGCTACACCAATATCAACCTCTTACTGTGACAACTTAGGACAATGCAATGTACATGCCCGCATCCAGAGGTACAGTCACAACTGTCAGGTGTGTGAACCATTGATGCCTGTAGAAACATAACATACAATGTGTGTCTCATCCAAATACAGGTGATGATGATGGGGACACAGCAGCAGGCGAGGAGGAGTCCCTGTCCCAGGCTCCTGGGGACACTGAGCTCACTGGTGTGGAACAGCCTCTGCCCTCCTCGGATGGCGAAGACCTACCTGGCACCTCCGGTATGAGTCATCATGCAGCACCAGCAGGACCAACATCTGCACCCCCTGCACCCACCCCTCCAACAACTGCCAACACACAGACCACCCCCGCCAACACGGACAGACCAAGGACCACCGATGATAACAGCACAGGGCCCCAGGCCCACCATGGAGCAACGGACAACAACACCACTAACAACCCCCAAGGGGGCCTTGGGTCACCTGTGCGTGCCACCGCAGGTCCTGCACGTGTCGCCAGGGGTGGTGGGAGGGGTGGTAGACATAGGTCGCTGCTTGCAGAGGGGTCTGGACTGCATGATGACCCACAACTGGCATGCATCGCTGATGCGTACCAGGATAGCACCGGAGAGGTCGGACAGGTAGTGGGGATCCTCAAGGACATACAACAGCAGCAGGCTGCCCATCATGCCCGCTTGGACTCCCACATGTCCCGTGTGGAGACACACATGTCTCGCATGGAGTCCAAGTGGGACACATTGCAAGAACTCACAGCGGTGCATAGGGACATATTGACATGCCTCCGCCAGATTAGCACCAACATGGCCACACCTCCCTGTGAGCCCACAACATCTGTGCTGCAACAACTGACACCGCCACAGGGAGGGAGGAGGACTCTGGCAGAGACTCCCCTGCACCGCCGCAGCCTGCACGTGAGGGTCCCCCCAAAGAAGAGGGGTCGTCCGAGGAAGGAAAACTGAGAGGTTGATGGCCACGTACATCCCCCAGGAAGCCAACACCTGTTCCGGAAAATCTCCTTTGTGTGCAAACTTTTCACCCTGTCGAATGCAACACAACTCTCCCACATGACATGGGGAGTTCAAGTTGGACTAATGTATCATATGACTGTGGACTACACTCAGGACATTTCTGCTACCAAGACTTCCAACTCATCTGGGAACTTTGGATCACAATCCCAATGTACAGCACCCACCATCCTGTGCACTATACACACACACATTTCTGTAAATAAAATCACTAGAACACCATACTTGCCTCTGTTGTTATTCAAATGTGAATACTGTTATGGTGATGATGATCTGCTAAATTACACTGTGTATGCTAACTGCTACAGCAAGTACAACACCGTCATGTGAGTCATGGTGACGTGACACATATGAGGGAGACACACCACTAGGGCTACACAACACAGAGACACCAGGGCCATCGGACTCATCGCCTACAGTGATGTTTCCAGGAAATACTGTGGAATGCACAGACACCACACCTATTCAGAGTCTGTGTCAACTAGCCCACAGGTGCATTAAGAAAATGTCAGTCAGATGTGTGACCACAGACAACGCACATCCCAAAGTGAAGCACAGGTTTATTACACATTTGCAACATGTTGTTTCCACTACAAATGCAAGGTAATCCCACGTACGTGGCAGTGGCCACACAGTCAACAAATGCAGAAGATATGAAGTCCAGGGGTGTGTGGCACATCACCTGTAGGGAAACTACTGCTGCCACCCTGAAAGCTGAATCATGGTGTTGGGGGATCCAAGTTGACCAAAGTACTCAGTAAGCACCCTGCGAAGGACAGACATGACACACAGTTAAAACCACTGAAGAACAGGACAGAACTGCAATACTCATGCCCAATACATGTCACAAGACAAGTACACAAAACCAAGTTAGCATGTCAAAACTGTTGGGGAGTACATACTACCTGTAAGGACACATTGCTGCACGCATCCAGTCAAGTAGCACATGGCCACACTCAAACAGCACCAGAGCACCACCCACACATATCATGCAAACTCACATCATTCACATAACATCTCCCTGGATACTCACATTCAGCTGAAGAAGTTGGTGATGAGCTGTGTGCGGACATCACCATCATCATCATCATCATCACTGGCATCGTGGTCCAGGCCAGGATCCTCCACAGGTGGCGGACGTTGGTCATCGTCATCCAGGATGAGAGGCAACTCCTTCCGCACTGCCAGGTTGTGTAGCATGCAGCAGACGATGACAATCTTGCACACCTTTGCTGGGGCATATGGGAGGGCCCCTCCTGTCTTGTCCAGGCAGCGGAAGCAGCTCTTCAGGAGACCAAAGGTCCGCTCAATCACTCTCCTGGTCCGAGCATGTGCCTCATTGTAGCGCATCTGGGCTGGTGTCACAGGGTTCCTGAGGGGTGTCAGCAACCACGGCATGTTGGGGTATCCGGAGTCACCTACGGACAGACAAGTGCACATTAGCTGAGTTGGAAAAGTGGGCGGTATACTACAGAGCAGAACACAAACAATGGTACAAAGTCAGTACACACCGACAAGCCAGGCACGCTGGTTCTGCATCTGTGCCATCATCCTCGGGATGCGACTACTCCTCATCACGTAGGCATCGTGTGCTGAACCAGCGAAACGGGCACACACATGTGTGATGGTCATATCTGCAAGACATACCACCAGAGCATTGATCGAATGGTAATGTTTCCGGTTCCGGTATGCCTGCTCATGTGCCTGAGGTGGTACCAAAGCCACATGTGTCCCATCAATGGAGCCAATGACATGTGGCATCCTCCCCAGGGCATAGAAGTCACTCTTGACGTCAGTGAGTTGTTGATGTGTAGGGAAATAGATGTACTGGTTCAGGCATCTCAACATTGCCTCCAAAACATCGCGTAGCACACGGCTGAACATAGTCTGTGACATCCCACCGGCAGTCGCCACAGTGTGTTGAAAGGTACCGGTGGCAAAGAAGTGTAGGGCTGCCATTACCTTCACCTTGGGGGTCAGCGTCGTAGGGTACGGCCGGCCAGGTTGCAAATGTGGTGCCAAGCGCACTGCCAAATCCTCAATCAGCTGCCTGGTGAAGCGGTACCGTCGGATGCTGTCCCGTTCCACCATCGTTGCCAGGTCAGGGAATGGTCTATGGACAGCTGGAGCCCTGCAGTGCATAGGTTGAGGAAAGAAAGATTGTCAGTCACCCCACATATGTGCCATTCACCATACTCAATTTCACATGATACATCATTACGAGACACAAGTACTTGATGTGTGTGCCGTTCTGTTCACACATAACTCGCACCTACATGGCCATCATCTGACTACTCAGTACAACATGTGTGGACAACAGGTTCCAGGTTGTGCTATGGGAAACCATTAGGCTGTGTCACAGTACCCATTTACTGCTGTCACATTCCACACACACACCACAGTGACATGTCTGGACAGATGCGCCACAGGCATCACAGCTCATTGACAGGTAGATTCCCAGTGACCCTGTCTTGCCACATGGACACTGGCATTACATGGCGTATCATGTACACGTCAGAAAAACAAATATGACTCCCACAGGTAGTGGCCCCTGTCGCCTACGCAGGACAGACATGGACGCCAGTGACGCACAACATCAAAGTTCATGTACAAACAACGTTGATGTGGAGACTGTCTCCCATCGTGCACATGGAATCTGAGACATCGGAAACAACATGCACACAGACTGTGGAGGGACATCACTATTGTGGCAATGGGTCACCCTGTGACGTACATACCTTCCCCCATGGGACCCAGGGGGTATGTGACATGTCACACACATACACAACCTGGAAATGTGACCATGCCACATGCTCCGAAATGAACTGTTGCACATCACAGTGGTCATGTGCACAACACACAAAGGACCATGTCCACATTAACACATGCACAGCCTGGGTGTGGCTGCCCACAAGTGCCACCACAGAAACCACATGTTAACCCCCATACACAGAAAAGGTAATGCAGCCTTACATGCCTTAGGAAACAGTGTGGACTGGGTGTGGTGTTGTAGGTGTGCCCCTGGGTCTCTGGCAGGTATATGTGGCTGGCATACGTTCACCAGTGTCAAGCATGGTGACATATGTGACTGACCTGTACAGGTACGCTGTTGTACAGCAATGGACCGATCGGTGTGCCCGGCCGGCCCATTGCATCTGTTGTGAGCGGGTATGCGTTGTATCCCGTAATACGCGTGTACAGCAATGGACCGATCGGTGTGCCCGGCCGGCCCATTGCATCTGTTGTGAGCGGGTACGCGTTGTACCCGGAATACGCGTTGTACAGCAATGGACCGATCGGTGTGCCCGGCCGGCCCATTGCATCTGTTGTGAGCGGGTACGCGTTGTATCCCGTAATACGCGTTGTACAGCAATGGACCGATCGGTGTGCCCGGCCGGCCCATTGCATCTGTTGTGTGCGTGTACGCGTTGTACCCGGAATACGCGTTGTACAGCAATGGACCGATCGGTGTGCCCGGCCGGCCCATTGCATCTGTTGTGTGCGGGTATGCGTTGTACCCGGAATACGCGTTGTACAGCAATGGACCGATCGGTGTGCATGCACTGGCCATTGAATCTGTTGTGTGCGGGTACGCGTTGTACAGCAATGGACCGATCGGTGTGCACGCACTGGCCATTGAATCTGTTGTGTGTGGGTACGCGTTGTACAGCAATGGACCGATCGGTGTGCCCGGCCGGCCCATTGCATCTGTTGTGAGCGGGTACACGTTGTACAGCAATGGACCGATCGGTGTGCCCGGCCGGCCCATTGCATCTGTTGTGAGCGGGTACGCGTTGTATCCCGTAATACGCGTTGTACAGCAATGGACCGATCGGTGTGCCCGGCCGGCCCATTGCATCTGTTGTGAGCGGGTACACGTTGTATCCCGTAATACGCATTGTACAGCAATGGACCGATCGGTGTGCCCGGCCGGCCCATTGCATCTGTTGTGAGCGGGTATGCGTTGTATCCCGTAATACGCGTTGTACAGCAATGGACCGATCGGTGTGCCCGGCCGGCCCATTGCATCTGTTGTGAGCGGGTACGCGTTGTACCCGGAATACGCGTTGTACAGCAATGGACCGATCGGTGTGCCCGGCCGGCCCATTGCATCTGTTGTGAGCGGGTACGCGTTGTATCCCGTAATACGCGTTGTACAGCAATGGACCGATCGGTGTGCCCGGCCGGCCCATTGCATCTGTTGTGTGCGTGTACGCGTTGTACCCGGAATACGCGTTGTACAGCAATGGACCGATCGGTGTGCCCGGCCGGCCCATTGCATCTGTTGTGTGCGGGTATGCGTTGTACCCGGAATACGCGTTGTACAGCAATGGACCGATCGGTGTGCATGCACTGGCCATTGAATCTGTTGTGTGCGGGTACGCGTTGTACAGCAATGGACCGATCGGTGTGCCCGGCCGGCCCATTGCATCTGTTGTGAGCGGGTACACGTTGTACAGCAATGGACCGATCGGTGTGCCCGGCCGGCCCATTGCATCTGTTGTGAGCGGGTACGCGTTGTATCCCGTAATACGCGTTGTACAGCAATGGACCGATCGGTGTGCCCGGCCGGCCCATTGCATCTGTTGTGAGCGGGACACGTTGTATCCCGTAATACGCGTTGTACAGCAATGGAATGATCGGTGTGCCCGGCCGGCCCATTGCATCTGTTGTGAGCGGGTTCGCGGTGTACAGCAATGGACCGATCGGTGTGCACGCACTGGCCATTGAATCTGTTGTGTGCGGGTATGCGTTGTACCCGGAATATGCGTTGTACAGCAATGGACCGATCGGTGCGCACGCATTGGCTATGGCCTGGCATGGCAACGGACGCGTTTTCGAAAGTTTAACAAGTCTGATGCTGTGAATTCAGTTGGCCACCCACAACAATGTTGCAAATGCATGGGTGTCATGAAGTTGAACTTTTGAAGGATGCTGTGGGCGTGTGTAAGTGGTGCAATTCCATGGATTGGCCAGATTCAGAAGATGCAAACGACTTGGACCTATCACTTTGGACACATGGGACGGTATCTGCCTCAGGAGCACACATATAATGCTGGCTGTTCCCCTGAGAGCTCACTTGCCTACATGCTCCAGGACGACATCTGCCACCACCACTGCTGCTGTATCTGCATCCTCTGGATCCTGCAATGGCACGTACTGTGGAGAGAGCCCCAGCCTTCAGCCTTGAGGAGAACCAGGCCCTGCTGGACAGCCTCCTTCCACAGTACAGCAAGCTGTATGGGAAACCAGGGGAGCAGGTGAGTGTGCTGTCCACTGCCTTACAAATGTGCATGTTGTCTGACTAGCAAGACTTATAGTCTGCACGCCACTGGCTAGCAGGCTCACTGAGTAGTTCTCACCCCCCATAGTGTGTAGTTACATGCACTGAACAGGTATAGTGCAGTAACAGTGCATTTAAACAAGGTTTGACTTCCCAGGCAATGATACCATGTAGTAACTGCTGGCAAACTGTTCATAGCCATCCTTGCACTGCCCGTGTACAACATGTGCCCCTGTGATTGAGACATGTATCTCCAAATGTGTGATGCACGGATTTGTTGCATGTGTAGTAATGGCCTTTACACTTTGTCATCCTCACAAGTTGATGCCCACCAGAAGCAGGAAATATGGCTGGACATCGCCCGGGCAGTAAGGTCTGTGGGGGTCTACAAGCGCCGGATCCCCAACTGCCAGAAGAGGTGGCAGGACCTTCAGGGCTGGACCCGGAGGATCGCAAGGGTCCAGCTGAAGCTGTCGCCTCCTCGCAGGAGGGGCGGACACCGGACCCTGACCCCCCACATGCTCAGGATCCTGGCAGTGGTCTTCCCTGATCTGGATGGGCAGCTGAAGGGCAGACAGCAGCAAGGAGGGGGTGAGTCCATGACTGCACTGTGAGCTTTTTCTGACATGCTATGTGCCCTCCTCTGGCCTGGTTAAACTTCAACAGTACATCAGTTATGTGGTCCAGGACCCATGTCCCCCAATTGTGCACTGCCCACTCCTCATCTGATACCAGGTGTGGCCCTTACAGTCAGGAAATTGTGTCACTTGGGTACTGTGTCCTTGCATATTGCTTAGCTCAAGGTGGGGGACAGCATTTGTACCCGTAACTCTGTGGTGGGCTTCATGGGTGGGTCCATTGCTTACACAATGCCTGGGTTCTGACATGTAATCTGCGTGTTACTTTGATATGTGGTCCAATTGCTGATCTGATTCACCACATGTGCCTGGGGTATTTGGCACACACCCATGCTGCGGTTGTGAACAATGTTTGGGCCTCAGGAGTATGTATATCAAGTGTGTCACACATGCTTAGCCACCTGCCTACTGTCCAGGGCTCATCCCTCTTTCACGTGGAGCAGGACAGTCATGCCTACTCCAGGCCATACAATACACTCTGTACTCCCACTCCCGTGTATCAGCTGACACGTTGTGCTCAGTGAAATGTTCCCTCAGGTGTCTGCCTCTGTGTCATTGTGCTGTGGCTTTGTTGTCAGGACTACTGGGGTGTTTATCGGTTAGGGCTCAGCATGCCACCGGAGATGTGACCATAGGAGACGATACTTGTGTGACATATAGGTGTTTGATCACTTGACCGTGCGTACTGGGGTATGCGACTGTGAAGTTCAGGCAGCTGTTTCCCATTCACAGCAGATTGTGAGGTGCTCATGTTCCGAGGGTTGTGTTTCATGTCTCCCATATGTCCAATTGGTATGACGTGGACAAATGAGAGTTCAGATGATGTGGTTTGTGGGGGATGGACATGTGCACTTGTCAGCTACTGGACTTGCATTCCCCATGACCTAGGATTGTGACACAGTGCAGACTGTTGTTGTCTGGCTGCCCTGCCCATGTGACTGGAGACAGTGATGTATGATTTTGCAGGCATGCCTGTGCCATGGCGTTAAACTTCCTAAGAGTGATCCTGCAGGGGAGTGACATGTGCTACATGCATCCCATTGTGGCATTGACTATCAGGACATGGGTGCATCATGGTGTCTGGTGCTGGTATGCATCACATGCATTTCAAAATAGACTCTGGCCATCCCTTTATCCGGACACCTGTACTGACTCAGTGGCAAGAGTTGTGATGTGTGTATGTTCACATACTTCACCGTGTTCTCTGCACTGTCCAACTACTGTGTAGGTGGTGCATGTGTCCACACTGGTGTATTGCCATCCGACAGACACCAGACCGATGGGTGCAAGGCCAGGAGGGATGTGAGTGCCATGGTTGACCATCAGACTGACAATTGGCTTCTCCTACTCTGTTTGGGCACTTTTGGCAATGTTCAACTAAGGATGCCAGGGCTTGCTCTGTAATGTGCTGTACTTACTGTGGTTTTGTGCGGTCACTGCAGGTGACTGATGTCTGTCTGTTTCCCTAATTGTTTGCAGATACATCCACGGCCACAGGAGGGGACAGCTCCATGGACCAGGAGGAGCCGCTGAGCCAGACTGGGTCAGCAGCCGATGAGTGGTCGGAGGGACCCAGTGGCACGGAGGGCGAGGGGAGCCACACCGAGGAGTCCTCAGCACCATCCACCTCTGCTGAGGACCACTGCAGCTCGGAGGATGACTCCCTTGTGGAGGCGGGTGTCAGCAGCCACCACACCCCAGCTACTATTGCTGTCCCCGCCACCACCACCACCACCGCCCTCCCATTGGCTCCCATTCCAGAGGTCCGTGGAGGCTCCAGTGTTCGGGAGCGTGTCTCCTTCGTGCCAGGCACCGCAGCCCCTGCCCCTGTGTCCCCTGCTGCCCTGAGTGAGGAGTCTGTGTACCTACTTCGCCAGCTCCATGTAGGGCAGACAGCAATGCTGAGTGTCCTCCATGCCCACACCACTCTGTTGACTCAGCTGGTGTCGTTTATGGAGGGCATCTCATCGGGCATGTCTGCCCTACAGAGGAGCAATAGATCCATGGACTCCTCCCTGACGGCAGCAGTGTCCCTCCTCCAACAGTCCCTCACCCCTCCTACCTCTGCCCCATCCACACTTCCTGGCACCCTACCTGTCCCAAGCACATGCACACCTGCACATTCACCCAAACACACAGACACGAGCAGCAAAGACACACCCACTACAAAAACAAGACGTGCACACAGGCATCCTCAGGGGACTGATACCACACCCACAGGGGATGGGGTACATACACACACACAGGCATCCACAGTCACTCCGCAGTCCTCTGATACCTCTCCCTCCAAGGCCCCTTCCCTTGCCTCACCTGCAACCCCACCTACACAGCAGCTCTTCCTCTGTGACCTCGGCCTCTTCCCCTCCAATCCAGCTGATCCAGCATACAGGGGGAAGAGGAAGTCCACCCACACAGAGGGGAGTGCCCCTCACCCCCGGACACCCTCCCCCAGGCGCAGACAGACTGAGGCCCCCATCCGCAAGTCCCCCCGGACCCGGAAGAGCAAGACCCCGCCGCCACCCTGCAGCTCAACTACCAAGTCTCCTTCCTCCATCCCTCAGGCCCCCACTCCACAGGTTCCCCCACCACACCCTGCCCCAGGTTCCCCCACCCACAGATACACCATCCCCAAAATGATCCGGCCTTCTCCCCCTACCACTTGCTCTTCCAGCACCACACCCCCCGCTGAGCTTGTTTGTGTCACTGGTGTGGAGAGCGTGTCCTCCCCCTCTGTCCTGCCCACCTTACCTGAACCCCATTCTACTCCCCTGGAGATAGGCACTGCAGTGGAGTCCACTACCACCCTGTCTGACTTGGGCACTGCAGTGGGGAACCTGTCCACTCCATCTGCATGGCCCACTGCAGTCGTGCCGGCACCCACACCATCTGACTCAAGCCCCCAGTTGTGCCGGCACACACCATGTCAGACACCTCCACTGCAGTTGTCAGCGACTCTCCAGCACCCACCACCCCTTCCCTGCCTCCTTCTGGTGAGCCCTGATCCTGTCCCTGCGGTGCCTGGCCTGCCCCCCGTATGCCCCTCCGAGGGGAATGTCCCTGATGTGTAGCTGTGCAGGCATGCAAAGGGTGACATCTGGCACTGTCACCCTGTTTGGACTCTTGTTATGGACTGGCCATTGGCCTTTGTTATATTTCTGGACTTTCACTTCTTCACACACAAATGCTGAATAAAGCTACTTTCTGTTCTCTAGTGGTTTTGCTTCTGATGTACATGATGTTGATGTTGCTAACCGTGCCCTTGCTGCACTGATGGTGATTTTTGATATCAGGGAAATGAAGTGTTACTGTGCAGGACCCCATGTGGTCCAGGGGGAATGTGTCCTATCCTGGTGTGTATCCATGTCATCCTTTGCAGCAATATGAGGGTGTCATGTTTTCAATATTTGGCAATGGGATTTCCTACTTTTATTTGCAATATCACATCTGTGGCTTACACCCCTGCACATCTGTTGTGCTTGCCATTGTTCAATTTGTCTATTTCCCTGACCGTGTGACCATCTCCACTGTACATGCAAGTTTGGGCATCAATGGGGAAGGACTCATCTGTGTGATCAGTGCAACTTGCTATACATGTGTGTTGGATCTGTGCAGATGGTGTCGGTGACACTCCCATGACCAGGCTGATGTGACGAGAGCCTTCATTTTGTGCTAATTGTTGACTCAGTGACCAAGTGTACTGCTGATATGATAGAGCCCTGCAGAGACAACGTATGGCACAGCTTTCCTTACACAGGAGTGGAGTGCCCTCATGGCAGTGTGTAATTCCGTGACATTGCCTGAGCCCAAGGTGTGTGTTGTGTGAGCATGTCTGTGTGTGTTCACTTCCGTTTTGCAACACAGGCTGGGATCCCTAGTGATGTTCCTGTTTGTGATGCTTGCTGAGTTGACCTATGTACCACCCAAATCTTCGCACTGGGTTCTCTGGGATGTGGGTGCATGGCACATTACTGGTCATCAGGGTGCCATCCATAGGTGTGTTTGCTGTCAGGGCTGAGTTTGTGGGCAAACGCAGATGAGACACAGTCAGGATTCCCCTTGGCACTTGTTGGTTACACAAGTCATGTAATTTACAGTTTGTGTTAGCTTTCAGTGATTGTGACACGTTGTGTGTGTGACTGCTGCCACTCCTCTGGGTCAGAGCTGCAATGTTGGAAGTTGTCTATGTGTGTTCTTTGTGGGTGACCTTGACTTCTTCATTGGTGTGTGACTGTGTCCGGGATCACATTGATTGTGGTGGATTTCACGTCATGCCCATGTACAGCGTACTGTGCAGTGTGTCAGACATTCACGAGTCTTGTTGACTGGCCAGGTGTGATGGGTTTCTGCACCTTAGTTCCCACAACCACCCCTGGGATTGTCATGGGTGCATGTGCAATGTCACCAGTCCATGTGAGCTTCACTGCTGCACATTGGTGGAGATCAAGGTGTGTGGTGTTGAGTGTGTGCAAATGAGAGTTGTTGCACGGCTAGACCCCTACCTCCATGTTGGCCTTGGCTGACAGGCCGTGCTGATTGATTTGTGCTTGTGTAGGTGTGATGGTAGTTTGTTGCTCAGGACACATGACTGTGGTTCACAGTGTGAACGACATCTAGCTTTGTCATCACAGTGGGATTATCATGCAGGCCACGGTCAACACGATGTGGGGTCCCTGGGGGTAGTGCTGTGGTGGGTCTGTCTCTTGCTGTGTTATTTGCTGTTCTGACAAGCTTGTGTGACATGTGTAATTTGGGCTCCCTCTCATCTAACAATGCCTGTTTGCCCACATAGGGGAATCCGATCCATGAGTTACTTTTGTGTGGCACTGTATACACATCTGTGTAATTGTGATTCAGGCCTCCTCATGTGTTGTGTGGTTGCCTGGGGACACTGGCACCCCCCCATCACCTGTTGTGTTTGATCTGCAGTGTGAGGCTGCCTGTTTGTGTTTGTGCATCTGCACCACTGCATTGGCATATCTTTAGTGTGCCATTGGCTGTATGTTGTTTGTTGGCTTTCCCCTGCTGTCCCTGGGACTCCTAGGTCATCAGTCAGCACAATGATCATGGTTTGTATGTCCCTTTGCTGCCATGGTATGGTATTTGTTCACCTGACATCTACAGTCTCCAAAGGATATCTACATTTGTGTGTCCATTGGTGCAGATATGTGGGGCTGCATTATGATGGTCACTTCTGTCATTGTGTTATTGAGGAATGTTGCCAATGTCAGCCCCCATGGGTGATGTTTGTCTGCACATGGCCAAAGGTATATCTTATTGGCACTGCACTGTTTGCCTCACCCAATGTATGTTGCTATGGGACACAAGCACTACTTTGCCACTGATGTATTTGTTGTTCTGTGACCAGGGATCATCCATGCTGTTTGGCAGTTGCAGCTTTTTCCATGACAACACTTACCTTTTGGTCACTGTGATGATGGGGGTTTAGACCCCATTGCCACAATGTTCAAAATGTGCTTCAGCTATGGACCCCACACTTACCTTTTGGTCACTGTGATGATGGGGGTTTAGACACCATTGCCACAGTGTTCAAAATGTGCTTCAGCTATGGACCCCACACTTACATTTTGGTCACTGTGATGATGGGGGTTTAGACCCCATTGCCACAGTGTTCAAAATGTGCTTCAGCTATGGACCCCACACCTACCTTTTGCTCACTGTGATGATGGGGATTTAGACCCCATTGCCACAGTGTTCAAAATGTGCTTCAGCTATGGACCCCACACTTACATTTTGGTCACTGTGATGATGGGGGTTTAGACCCCATTGCCACAGTGTTCAAACTGTGCTTCAGCTATGGACCCCACACTTACCTTTTGGTCACTGTGATGATGGGGGTTTAGACCCCATTGCCACAGTGTTCAAAATGTGCTTCAGCTATGGACCCCACACGTACCTTTTGGTCACTGTGATGATGGGGGTTTAGACCCCATTGCCACAGTGTTCAAAATGTGCTTCAGCTATGGACCCCACACTTACCTTTTGGTCACTGTGATGATGGGGGTTTAGACCCCATTGCCACAGTGTTCAAAATGTGCTTCAGCTATGGACCCCACACTTACCTTTTGGTCACTGTGGTGATGGGGGTTTAGACCCCATTGCTACAATGTTCAAAATGTGCCTCAGGTATGGACCCCACACTTACATTTTGGTCACTGTGATGATGGGGGTTTAGACCCCATTGCCACAATGTTCAAAATGTGCTTCAGCTATGGACCCCACACTTACCTTTTGGTCACAGTGATGATGGGGTGTTATACCCCATTGCCACAGTGGTCATGGTCTGCTTGTATTGTGGAGGCCACACACATTTATGTGTGACACATGTGATTGGGGGTCACATTGTATGCTCAATGACATGTTCAGTGTTGTGGGCATTTGACACAGACTACACACGCTTGTCATGGTGTTGGTGGGATGTATTTTCAGACATTCCTTATGTTGGAGTGTGCTGGTTGTGTCATGCATTTCCCGTCCTATGTTTAGGGGTGGTGTGGGTGGTAGGCATTCATCCCCCTATGAGTGGGGATGGTGGTAGTGGTAGGCATCCAGGCCCCCCTGAGTAGGGGTGGTGGTAGTGGTAGGCATCCATCCCCCTATTAGTGGGGTTGGTAGTAGTGACAGGCATCCAGCCCCCTGAGTAGGGGTGGTGGTGGTGGTAGGTATCCAGGCCCCCTGAGTATGGGTGGTGGTAGTGAAAGGCATCCAGGCCCCCCTGAGTAGGGGTGGTGGTAGTGGTAGGCATCCAGCCCCCTGAGGGTGGGGATGGTAGTAGTGACAGGCATCCAGGCCCCCCTGAGTAGGGGTGGTGGTAGTGGTAGGCATCCAGGCCCCCATGAGTAGGGGTGGTGGTAGTGGCAGGCATCCATCCCCCTAAGGGTGGGGATGGTAGTAGTGACAGGCATCCAGGCCCCCTGAGTAGGGGTGGTGGTAGTGGTAGGCATCCATCCCCCATGAGTGGGGATGGTAGTAGTGACCGGCATCCAGGCCCCCTGAGTAGGGGTGGTGGTAGTGGCAGGCATCCATCCCCCAAAGGGTGGGGATGGTAGTAGTGACAGGCATCCAGGCCCCCTGAGTAGGGGTGGTGGTGGTGGAAGGCATCCAGCCCCCCTGAGTAGGGGTGGTGGTAGTAGTAGGCATCTAGGCCCCTGAGTAGGGGTGGTGGTAGTGGTAGGCATCCATCCCCCTAAGGGTGGGGATGGTAGTAGTGACAGGCATCGAGCCCCCCCTGAGTGGGGTGGTGGTAGTGGCAGGCATCCAGCCCTCCCTGAGTAGGGGTGGTGGTAGTGGTAGGCATCCAGGCCCCCCTGAGTAGGGGTGGTGGTAGTGGTAGGCATCCATCCCCCTAAGGGTGGGGATGGTAGTAGTGACAGGCATCCAGGCCCTCCTGAGTAGAGGTGGTGGTAGTGGTAGGCATCCAGCCCCCTGAGGGTGGGGATGGTAGTAGTGACAGGCATCCAGGCACCCCTGAGTAGGGGTGGTGGTAGTGGCAGGCATCCAGCCCCCCCTGAGTAGGGGTGGTGGTAGTGGTAGGCATCCATCCCCCTAAGGGTGGGGATGGTAGTAGTGACAGGCATCCAGGCCCTCCTGAGTAGAGGTGGTGGTAGTGGTAGGCATCCAGGCCCCCCTGAGTAGGGGTGGTGGTGGTGGCAGGCATCCAGCCCCCCTGAGTAGGGGTGGTGGTAGTAGTAGGCATCCAGGCCCCCTGAGTAGGGGTGGTGGTAGTGGTAGGCATCCATCCCCTAAGGGTGGGGATGGTAGTAGTGACAGGCATCCAGCCCCCCTGAGTGGGGTGGTGGTAGTGGCAGGCATCCAGCCCCATATGGGTGTGTATGGCATTGGTGATGGCCATCCCACCCCTATGGTTCTGATGTTGCTAGTGTACGTCATTTGTGCATCCCTATGTGTGTGTGACATATTTCGGGTACGTGTCGTTTGTTTGTATTGTTGGTGTTTGACTTACCGTCTGCGCCGTACGCGTCCATGCCGGTCCCGGTAATAGATGTAGAGTATAGGTAGGACCTGCGCAATGGGATTCATGCTTGGATCATCTCGTTCGGGTTTCTCGTGTCTTTGACTCGTACTCGTAGCAGGCTTGTTCGTCTCGTAGCCATGGATCGTCTTGTGGCGCGAAATGGAGCTTATGTACGGCTCGCCCGGATGCTCAAACGTACCGGACGTAGCGACAGGTTCGGCGCGTACGGAGTGCGCATTGTACTCGTCCGGCCGGAAGGTGCTGTGTATTTGCTTCCGTACGACTCGATTCAGCGTTTACGGATCCGGCTCGGGCGGGGAACAGGAGCTGAATTGGGTAAGTACGGCTCGCTCGGAAACTGGGTTGTTATACGCATCGTACTTGTTCGTCCGGACGAATGTTCGAATCGTTCGGGAAACACGCAATCGGCTGGTTTTTTTTCCGGACGAATACTGTTAGGTGCGCTTCCGGCCAGGATCGGAATCGACCCCTTCATATACAAATCTGCACATTAATCTGTATCACAGAATATAGCTGTGAGAAGTTGGCCTGGTATATGCTGTCCACTAATTATAGTGGGCACCTTGCACCAGTCCAAACAACCCCTTATTGGAGATAGGTTAAAGACAACCTTTATTGAAAGCTATCCTAGTGGTAGCTATGGAGAGCAGCCTTCAGGCTAAGCCTTGAAGGAATGTAAAGCAGCTTGTTTTACCAGTCTATAATCTCTTGAGTGACCAAATGAAAGAGCACCACACCAGGTATATATTCAAAATATATGTATTTATTACTAAACACACCCCTCTAGTCTCTTTATGAGGCTAGAGTTCGAAGTACATAAGTTATAAGTTATTTAAACACAGTAATAGCACAAATACACGTTTGGGCCCTAGGGGCGTACCAAACCATATAGCAATAAAGTGGTATAAGAACCACGACTGAGCTAGACACTAGGCCTAGAGCCTGTAGAAGTGCTTGGACCACAAGGAACCACCCAAGGTAGTGACACAGGGGACCCACGGGGGACGAGTGCAGTGTAGTAACACAGCCGCGAATCGTCGTTAACTTCTATGGAGAAAGTCGCGGTTTGGAATTTAAAGAAAAGGGACACTTAAAGAAGGACTTGGAGCAAACCCTTTGAGAACTAGGTCGTTCTAGAGTCTCTACCCATGGGAGCACCGGAGTACTCTTGTTACCTCACCCAGGGAAGCCGGGTGCATAGGTGCCTTTCGGGGTCGGATTTTGTCGTCGATTTGAATGGCGATCTGCTGCAAAGTGCTGCTGGCGACCAAGTGAAAAGTGTCCGGGTGGATCCAAGAGTGGATCGGAGATCTGAAGAACCTGAAAGCAGAGGGGACAGAGTCTGGGTCACTAGCCAGTGACCAGGAAGACGATGAGCAGATGCCCACCGATGTCGGGTGCTTCAGGTAGGTTGACGGTCATCTTGACTCTTCAGCCACGAGGTCCAGGAGGTGTTGTCGGCGACCAGGAGCAGGATTCGGGCTGGTACACGATGTCTGTCGAGTGCTGAGGTATCGGCAACTGGATTGGACCCAACAGGCCTTGGCAACGGCAAGTCTCGATGAAGATGAAGATTGACGATGGTGCAGACCAGCAAGGTCTGAGGAACTCACCCAGCAAGGGTAAGTGAGGGCAAGCCTGCAGCAACCAGGGAGCCCAAGTAGAAAAAGATTGGCGTTCGTGAAGGGCTACTAGCCAATGGGCTAGCGACCGCAAAGGAGCCTCAAGACAGTGCACGTGGAGCTGGCTCACAGGACACTCGTGGAGTGGAGGCCAGTGATCTTCGGTGCAGTTGGTGCTGGAGGCTGGGGCTACTGGGAACCCAAAGCACAACTTTGTGGGAGAACCAGAAGAGGATGCACTTGCAAATGCGTGTGGTGTCCAGGGGTCACTGTTCCACGTTACCCACGACAGCTACGGGCCTCAGCTTTGCTGGGGACTCAGGACAGCCTCGGGGAAGTCTGGAAATCCACCTCTGGTGATGCAAAGACTTCGGCGTCCGACGGGAGCTTCAGCGATGCAGACCGGACAATTGCTTCTTTGGTGCCTGCCAAGCAGGGGAGTCACTTCTTGACCCCAAGGGAGATTCTTCTGTCCTCTAATCTTCAAGTAGAGCGTCAAAGGTCCAGGATTCTGTGTCAGAGTTTCGTCCAGGGATAATCTAAAGTCCTAAGGACTGGGGTCCCATACTTATACTAAGTTTAGGGGTTGGACTTACTCTGTGGTCCCACCTATGGATCGGTCAGGGCAGAGGGGTGGCTACACCCCTTTCCCTTTGTCCAGTTCGCGCCAAAGCAGGGGCTGGATGCCCCTTATCCGGTTTGAACTGGGGTATGCACAGGGACACCAAATGTGCCCCCAGTGCAGGACTTCAAAGCACCCGAGAGTGCTTCCGCCCAGCCCCAATACACACTATCCTGTCTGGGGAGGTGGTCACACCTCCCTGGGACAGGAAACCTATTGTCCAGGCCTCCCCTGCCGGAGTTTCGGTCAGCAGCAGGAGGCCAGACTCGTGTCTGTGGCAGCGGCATCCATTTTGTGATGCCAGGGCTTGGAAAGTCAGTACCGGGCATACCGGTGTGTACATGTCTTTCCCTCTAGAAGGGTGGAATGCTACCCCCGCTGCCAGAACTGGCGGGGGGGTAGTATTCCAAGATGTTTGACACCAAACACGACATGTTTCCGTGCAGCCATCCCAAAGTTAGCATTTAACGCGAGGTTATAATGCGCTTAAGAGTATATGGTCAGGCTGCACTACAAACAGCATCAGAGAAGGGTCCCCGAACGCTGCAGAGGGGCCCTGCTCATGCAGGGGCACCCTCTCACATAGGAACCACGCACTCTGCCTTCAGGATTGATAAGGCCTGCCATAGGAGTGACTTATAGGTTTATATGTGTGTATGTATATAGTGATATAGGTAGCCTATATCACAGTAAGGGTTGCATGCACCACCTTACCCAGGCTGCAGTAGCAGACCTGTGGTGTCAGTTTGGATGGCCTTCCAGGGGTGGCACAATACATGCTGCAGCCCCTGGTAGGCCTCTGAGGTACCTATGCCCTGGGTACATAGTATATAAGCCTGGGCGTAGTTCGCGAAGTAGCGCTACGCGAAGCTACGCAAAGTGCAGTTCGCACTACGTGAACTACGCGTAGCACTACGCGAACTGCGTAGTGCACTGTTCGCAATGATTGCACAGTGCCGGATGCTTGTCCGCACTGTGCAATCATTGAAAACGGCATCTTGCACAGTGCGAGCTGTCTTTTACTGCCGCTCGAGTAGATTTTTACTCGAGCGGCAGCTTTCTCAACGCGGACTGGTAGTTTCTCATCGCGAGTGGTCGCGAGCATACGCGACCACTCGCAATGAGAAACCTGACCTCCCTGCGTTGAGAATCTCGCTGGGATGTCATTTTGCTTGCTCGCGGTCGCCAACTTGACGTTGAGGACCGCGAGCAAGCAAAAAATGACCGCTGCACTACGCTACGCGTGTTTGCACTGTGCTACGTGCAATTCGCGTTGTGCGAAGTAGCGCAAACTTCGCAAACTATGCGAGCGTAGCGTAGTGCTTTGCCCAGGGTTAATAGTATACCATATACTAGGGACTTATAAGGGCACTCCAGATTCCAATCAGAGATGTGCCTAAGGCACATGGAAACCATTTTAGAGAGGAAGCAGCTAGGCTGGGGTTCTGATTAGCAGGGCCCCAGCCAGACTAAGGTCGAAAAACAGTGAAGCATCAGCAAAAAGTGGGGGTACCCATGTGAAGCAGATCCTACTCTCCTACACAACCCCCCAAACGTAGGGACATTAAACTAACCTTGCCCAGTTAAGTCTTCATGTTCTAAGTGGAAGTACCTAGAGAGTCCATCTGCATTGGCATGGTTACTCCCAGGTCTATGTTCCACTGTGAAGTCCATCCCCTGTAGGGAAATGGACCACCTAAGCAGTTTGGGGTTTTCACCCTTCATTTGTTTTAGCCATAAGAGGGGCTTATGGTCTGTTTGAACAAGGAAGTGAGTACCAAACAAGTATGGCCTCAACTTCTTCAGAGCCCAGACCACAGCAAAGGCCTCCCTCTCAATGGCTGACCAACGTTTCTCTCTAGAAGTCAGCCTTCTGCTAATGAAAGCTACTGGCTGATCCTGATCTTCTTCATTCAATTGTGACAGTACAGCCCCTACCCCCAATTCAGATGCATCAGTTTGAACAATGAACTTCTTGGAGTAATCAGGACTCTGTAGAATGGGAGCAGTGCACATGGCCTGCTTCAGGTCATCAAATGCCTTTTGACAGCTAACTGTCCACTGAACCTTTTGGGCATTTTCTTGGAAGTTAAGTCATTCAGGGGTGTCACTATTGATCCATACCCCTTGACAAATCTCCTATAGTACCCAGTCAGGCCTAAGAAGGCTCTCACCTGAGTCTGGGTAGTTGGAGCAGTCCAGTCCATGATGGTCTGGATCTTGCTCTGCAAGGGTTGAACCTGGCCTCCACCCACAAGGTGGCCCAGGTACACAACCTGACTCTGCCCTATCTGGCACTTGGTGGCATTGATAGTCAGGCCTGCCTTTGCAGGGCCTGTAAAACATTTCTGAGGTGGACCAGGTGATCCTCCCAGGTGGAGCTAAAGACAGCAATATCATCTAGATATGCTGCACTATAGGCTTCCAGACCTGTAAGGACTGTATTCACCAACCTCTGAAAAGTGGCAGGTGCATTCTTCAGACCAAAGGGCATCACCACAAATTGATAATGCCCACTAGGGGTTGAGAATGCTGTTTTTGGCTTTGCATCATCAGCTAGTCTGATCTGCCAGTAGCCAGCTGTCAGGTCAAATGTGCTTAGATACTTGGCTGATGCCAAAGTGTCTATTAGCTCATCTGCCCTAGGTATTGGATGGGCATCAGTCCTAGTGACTGCATTGAGACCCCTGTAGTCCACACAAAACCTCATCTCTCTTTTCCCACCACTGGTGTGAGGTTTTGGCACAAGGACCACTGGACTAGCCCAAGGGGTATCTGAGGGTTCAATAACTCCCAAATCCAACATTTTCTGGACTTCTGTCCGGATACAGTCCCTGACATGGTCAGGTTGCCTATAAATCTTATTTTTAATAGGCAGACTGTCCCCAGTGTCCACTTCATGAGTGCACCAGGTGGTCTGACTTGGAGTCAGTGAGAACATGTGTCTGAACTGATTGAGCACCTGTCTACAATCAGTTTGCTGCTGGGTAGTGAGGCTGCCTGCCAAGGCTACACCATCCACTGACCCATCATCAGGGTTCTGTGAGAGCAGGTCAGGGAGTGGGTCACTCTCTTCCTCCTGTCCCTCATCAGTAGCCATGAGCAAGCCCATGTCTGCCCTGTCCACATATGGTTTTAACCTGTTGACATGGAGAACCCTGTGGGGACTCCTGGGTGTTCCTAGGTCTACTAAGTAGGTAACCTCACCCTTCTGTTCAACAATGGTATGGGGTCCACTCCATTTGTCTTGGAGAGCTGCTGGGGCCACTGGCTCCAACACCCACACCTTCTGTCCTGGCTGATAAACAGTCAGTAAAGCCTTTTGGTCATGCCAGGCCTTTTGAAGTTCCTGGCTAGCCTCAAGGTTTTTAGTTGCCTTTTTCATATACTCAGCCATCCGGGAGCGGAGACCAAGTACGTAGTCCACTATGTCTTGCTTTGGGGGCTTGAGAGGTAACTCCCATCCTTCCTTCACCAAGCACAGTGGACCCCTGACAGGGTGACCAAACAAAAGTTCAAAAGGGCTGTAGCCAACCCCCTTTGAGGCACCTCCCTGTACGCAAATAAAAGGCAGGGCAAGAGTATGTCCCATCTTCGCCTAAGCTTTTCTGGGAGCCCTTTAATCATGCCCTTCAAGGTTTTGTTGAATCTCTCAACTAAACCATTGCATTGTGGGTGATAGGGTGTGGTGAACTTGTAAGTCACTCCACACTCCTTCCACATTGCTTTTAAGTATCCAGACATAAAGTTTGCACCCCTGTCTGATACAACCTCCTTAGGGAAGCCCACTCTTGAGAAAATTCCCAGGAGGGCCCTTGCCACCACAGGTGCTGTAGTGGTCCTAAGGGGAATAGCCTCTGGGTACCTGGTGGCATGATCCACTACCACCAGGATAAACCTGTGCCCAGATGCTGTTTGGGGATCCATGGGACCAACAATGTCAATCCCCACCCTTTCAAAGGGAACCCCCACCACAGGTAGTGGTATCAGGGGGCCTTTGTAGTGCCACCTGCCTTGCCACTGGCCTGGCAGGTTACACAGGAGCGACAAAACTCCTTGGTGTCTTCAGACATGTGGGGCCAGTGAAAGTGAGGGACAATTCTGTCCCAAGTCTTGTTCTGGCCCAGGTGACCTGCTAAGGGAATATCATGGGCTAGGGTCAATAGGAAGCCCCTGAACTTCAGAGGTATAACCAACCTCCTGGTAGCACCAGGCTTGGGGTCTCTACTCTCTGAGTACAAGAGTCCATCATCCCAATACACAGTATGGGGACCACTAGCTTTCCCAGCAGCCTCAGCAGCAGCTTGCTGTCTGAGGGGTTCAAGAGAGGGGCAGCTCTGCTGCTCCTGGCTCAGATCTGCCCTGGAAGGTCCCCCTGTCCCCAAGAACTCAACCTGTTCAGGTTCAAGCTCCTCTGGGACAGTTCCTTCCTCAGGACTGAGATCATCCCCTCAAGGGACTGATCTTCCTTCTGAGCCAAGGGGAAGGCACTGCCTTTACCCTACTACTCCTCCTCTTGGAAGGCACTTGGTCCATTATTCCAGAATCCAAGGCCTGTTCAGTGCTAGACATTTTGGCTTGTGACCTGGTCACAGCAAACACATCTGCAGGGATGCCCAGCATTTCTGCATGGGTCCTGAGCTCCACTTCTGCCCAAGCTGAAGTTTCTAAGTCATTGCCAAGCAAGCATTCAACTGGTAGGTCTGCACTTACCACAACCTTCTTAAGGCCAGTTACCCCTCCCCAGGAGAAGTTAACAACAGCCAGAGTATGGTCTGTTCTGACGTTGCTAGCATTGGTCACTTGGTACATTTCACCAAGTATTATCTGCCCAGGATTCACAAGGTCTTGTGTCACCATGGTGACACTTGCCCCTGTGTCCCTAAATGCCAATGCCTCTCTTCCATTTATTAAAGGCTGTTGTCTGTACTTGCCCAGATTACTGGGACTCATAGAGGATGTCATATCCATGCCTCCATCACAGACTAGGACAGCCTGAGTGAGTTCTCTGACTAGGTCAGAGCCCATCTCAGTACCCAGGGTCAACCCTACTAAACCCTTGGCTGTAGTACTCCCACCACCAACTGTAACTGTACTAGGGGGAACAGGTGCCTTAGGGGCGTTGGTGGGGGCTGAAGTAGAGTCTTTGGACTTGGTGCAATCACTGGTCCAGTGGGTCTTTTGCTTACAGACCTTGCACCATGGTTTCTTTTGGCCTTTCCCTTTGTTAGACTGTGAATCCCCACCTGAAGAAGATTTTTGGGGGCCTTGTGAAGACTTCTGGTCTTTACCCTTCTCCCCACCCTTATCAGAGTTCTTAGAATCTTGCTTCTTTGGGTCACCACCTTGGTTCTGTACCTTCTGCCTCACCCTGGTTCTGACCCATTTGTCTGCCTTCTTTCCCAATTCTTGGGGAGAGGTCAGATCAGAGTCCACCAGGTACTGATGCAACAGCTGATTTTGACAGTTATTAAGAATCTGCTCCCTCATTATCAGATTGTACAATCCTGTGAAGTCACACACCTTACTGCCCATCAACCAGCCTTCCAGAGCCTTAGCAGAACAATCCACATAGTCTACCCAGTCTTGAGTCTGTGCTTTTGGGCATCTCTGAACTTTAACCTGTATTGTTCAGTTGTTAGGCCAAACCCATCAATAAGAGCACTCTTCAAGACCTTGTAATTATCAGCATCCTCTTCTCTTACAGTGAGGAGCTTGTCTCTACCTTTGTCTGCAAAGGAGAGCCACAAGATTGCTGCCCACTGCTCCTGAGGGACCTTCTGTACTTTACAGGCCCTCTCTAGAGCAGTTATCCATTTGTGGATGTCATCCCCACTCTGGTAGGGAGGGACAATCTTGCTCAGGTTTCTATGGTCATAAGACCTTTCCCTATCTTTAGGGATATTGCTGCCACCATGGGACTCTAGTCCCAACTTTTTCTCTCTCTGTAGAGATCTAGGGACTCCCTGTCTAGAGCCAATTGCTGCTTTCTGAGTTCAAGCTGGGCTTGCTCATACTGAATCAGCCTCTTTCTCCTCTCATGAGAGGATTCCCTCCTATGAGAGGAGACAGAGGTCCCTATTGAGGTGTCAGAGTGGTTAGACTCCTGAGAAGGAGATCTAGACCTTCTAGGCACACTCATAATCCTTCCTGGGGGACAAAGTGGAGGTCATTCTGATCCTCCTCTTCCTCTTCCACAGGAGGGATTGGGTTTTCCAGGTCAGGGTCATTGTCACCCTCCTGGTCAGTTCCAGAGGGGGGTTGGGGGTGTTGCTACCCCTGGCCCCATCCTCATCTTCTGCCCCACCCTCTGCACCTACCCCTTCAGTCCCTAAGGGCCTGTTGAGATCATCAGCCATTAACATCTCTCTCAGATGTTGGGTGGTGGGACTTTGGCCTGTCTTCAGTTTCCTCACATTGCATATTGCTCTCAATTCCAAGAATGGGAGTGTATCATACTTGGAGGGAAGAAGCCCAGTGGCTTCTGGCAAGGACTCTCTGGGTCCTGGCTTTGAAGACATCACTAGTGAGGTGTGGTGTATGCACTACCTACTCTAGTGTGGCCTACTAAACTCTCTTGAGTTGTAGAAAGGGTGTGCTATCCCTTAACACACAACTCTAAGTTCAGTAGAACTTACTGTATACTAAGCTTAATTTATATGTACCTTAGGTACCTTTAGTGGTTTTCAGTTGATCAATTCAATTGAGATTATCTGGTAAAACAATAGCAAGCTGGAATCCCACACGCTGCACACCAATGTGAGAAGTTGGCCTGGTATATGCTGTCCACTAATTATAGTGGGCACCTTGCACCAGTCCAAACAACCCCTTATTGGAGATAGGTTAAAGACAACCTTTATTGAAAGCTATCCTAGTGGTAGCTATGGAGAGCAGCCTTCAGGCTAAGTCTTGAAGGAATGTAAAGCAGCTTGTTTTACCAGTCTATAATCTCTTGAGTGACCAAATGAAAGAGCACCACACCAGGTATATATTCAAAATATATGTATTTATTACTAAACACACCCCTCTAGTCTCTTTATGAGGCTAGAGTTCGAAGATACATAAGTTATAAGTAATTTAAACACAGTAATAGCACAAATACACGTTTGGGCCCTAGGGGCGTACCAAACCATATACCAATAAAGTGGTATAAGAACCACGACTGAGCTAGACACTAGGCCTAGAGCCTGTAGAAGTGCTTGGACCACAAGGAACCACCCAAGGTAGTGACACAGGGGACCCACGGGGACGCGTGCAGTGTAGTAACACAGCCGCGAATCGCCGTTAACTTCTATGGAGAAAGTCGCGGTTTGGAATTTAAAGAAAAGGGACACTTAAAGAAGGACTTGGAGCAAACCCTTTGAGAACTAGGTCGTTCTAGAGTCTCTACCCACGGGAGCACCGGAGTACTCTTGTTACCTCACCCAGGGAAGCCGGGTGCATAGGTGCCTTTCGGGGTCGGGTTTCGTCGTCGATTTGAATGGCGATCTGCTGCAAAGTGCTGCTGGCGACCAAGTGAAAAGTGTCCGGGTGGATCCAAGAGTGGATCGGAGATCTGAAGAACCTGAAAGCAGAGGGGACAGAGTCTGGGTCACTAGCCAGTGACCAGGAAGACAATGAGCAGATGCCCACCGATGTCGGGTGCTTCAGGTAGGTTGATGGTCATCTTGACTCTTCAGCCACGAGGTTTAGGAGGCATTGTCGGCAACCAGGAGCAGGATTCGGGCTGGTACACGATGTCTGTCGAGTGCTGAGGTGTCGGCGACCGGATTGGACCCAACAGGCCTTGGCAACGGCAAGTCTCGATGAAGATGAAGATCAACGATGGTGCAGACCAGCAAGGTCTGAGGAACGCACCCAGCAAAGGTAAGTGAGGGCAAGCCTGGAGCAAGCAGGGAGCCCAAGTAGAAGAAGATTGGCCTTCGTGAAGGGCTACTAGCCAACGGGCTAGTGACAGCGAAGGAGCCTTGAGACGGTGCACGTGGAGCTGGCTCACAGGACACTCGTGGAGTGGAGGCCAGTGATCTTCAGTGCATTTCGTGCTGGAGGCTGGGGCTACTCGGAACCCAAAGCACAACTTCGTGGGAGACCCAGAAGAGGATGCACTTGCAAATGCGTGCGGTGTCCAGGGGTCATGGTTCCACGTTACCCACGACAGCTACGGGCCTCAGCTTTGCTGGGGACTCAGGGCAGCCTCGGGGAAGTCTGGAAATCCACCTCTGGTGATGCAAAGACTTCGGCGTCCGACGGGAGCTTCAGCGATGCAGACCGGACAATTGCTTCTTTGGTGCCTGCCAAGCAGGGGAGTCACTCCTTGACCCCAAGGGAGATTCTTCTGTCCTCTAATCTTCAAGTAGAGCATCGAAGGTCCAGGATTCTGTGTCAGAGTTTCATCCAGGGATAATCTAAAGTCCTAAGGACTGGGGTCCCATAATTATACTAAGTTTAGGGGTTGGACATACTCTGTGGTCCCACCTATGGGTGGGTCAGGGCAGAGGGGTGGCTACACCCCTTTCCTTTGTCCAGTTCGCGCCAAAGCAGGGGCTGGAAGCCCCTGATCCGGTTTGAACTGGGGTATGCACAGGGACACCAAATGTGCCCCCAGTGCAGGACTTCACAGCACCCGAGAGTGCTCCCGCCCAGCCCCAATACACACTATCCTGTCTGGGGAGGTGGTCACACCTCCCTGGGACAGGAAACCTATTGTCCAGGTCTCCCCTGCCGGAGTTTCGGTCAGCAGCAGGAGGCCAGACTCGTGTCTGTGGCAGCGGCATCCATTTTGTGATGCCAGGGCTTGGAAAGTCAGTACCGGGCATACCGGTGTGTACATGTCTTTCCCTCTAGAAGATGTTTGACACCAAACACAACATGTTTCCGTGCAGCCATCCCAAAGTTAGCATTTAACGCGAGGTTATAATGCGCTTAAGAGTATATGGTCAGGCTGCACTACAAACAGCATCAGAGAAGGGTCTCCGAACGCTGCAGAGGGGCCCTGCTCATGCAGGGGCACCCTCTCACATAGGAACCACGCACTCTGCCTTCAGGATTGATATGGCCTGCCATAGGAGTGACTTATAGGTTTATATGTGTGTATGTCTATAGTCATATAGGTAGCCTATATCACAGTAAGGGGTGCATGCACCACCTTACCCAGGCTGCAGTAGCAGACCTGTGGTGTCAGTTTGGATGGCCTTCCAGGGGTGGCACAATACATGCTGCAGCCCCTGGTAGGCCTCTGAGGTACCTATGCCCTGGGTACATAGTATACCATATACTAGGGACTTATAAGGGCACTCCAGATTCCAATCAGAGATGTGCCTAAGGCACATGGAAACCATTTTAGAGAGGAAGCAGCTAGGCTGGGGTTCTGATTAGCAGGGCCCCAGCCAGACTAAGGTCGAAAAACAGTGAAGCATCAGCAAAAAGTGGGGGTACCCATGTGAAGCAGATCCTACTCTCCTACAATAGCTAACTAATTCTTCCAAGTACAGGCAAACAGTGTGTGACAGGTTACATATATAATTTACCAGATGGTTCTTAAAGAATACATATTCCTCACTAAAACTTGTAAATACATGTGTTTGTGGTTGAAGTACAACAATACTCCCTGCATGATTGGATAAGTCCATAGATAGTGCCTAGGTGATTCCTTCAGAATCTAGGTAGTGCTTGGATGATTCCCTGAGTATGTCGGAACTACATAGGTGGTTCCATATCTGCATAGTTAGTGCCTGTGTGTTTTCATGACTATATTGCTAATATCTGGGTGTTTGGATGAATGCATGTGTACTGCCTGAATTATTAGATATTCGCATAAGTAATGCCTCAAGGATTCAATATATACATAGATAGTGGTTGGATGATTAAATTAGTGCTACTCTAGTCCCTGGGTGATAACAGGGCTACATGAGTAGTATGAACGTGATTTATCAGTGCATGCATAGAGCGTACGTGATTGTTTAAATGCATAACTAGCACCTGGCAGATTGCATTACTGCATGAGTACTGTTTCAGTGATTGCATGAGTACATGACTGATGCCCATGTGTTTTTAGTTCATTGAACAGGTAATGCCTGGGTGATTACATAACTACATGCATATTGCCTGGATAATTGAATGACTGCATCAGTAGTGCCTGCCTGATTACATGAGTGCATGACTAATGTCTGAGTAATTGTATTAGTCCATTGTTAAAGGTTGAGTGATTGGATAAAACCAAGTGCACTGCTGTGGTGATTATATTAGTGCAACAGTTTTGCCTCAGTAATTGGATGAGAGCATAGATACTTTATGGGTTATAGGTTCATTACAATTACTACCTACATAATTGGATGAGTGCATGTCTAGAACCTGAGTGTTCGGATGAGTGCATGGGTTGTGCCGCAATATTTGGATGAGTGCATGGGTTATAAGTGAGTGTTTGGATCAGTGTATTGGTTGTGCATGTGTGTTTGAATAACTGCATAGGTGCAGCTTTTGTGACTGTATATGTGAATGGTGAGTGCCTGGGTGACTGAATGAATGCATGGATGTTGCCAGCGTAGTTCAATGAGGACATAATTAGTGCCTGCATGATTGGAGGAGTGTTGTATACTCTCAGATTTTTAAGGGCTGCCATCAGGCTGAGATCAAGCTGTGATTCATTTTGTCAGTATGTACTTCTTCTTTCTTTATTGATGTTTGTATGACTTTTATGGTTTTATTTGAAAGAACCGAATAAAGTTTTGTTGATGATGTTGATTGGAAGAGTGCAAGTGTAGCGCCTGGGTAATTAATTAGTATCTACATAGTGTGTGAGTGATTCAATAACTGCCTGAGTAGTGGCTGAATGATTAGACAAGTGCCTGCGTAGTGCTTGGGTGACTGTAAAATATCTTCATAGCTGTTAGATACATGAGTTGTGACTTTATCTGAATCTCATTGTTTAACTCCTTCTGTCAGTATCAGACTATCTGTTTTAGTGTACCTATCCTAGAATGTGGATTGTTGGCCACAGCTATGTCTAATGGGCAAAGAGGCTGCAAAAATAAAAAGGTATTGACAGGGACTTGAGTTTGTCAAATGTGGTTGATTAGTTGCTTTGGCCAGAGTGGATTAAAGTTTCATCAGTTGCTGGCTTTGGTTAAAACCATTGTGGATTGCCAAGCTCCTCACCTCATGATTGTCCACTGTGGTGGCAATGACCTAGGCACACTGACTGGGGTAGGTCTGGAAATCCTAATGAAAGATACGTTTGTACACTTGACCTATTTTCCATTTTGCTGTTATTTAGGAAGTTGCGACTGCGCGATTAACCGCGACATTCGTGCCTTTTCCATAAAGTGAAAAACACATATATGCACACATGTTACAGTATTTTACACATTAGGGTTTTTTACTGTACAATTCAGACTCATGTTTTTCTAGAACAACCAACTCTAAAACATATTTTCTGTTTTCGCGGTGGGACCGGAGATCGCGATGACGTCGGTAATTGAGATCCCCGCGGATACATCGTGAAAGTGGGAAGCAAAAGCAGGAATTTAATAGCCACCACCACATTTAAAAATGATAACTATATAATTGATTCTAACCATCACACTAGATAACTCACTATCTAAATGCCGCTATAAAAACATCTATCAGAATCTCAATATCTCTATAACAATGTATATTAATTATTCACTGATATATTTTTATATATTTTCACCAATATTCGCTGTGTCGCTGGGATAGTCGCGATGTCCCTATTGCAATACAAGAGGGGGGCACGCTGGCGATCGCGGCATCATCGCAAATACAGCATGCAGTTAAAAAAATACATTTTGGACACATAACTTGTGTCACTAACGCTTACATTTCTGAAACATGGGGTCAGAGTATCTAGGCCCAGACCCCTTAAGTTTGCTTGCACACAAAATTTTAGTACAACATAGAAGGTAATGATGGTTTAACAGGATTGCACATCAGTCATGGACAATAAATTAGTTAGATTTCTCAACAAATGCTAATAGTATTGGTGCCCCTCAAGGTAACCGTATAAAGACACCCCACTACCACAGATGTCACCCTACAGGAGTTACTAAGAGCTCCCGTACAAAGCTTTAAACAAACCACTTTACCTCGGCACTCTTCAAATATTTCACAGTTGTCATATAATATGACACAATTGTAATTCAGCAAATAGTGTGATTACTCACAGGAAACCAATCCATACCATTAATCCGCTGCACAAAAAACTTTTAATATAAAAGATGATATTTCATACAAGTTTACACAACCAATAACCAGGGTGTAATTCAACACACAAACATATATTTGTTAACAAAAATTCTATTATCATTTAATGAATCCACGGACGTCAAGATCATATGGCCTCTCTGTTGGAAATGATGGAAAACTCAGCCACCCACTCAGAGACGGAAATGCCCACTGGCAGACCTGGTCAGGGACTGATGTACCCACTCACAGACCCACTCAGAGACTCATGTACCCACTTGCAGACCCAGTCAGACACTCATGCACCAACTCACAGACCCACTCAGAGGCTCATTCACCAACTCACAGACCTACTGAGAGATTTATACACCCACTCACAGACCACTCAGAGACTGACACATCCACTCACAGATGTACTCAAGCACGTACGTACCCACTCAAAGACACACTCATACTGGCATGCACTCACTCAGAGACCCATACAGACACTCATGCAGTTACTCACAGACACATTGATATTCTGACACAGTCAGTCACAGACCCACTCAGACACTCATGCACCCATTCACAGACCCACTCAGACACTCATACACCCACTGACAGATCTACTCAGAGACTCACACACCCAGTCACAGGCCCACTCAGAGACTCTTGTACCCACCCACAGACCCAGTCAGGCATGTATGCACCCACTCAGAGATTCATACACCCAATCACAGACCTACTCAAAGACTGATGCATCCACTTACAGATATACTCAGACACTCATGCACTCACTCAGAGCCCCACTCATATTCCCATGCACTAACTCTGAGACCCATACAGACAGCCACACAGTCACTCATGTACCCATTGATATTCTGACTCAGTCCCTCACAGATCCACTCAGACACTCATACACCAATGCAGAGACCTACTAAGACACTCATGCACTGACTCACAGACCCACTCAGAGACTCAAGCACCAACTTGCAGACCACTCAGACACTCATGCACCCACTCACATATCCACTAAGACAGTCATGCACCCACTCACAGACCAACTCAGAGACTCATGCACCAACTTACAGACCCAATGAGAGACTCATACACCCACTCACAGACCCACTAAGAGACTTATGTATCCACTCACAAATGCACTCAGACACTCATGTACTCACTCGGAGACCCACTAATATTGTCATGCACTCACTGAGAGACCTATACAGACACTCATGCAGTCACTCACAGACCCATTGATATTCTGATGTAGTCACTCGCAGAACCACTCGGAAACTCATACACCCACTCAGAGACTTACTGAGAGACTCATGCATCCACTCACATACCCTGTCAGAGACTGAGACACCCACTCACAGACCCACTCAGACACTGACGCACCCACTCAGAGGCTCAATCAGAGACTCATGCACCTAGTCACACACTCACTCAGAGATAGACACACAGACTGAAAGACCCACTCAGAGACTCCTGTACCCACTCACAGACTCAGTCAGACACCTGTGCCCCCAGTCACAGACCCACTCAGAAATTCACACACCCAGTCACAGACCCACTCAGAGACTGATGCATCCACTGACAGACCCACTCATAGAATCATATATCCACTCACAGACCCAGTGAGACACTCATTCACCCAATCACAGACCCCATTCAGAGACTGATACACCCACTCAGAAACTTACACACACACTCACAGACCCAGTGAGACAGTCACACACTCACTCAAAGTCCCACTAAAACACTTGCATACCCACTCAGACAGTCACTGACACACTCATGCACTAAGTCACAGATCACACTCAAACACCTATGTACGCTGTCACAGACACATTCAAAGTGTCACACATGTTTTCATAGAGTTCTTTGGATAGTGATGTATATAGTGTGATAGTTAGAATCAATTATTTAGGTATAATTTTTGAATGTGCAGGTGGCTATTAAATGTCTGCTTTTGTTTTTTAATTTCACAATTCATTCACGAATATTGCAACATTGTCGCAAATATTTTAAAAACGAAGAAAAAAAATCTTTATAAACCAAATGAACAATATTTTGGGCACTAAGGTGGCTATAAGAAGAGCTGTTGTGTTCATTTTGTGTATATGACAGTTACACATAACACTGGCTGCAGAGTTTCAGGTTGCTGAGAAACACCCTGATGCCGTCGTCTGTAAAATTAACTTTATCACTTCTATAGATTCCATGCATGTCAAAACACAGGTTGTTGTTGTTGTATGTAGAGGCCATGTTTTGGTCTCTGAGGAATGCAGAAATAGTTTTATTAACATGTTTCCTGGCTTTGCAAATTTGTAGATAGAATTGATTAGGCCACTTCCTTTTCTGTCTTTGGCATATGATGGAGTACACTAAGACAGTTTGAATGAAAAGTATTCTTCAGTAGGATTCCCAGTCCTACCCCAGTCAGTGTGCCTAGGTCATTGCCACCAAAGTGCACAATCATGAGGTCAGGGGGTTGGGAATCCACAATGCTTTTAAACAAAGGCAGCAATCAATGCCTCTTTAACCCTCACTGGCCAATCCAAGTAATGTCCTCATTAGGCAAACCCAAATCCTTGTCAATACTGCTTTTTATAGCAGCCTCTCAGGCCCAAAATATATATCTGTGGCCCACAATCCACACTCTAACCATTTTGAAATGTAGCAGCAGTAGCAGACAGGAAACTGCAGGAGACTGAATGAGACTGCATGAGACTGCATGAGACTGAATGAGACTGTTTTCAAAATAAAAGGCAGTTAAAATGAACGTGTGCTCCTGACTTAAAAAGAAACATACTTGATTGAATGCTATCAATATGGACGTGAATAAAATTTGGTAGTGTCTTGAAAGTATAAGTAACTAGATCTATGGCTGTTTGCAGGAAAAATAAAAAAGTATAATGCAGATTTGGATATGCTTTAATTTCTGTACTGTAAACCGCACCTGCTGTAGCTCATTTTGTAAATAGTATAGCACTTCTAGAATGTAGTGCAAACATGTGACCTACTGGTTCTAGTGGGTTGCTATGGAGACTGTACAAATAGTGTATTGGGGAAGGGTATTAAAAAGAGAGTTATCTGTTTTAAGAAATTAGAGATCTTTAGACAGATTGTTGTTTAACAAGGATTCCATTCCTAGTAAGGGCTTTCTTATAAAGTGTAGAATAGTTTTAAAGGAATAAAATAACCTAGCTAAATGTGGTTTCGGACTCCCGTAATTATTTGTGAATTCATCACGATGGTTGTGAATAATTCGGTAATATGCACAAACGCCCTTATATATTGAGCTTTTTTATAAAAGTGTATTAAAGTGTTATCACATACTAACCATTCAGAAGTGGAGTAACAAAATAAAAAATAAAAAAATAAATGTTTTTATTTTCTGCCTTCAGCACTATCAGAGAGCGCAAAGTTTAACAGGCTGCCATTAATGGTTGCTTTGTATGTGAATAGTGTCCCATTCTTTTACTTAGTGTTTACATTTCCTGAGAGTATTGTATCTATCTGATAAGAAAAAAAATATTTGATCAATGTACTCAATTTTCAGGTATGCGAATTACATTTAATTTGGTATATGTGTAAGTAAGAATATTAAAAGATAGAGGGGCACATGCATCAAGGTAGGCTTCTGCGATTCCTTAATTGCGATTATTAAGGAATCGCAATTATGGAATTGCAAAAGCCTATGCATGTAGGAATCGCTAAAGAAATAGCAATTCCTAAACATTCCTTAATTGCGACTCGCAAATTGCGAGTCGCTAATAAGGAATGGCTTCCCATTCATTCCTATGGGCCTACAGGCCCATAGGAGTGAATGGGAATTGCATGTGCTATTTGCGAGTACCCAATAGGTACTCGCAAATTGCGCATGCAATTTCGAGGGTGCAAGGGTGCCAAGAGGACAGCCTGTTGCACCCCTGAAAGTGTAATGTGAACACATGTTGCGCACACACTTGCCCCAAGGGCATGTGTGTGTGTAACCAGGAACTTTGAAAAATGCACTTTAGTGCATTTTTCAAAGTTTTTGCAAATTACCGTCAAGTTCAAATTGATGGTAATTTGCAACCCCTATTTGCGAAATCGCTATTTGCGATTTCATCATGCATTGCATTTAGGGAATCGCAATTTGCGATTCCCTAAATGCAATCGCAAGTAAGTAATCGCTATTTTTGCGATTACTTAATTTGCGATTATTGCATTTGGGATGATGCATCCCAAATGCAAGAATACCGGTCGCAAAGGGGCAGATTCTGCGAATCTGCCCGTTTGCAACCGGTTTTTCGGTTGATGCATGTGGCCCAGAATGAAATATTTTGGGAAAAATATTCAAACTACATGAGATGACCGATGAGTGGTAGTGCAAGTGGTTTTATATATTTTTTAAAAGGGTGAGTAAGATGCTTTATGAGTGTATGAGTATGTAATAGTTTGCCTGATGTGCAGAGTAGGTGGGTGAGAAGTTGATTCATAATGTGGTCCCTTGGAATTGTATATTTTACATCTGCTATTTTATTGCATGCTCTAATTGCTAGAACAAAAATTGTACGTTAAGGTTTAAACTTAAACTTAACAATGTATTAGAAGATGTGGAAAGATTTACATGTCTATATATGATGTGCTGTTCATAAGGAATGTTCTTCTTTGAATTCTGGGACTTGTAGTCCTGTTTATTGTATTTTAGAAGAGGAGTACAAGACTCAGAATTGAAAGGAAAAAACATGCTCTGTAGGTATAGATCACACATGAATCTGTACAACTTGGCAGTTATGTATTAGATACCCTTCAGGGTAGGTGTAAGTAAATTATCCGGCAGGTTTGTATGTGCTTAGCTGGTAAGATATGCTCTTTAAACTAATACTAAGTCTGGTGTGTAGAACGGGAGCCATAGGCATAGTTTAACATACAGTGTCTAAATATGGGTCAAGCCTACTACTTCTGATCCTGCCTGTGCAGTCTCACATGCAGGTTCACTTGGTATGTAAAATCTGTTTGGAAAGTGCCAAACGCGCATTTCAGTGCACACAAGTCACCTCTGAGATACACTGTAGGTAGGCTATAAAGTATGGTGTTCTGTGTTTAAAAGATGAGAGACATCATTTTGAGTTCAATAAGTTACTTCTGCAGTTGCAGGCCTCTATGCCGTACTACAAAGAGTATGCCGCTCTAAAGCAACAGACATATATGTTGAGAAAAAGATAGTCTGTCTCTCACCTAGTAAGATAGTTATAAAAGCACTTATAGATTCAATCACTTACTGTGAAACTACTTATGCGTGCAGGAGACTCAGAGGCAGTTGAAGACACATCTAAATAGCCCTCTATTCCCCAAGACAGGCCCGAAGGTATTTGTTCAGCCACTTAGATACACATTGAGAGAGCCATGGAGATACTAAAATAAACTGTCACATACCGACACATTTAGTTAAACATCTCATGGAACTGCTACAGTGGTAATTTAGGCAAGTAGTGACACATTCGTGTCACCCATGCAGACAAATAGTCCTTTGAACATGGGTCAGGTCTACTAGTCGAGACCCTGTCTGTGCAGTCTCACTTGCAGCTTCACTTGGCATGTAAAAGCTGTTTGTCAAGTGCCAAATGCACATTTTAGGGCACACAAGTCACCTCTGAGATACACTGTAAGTAGGCTATAAAGAATGGTGCTTTGTGTTTAAAAGATGAGAGATGCCCTTTTGAGTTTTAGAAACTTACTCATGCACTTGCAGATCCCTATACTAAGTAGTATGTAGAGCATACCATCCATAATGCAGTAGGCATATGTTTCTAAAACATTGAGCATCTTTCTTACTTACCAAATAGTATAGAGTGTATCTTTGCATTTTTAGGTCAGGACTGCTACTGCAGAGGGCAATGTTTCTATAATATAATTGCACAACTGTTTATGTTGGTAGTTTTATATTTAAACTATGTAACCAGATAGTACATAATGAAAAGCTAAATGTACTTATATCCTTTTGCCCCTTCTCGGGCATCAATTTCTACTTAACTGCAAACAGTTACAATGCCATCAAAAATTAGACAAGACAGAAACAGAAGGAAAGATACAATCCCCTCACAATAGGGAAACAAAAGGGGCAAAATGTGGAGAAAGTGGTGAAAGAGAAAAGAGCTACTGGTAAGAGAAAAAATAAATTTCTTAAAATAGTTTGTGGACACCTGGAACCACAGCGAAATCAAGTAAATAATCAACAAAGTTTAAGATCAACTAGAAAAGGAGAAAAAGTACATGATATTATGAGTAAAAAAATCAAACAATAAAGGAGCCACATTAACCAGGAGGCAGATGCAATTTAAGGAAGTTAGAGTTAGAATGCCCCATAGTAGAATTATTCAGAATCTTATAAAAAGTGTGAAGAACTATAAAAGAAGAAGAGAAGTACTCAGACTAAAGGAGCGTGTTGAGGCTGCAGTTGATAAGGGCTTTGCTCTATAGAGAAACCTATTTATTTTTATTCTAAACAGAATGAGGATACCGGCTAAAATAGTGTTGACTATGAGGAAAAGAAGACAAAAGAAAAGACTAGTCAATAGAAGTAACTTTTGCAAAGTTTTCAACGGTGATTGGAGACATACTTATAGTACTGAGCCTTTCTTTAATGAAGAAAGCTACTTCCAAGAAAACACATTAGTGAAGGCAGTTGAGGAATCTGGATGAAGTTATGAAATGAAGGATGGTAGTTGCAGTCCCAAAGAGGTGATGGTACCTAGAAATGTAGAGGAAGTCATACCTGAAGAGGTACAGGGAGGGCGTAGACAGGCCCCTGTATATAAATGGAACTGTAGCAGTATAGGTAGTTTTCAACAGATATCAATTGATATATTGAAACATGTCCTATGTATGTTTCCATACAGAAGTCTGAAGCAGAAAATAGCTACTTTGCAAGGATTAGATCCATGCTATGTAAGGAAGTATACTAATTTACAGGTACACTCACATGCATGTCTATCAAAGAAAGTCTGCCATAGTACCTTTCATCTATTCAGAATGTTAGCTCTACACTATTCGGAAATGCAAACATCAGTTGGGAGGCTTTACTATGTCAAAATGCTTGCCTTATGTTTAGGAGGAATTCATATAGTTCTTTTGCATGCTACAGTGGCACAAAAGGTTTGCAATGATGTCCAGTTTAGTTTCTTTGGTTCTGAAGAGGAGTGTAGGGAAAATGAAGACTTGGTATCTGCAGGTGTTCCAGAACAGGAGACAGGTATTGCTGTTGATAACTTTCAAGATGAGATTACAAAATTTAACACAGTGTTATCAGAGAACGCAAACTGTGTTTGTATATGTTGCCGACACACTCACTACAAAAGTCAAACTCGTTATGTGGTTCTGTCTTCAAAAACTGAAGAAGATGACAGAGATAAGTGACAAGAATGTGCAGCTTATTTATTTGTAGAGGAATGCTTTGATTGTTCCACACGACAAATTATATGTAAGTACTATTATAATAAGTTAGAGGACAATAAAATGCCAGTTAGAGCAGTCTACAACAAGTTAAAATGAGTTCCTGTGCCTCAAAAACTAAAAGATTTCAATGTTTATGAATCAATTATAATACAGTGTATACATCCATTCCAAGCTAAGGTCCACAATGAGCTAAAGACAGGGAAGTTACGTCCAACAGAGTTACAGAAAAGTCTTAAAGGTAGAGTCATGTACTTGCTATTAGATTTCAAACACAAAGTTGAAACTGTAGGGGTGAAGAAAGATTTGGAAGAAGAGCTTATTATTCTAGTCAATGGTGTCCCTACAAAGAGGAAAAAAAAATATGGTAAGAGGTTGTAGATTTAGTAAAGTAAACATAGCAACATTATATCTGGTAAACAATAATATTTATTATAAATATGTAGATATTCTTCAAAATCTAGCACATATGAAGGATGACACATCAACATCAAGAGGTCAGATTGAAAAGGTGGATCAATCCCGATCAGAAGAAATTTATGAACGCTACAGTGCCCACCCTTTGCATTCTAAAGAGAATATTTATGATGCAATTGAGCACTTTCAAATGAAAGAAGCAACAGGAGTCCCTTGAGTGTGTGGGAGAAATGTTTTTCGCATCTCTTCCCCACAGGAATGGGTGGTAGGTATGATGATCGGCCTGTACAGAAGCAGCTGAGTACAGATCAACTAGACTATACTCAGAAGATCCTAGATTTCGGCAATGCATTCCCTATACATTTCACCTTTTATTTGAGAGCGACTTGTAAGGCCTATCTTATGCAGTAAACCACATTTTCAAGACAGGAGTGAATCTGAAAAATATCACTGCAGGGGAATTTATGGACAAAGTTCAAGGAAAAGATGAGAACCTGGAATGCAACATGATTAATTTGATGGTATGTCAACGTGGCACCAATGAATATTGGTATTGTCATCATGGTGAGTTGAAATGCATGTTGAGAAACCTAGAAGCACGGACTTGGTTCCTAACACTCAGTTGTGCTGAGTATACATGTGATGACCTCCTTGAATTCCTACAAGAAGCAAACTCATGCATAAAAGACATCAATCTGAAGACACAAGGAAAACTCTGCTCACTGATCCCTGCAATTGTTTGCATATATTTCAACCACAGATTTCAAGCGAGGATGGCTTTCATTTGCAACAGAACTAATCCTCCACTTGGCCAAGTAATGGATTTCTTTTGGTGCAAAGAGTACCAAGCTAAAGGTGCTCCACATATTCACATGCTGTTATGGGTAAAAGGTGCCCCGAAATTTGGTACAGACACTGATGAGTTTGTCTTGTCTTTCATACAACAGTATGTGACATGTGCCATCCCAAAAGGTGGTGCTGACAAGGGCTAGAGACAACAAGTTCTACGGTTTCAAACTCATAGATGTGGGAAGTCTTATCGATGATAATACAAAAAACAGAATACAGATGCAGAAGAAAATGTTACATGAGATATTGTTTTGGATTCCCACGACCAGTCTTCTCAGAAAGAAGTGACAACAGCTTTCTGTCTGCAGTCAGACATACCCTAATACGGAAGTCACCCAAAAATACATACAACCTGAGAAGATCGGATGCTTCGAAGTATATCAATGACTACAACCCTGTGATTCTCACCATGTGAAATGCAAATATGAATCTACAATTTGTTGCAGGCAACTCCATTGCTGGTGCTCGCTACGTGACTTCATATATTACAAAATCAGAAAATACAGAGATGAAAGAGATGTGGTAGGAGATTACTGCAGAAAAGAGTCTTACCAAGAAATTGTACAGCTTCAGCTTGAAAATGCTTTTCCACAGAGAAATAGATTCTTATGAATGCTCGGACAGGTTGAGCTCAGCTAGTTTGCTCTCCAAGTGAAGAGGAATTGTGTGAGTGAGCCTAGGCCTCGCAAGCAGTCAAAACAGAGTGCTAACATTTTTCCCAGAAATACAGTATCTCACAGAAATCAAACCAGAAAGTAGAGATATTTTGAAAACTAACCAGCTGGATTCATACTTCCCAAAAAAGAATCCTCATCTTCAAAACCTGTGTTTGTATGAAGTACTTCAGCACTACACATGTAGAAGTAATGTAACTGAAAACATAGAAGAAGGAAGATATGGAGTACTTGTATGTGACAGTTGTTTGGTGAGACACAACAAAGGGAGTGTGATTAACCATAGGCCTGGGTATGAAATTCAGCTCCATTCGCAGATTTTGCAGTTTTTCCTATTCCGCTACATGAAGTAGAGTTTTTTCCACGCTCATCATTTGTACAGTTGTCGAGCGAGGAAAATCTTACTCCAGACCACCTTTCAGCAAAATTTCTCAATGCGAGTCGTGCGGTTGGCCCCTAACACTCTCGTTGAGAACCCTTCCGTTCGCATTGAGGAAGCTGCTGCTCAAGTAGAACATCTACTTGAGTGGCAGAAAGAAGCTGTGCCCTCTTGTGCTGCGCATGGTCCCATTCATGCTGATTTGCCAGCGCAGGACAAACACCCAGCACTAAAAACCAGCACAAGCAGTGTAACCTAACACACTCCGCTGTTGCGGAACTCCGCTCAGTCCTACATAGCCAACAAAATCTTAGCTACCAAAGCCCAGAGAGAAGAGAGTTTTCTATTTGCCACTTTTGCATTTGTTCAACCCATGGCGTCCTGAATCAGAATTACCTGGACACTATGACTGTTAGGAAGACTCTTTCAATGCTGTGAAAGACAGCATTGAGTGCTAAGTCTTTCCACCCTACTTGCAAATGTTGAAAGATGAAATTGAACAGGAAGAAAATATTGCTACTGATATACCAAAAGAGAGTTCACAAAGCAGCCAAAGTTATGCACTGGAGAGTCAAGATCCTCTTGGAGAACCAATTTTTCAAAATGAAGCTGCTATAGCTATGAATGAGGTACAGACTACAATGCAGCAAGCAAGAGAGGAAACTGCATTTCAAAAACTTAGTAGAACAGCTGAACAATGAAGTTAAAGATGAAATAGAACATGGATTTCTCCACAAGAGGAAATAGTGTGATTGTTTTTCATACAAACCAATATTACTATACATTAGTGGTCAAGCTGGCATTGAAAAAAGCATCCTAATAAAAATTCTCACTGGTTATCTACAGAAGACTACAGAATCAAATTTGTCCTGTGTAGTAACAGCACCATCAGGATTAGCTTCACATAACACTAAAAGGATTACTTTACATAGCCTACTAATGCTACCTGTTGAACATGAGTATGAACTGGAATACGAAAAATTATCTCAATCAATCAATCAATCAATCAGGGAATTGTGAAGCCCGCCACTCACCTCTGAGGGTCTCAAGGCGCTGGGGGGGGGGTGCAGCTCCGGGTCAGGCAAAGAGCCAGGTCTTGAGGCTCTTCCTGAAGATGTGCAGAGTGGCCGCGTGTCTGATGATAGGAGCTCGTTCCAGGTCTTTGCCACGATGTAGGAGAAGGCTCTTTCTGAACATTCTGGCTCTACGGATGCACGGGTATTCGGCAAGGGTGATGTCTGCGGATCGGAGGTTTCTCTTAGGTACGTGGAAGGAGATTCTTTCGTTGAGGTATTGGAGTCCGGTGTTGTGGAGGCATTTGTAGGCGTGGGTGAGTATCTTTAAAGTTACTCTCTTCTCGGCGGGGAGCCAGTGGAGGTCTCACAGGGGTTGGGTAATGTGTTCATGTCGAGGGATGCCGAGGACAAGTCTGGCTGAGGTGTTCTGTATGGTCGGGAGCTTGCGGAGCAGGGGTTTGTTGATTCCGGCGTAGAGGGTGTTTCCATACTCCAGTCTGCTGGTTATGAGTGTGTGGGTGATGGTCTTTCTGGATTCAGGGGAGATCTATTTGAAGGTCTTGCGAAGGATGTGGAGGGTGTTGAAGCAGGTGGAGGTGACGGCGTTGATCTGTTGGGTCATGGTGAGGGAGGAGTTGAGTATGATGCTGAGGTTCTGGGCGTGGTCTGTAGGGGTGGGGGGCTGTTGAGTGCGGTGGGCCACCAGGTGTTGTCCCATGCAGAGGGGGACTTCTGTCTTCCCCGAGTTGAGCTTCAAGCAGCTGCTGCTCATCCAGACTGCAACATCCTTTATTCCTTCCTGGAAGCTGAGTCTGGAGGTGTGGGGGTTCTTGGTGAGGCAGAGGAGGAGCTGGGTGTCATTGGCGTAGGATACTATTCTGAGTCCATGCTGTCTGACGATGGCGGCGAGGGGGGCCATGTAGATGTTGAAGAGCGTGGGGCTGAGCGACGATCCCTGGGGCACTCTGCAGTTGATCTCTGTGGGTTTGGAGAGGAAGGGCATGAGTCTGATTCTTTGCATTCTGCTGGTGAGGAAGGAGCAGAGCCAGTCGAGGGTGGCTCCCTGTATGCTGGCATCGTGGAGTCTGCTGATGAGAGTGCGGTGGGAGACGGTGTCGAAGGCTGCAGAGAAGTCAAGCAGGATAGGCACTATGGTGTGGCCTCGGTCAAGGAGGGTGCGGATGTCATCTGTGGCTGCGATTAGGGCGGTCTCGGTGCTGTGTTTGCAGGGGAATCCACATTGGGAGGGGTCGAGGATGGAGTTCTCTTTGATGAAGTTCGTTAGTTGGGCGTTGACGATCTTCTCTGTGAGTTTGGCCGTGAAAGAGAGGAGAGAGATGGGTCGGATGTTCTTGAGGTCCGTCGGATCTGCTGAGGGCTTCTTGAGGGGGGACTTGACTTCTGCACAGGAATGTGCCTGCTTCAAAGGTGGCGTTAATGGTGCGTTGTAGCTCAGGTGCTATGGCAGCGGCGGCTCTGTGAAAGATGTGCGGAGGGCAGGGGTCCATGGCAGCTCCTGAGTGAATGTCTTTCATGGCTGATGTGGTTTCTTCGGTGGTGACTGGGGTCCAGGAGGAGATGGTAGGCTGGCTGTCGTTGCTGGGTGGAGGAATGGGTTCGGTGTCCGGAGTCTGTTCATTGAAGTTGTCGTAGAGGGATCTTATTTTCAGGTGGAAGTAGGAGCCAAGTTTGTTGCAGAGGTCCTGGGAGGGTGTGACGTCCGTGACTTCGCTGGGGGGCTTGGTGAATTCCTGAATGATGCTGAAGAGTTCCTTGGAGTTGCTGGCGTTGACCTGGATTTTGTTTCGGATGAAGGTCCTTTTGGTGGATCTGATGAGTTGGTGGTATTCCGTTATGGCGTTCTTGTAGCTGGTACAGTCTTCTGTGGTTTTGCTGTTTCTCCATAGCTTCTCGAGATGTCTGTAGGTGTGTCTGGATTCTTGGAGGTCAGCGGTAAACCAGGTGGCCTTCATGGGGCGCTGTCTGTCGGGGTTGCGGAGGGGGGCGAGCTTGTCTGCTCAGTTGGTGATCCATCTGTGAAGTTCTTTGGCTGCGGAGTTGGTGTCGGTCGAGGTGGGAGGGATCGTGGATGAGGTTGGAGTTGAGGTGCTCCTCACTGACTTTGCTCCAGTTCCTTCTTGGAGGGTGTGGTGTAGGCTTGGGGGTGGTGGCTTTGTCGAAAGAGAAGTGCACGCAGTGGTGGTCCGCCCAGGGGGGTTGCATGGTGTGGCTGAAGTGGATGTTGTTGCCTCCTGTGAAGATGGGGTTGAGGGTGTGTCCTGCCTTGTGGGTGGGGGTGGTGATGAGCTGGTTCAGTCCGAGATTGGTGAGGTTGTCCAGGAGGGTGGCAGTGTTGGGGTCGCTGAGGTTGTTGAGGTGGAAGTTGAGGTCTTTGATGAGTATGTAGTCCATGGGGGTGATGGCGAGGGTGCCATGTAAGGTCATTCTGGGGCTGGCCTGGATCTGGAAATGGAGGTGTTAGGTGGTGGATGGGGAGTCGTCGTGCTGGAGGTGGTGAGTCAGAGGGAGCTCCTGTGTGCAATGGCGAGTCCTCCTCCTGGGCGTTTGGGGCGGTCCTTTCTCAGGATCTTGTATCCTTCGGGGATGGCGGTGGCGATGTTGGGCGGAGGTGGATTTGGTCCAGGTTTCGGTGAAGAAGGCGACATCTGGCGAGAGGTTGTCGAGGAGGTCCCAGATCTCTACAGCATGTCTGTGCAGGGAGCGCACGTTGAGGAGGATGCACCTCAGGGCTTCGGCGGTGCTGGTGTCCGGCGTGAGGGCGGCGGCTGTGGGGGTGCGGAGGATGGTGAAGGTTTGTCAGCAGTGTCGGCAGGAGAACTGGCCGTGGTTGGTGTTCGACATAGACAGCTGGCAGTTGTTATTCCTTCCAGGGTTGAGTGTGTGGAGGTCAGCTGAGTCGTAGTGGTGGGTGGTCGGAGAGCCAGGGTCCCTGGCGCTGGTCACGGTCGGGTCACGGACGGGCGCAGACAGGCTTGCCTTTGGTGCGCCAGCGGCGCGCCAGCTGCATGGCTGTGCAGCGGCCGCCATTAAATAGGGAAGGGGTAGGGAAGCGCAGCTGGGAGGTGGGAGCGGGAACCGGCAGGGGGGAGGGGCTGCGGGGGCAGCAGCAGCGGGAAAGGGTGGCAAAACAGGCATGGAGGACACAAACAACGGTACAAGCAAAAAATTAAAACAGGCAAAATAAACAGAAAGACAGAAAATAACAATTACAAAGGCACAATAACAAAAAGATAGATGAAAGACAGAAAACGGGCACAAATACAAAGACAGACAACAGCGGGCCAGCAGAAGAGCAAGGCTCTCCCACTGGTCCACCAGGGTTGAGGCGCAGGTGGAGGAGGGCCTTGAACACCTACCTTCTCAGAGAGGTGTAGGGGGCAGCGGCACAACAGCGGAGCTGCTGGGGCAGAGAGCAGAGTCCCTCACCAGGAGGTTAGAGGTCTTGCTCACACGCCCGAGCAGTGGCCACCATTAAATAGGGAAGGGGAAGGGAAGCGCAGCTGGGAGGCAGGAGCAGGAACCGGCAGGGGGGAGAGGCCATGGGGGCAGCAGCGGCGGGAAAGGGCGGCGAAACTGGCACGGAGGACACAAACAACGGCACAGGTACAAGCAAAAAATTAAAACAGGCAAAAATAAACTGAAAGACAGAAATTAACAATTACAAAGGCAGAATAATAAAAATACAGATGAAAGACAGAAAACGGGCACAAATACAAAGACAGAACACAGCGGACCAGCAGAAGCGCAAGGCTCTCTGGATGAGGCACAGGCAGGAGCCTGCGGGTGGAGGAGGGCCTCGAACACCTACCTTCTTAGAGAGGTGTAGGGGACAGCGGCTGTAACACAACAGTGGAGCTGCTGGGGCGGAGAGCAGAGTCCCTGACCAGGAGGTCAGAGGTCCTCTGGTGAAGTTTGCCATGAGGTGTCAAGTGTGTTGAAAAAACTGAAGCTTTTAATAATTGATGAGGTCAGCATGGTATCCTGCTTAATGCTTGCCCTTATACACTTAAGAATGCAACAGATTTTGAGAACAAACTACGATGTGCTTGTTGGAGGAAAACATTTGATTGTATTTGGTGACCTATTGCAACTCACACCCCATAAATGGACAGCCTGTTTTCATAACACTAGTGCATATTGAAACAAGAAATTCTCTGGGGAGCATCGACAATGTAAATATTTGGTTAAACTTTGAATACAAGGAACTAGTGAAAAATATGCATCAAGCATATGATGTAAACTATGCAGAAATACTGAAGGGCATTAGAAAAGGAGTTCTAATAAAAGAGGGGAAACATGCATAGGAAAATCGAGTTATGATGAAACTATTTCCATGTAATATTACAGCAGCTGAACTAATGCACAATTTAAATCAAGAACAGAAGCCTATAGTTTCTTAAATGCCAACACTTGAAGAGTGCTCAAGTTTAATGGACAATTACTACAACTGGAGAAAGAAGATATTTTGGAAATTACAGCTATTGATATAATGGAACATCAGGGAGTCACAATGCTACTCACAGATAAACCACAAGCAAAATTGGATACTTTGAAGAAGTCTATTCCAAAAACTGCAGGATTAGAAAAGTATTTACAGGTCAGCAAAAATTGACAAGTAATTATTTACCGTAATTTAAATGTAGAGGAAGGGTTAGTAAATGGTGCAATGGGTATAGTCATTGATGTGATTAATTTCCCAAATACAGATGAGGTTGAATACTTAAACATAAATTTGATCAGATTGGCCATTGTGTTGTATGTTTTTTGCTTGTGAAATTCTTATATGTGGGGCGCCATTAATTCCAACTCTCTCCAGCATATGCTGTAACTGTCCATAAATCACAATGCTTAAGTGTACATGCAGCTATTGTTAATATTGAAAGTACTGTATTCAAAGAAGGTATGTCATATATAGCATTGTCACAGGTTGGAACATTGCCCAGTTTGTTTATTATTGATTTTGATGAGAAGAAAGTTAATGCTAATGCAAGCTGTGTAAAAGAGTACGATCGGTTAAGAAGTTTAAACGCTCCTCCTTTAGGCCAATACCCTATTTATGAGAAACAGATAATCTGTTGAAAGTGAAAGATTACAAAAGAGTGTACATATGCTTTAAAAAAGAAAGGATACAAGGATAAAGTACAATCTGCTAAGAAAAAAAAATGGAAAATGACAGAGATTTTGTAGGTTAGCAGTTGGAAAACAGTTCATGTGTCTACTGCTATGCGAATGTTCTCAATGTACTGTTTCATTTACCACACCTTGTCAACCAAATTGAACAAAAAGCAGGCATAAGATTGGGTTCTTAACTCTATCACTTGCAGCAACATTTACGGACTGACAGAACTGTAACACATTCTGCTTCAGGTATTCGAGATCTTTAAGATATATTTAGTGGATCAGTAATGCTTACTCTCAACAGTCAACAAGACACACACTAATTTATTATGGTTATGTTTGAAGTTTTAGAAGAAGAAGATGTAAATATTGATGATTTATTTGGAATGAGTTACACATGGAACCATAAATGTGAAGATTGTGATTATTCATCTACCAATAAAATAGATTCTGAGCATTTTCTCTATTTAACATTAACAGATTAAAAAAGTGTTCCTTTTGACAAATCGTTGAAGAACACAAACCAAACATGACCTGCCCAAACTGCAGATCAGATGTTATCTCAACTTTAATCCTAATGAGAACTTTGAAATACCATTTAGTAATGCTACAATGATGTGAAGTAGATGGTTCCAAATTGGAAGCTCAAATTGCAAACTTCAAAGCTGCACAGGTATCAATTTTGGGAAGAACTTTTTCTACTTTTTCTACTTCAGCTATCATTTCATGAAGGAATTAATACAACTTCTGGACCCTACACCCTAAAGAGAGAAACTGGATGGACAGAATGTAATGACATCAACCTAAAATTCAAACCAAAACTTCCTTTCAAATTACCAAACTCATATGTTTTGTTTCTTCAACCAATGTTCTAAGGAGGAATTGTGGATAAAAAAGTGGTGTACAGCATTTCTTCTATGCAGTTCATCAGTACTTTAGACATTATTCAGCCTATTTGGGTTATGTCTTTAAACTCCTCTTCATAATTCAACAGTCTTTTTATCTTCCACAAAGGAGTTAATGCCATATCTAAATACGGCATTAACTCCTGAATGGGCAAAATCCTATTACAGCAGCTTTAAGTTAAAAGCAAAAACTGCCTTTGTAACTAAAAATGACCCCTTTTGTTTCATCAACTAAACTTCTACCTACTATTGGTGGAAAAACTGCACTATGGGATGTTGTCTGTATGGATCACCATTATCTAAACATCATCTGGCCTACCTGGGGTAATGTTCGGGATCTCCAAAATTGAAGCTTGCTTTGTATTTATTTCTAAAGTTGTACTAGATATAATAATTTATCAAAATAGTTTTTTAACATATATTATTTTACGTTACTGTAGTAAGTCCAGAAAAGGAATTAATTTGTGAATTGTAGTGAGTGTAATGCATAGTGTCACTCAGTTACAGTATTGTACTGTGCAGCTATGTTTTTTTTTACAATCCATTGATTGTTTTTTCCTCACTGTTGGATGATGATTCTTCATACAAACCACTGTTTATGGTGAAGAAGAATGAAAGCTGAGAACAGTAAAAAGGAAAAATGATATTTTCACTACATTGTAATACAGTGTTACAATCTAAGTAATGTTTGTATGTATGTTGGTATGATTCTGTAATTTTGAAGATCAAATACTAACATATCTTTATGTTATTGGTTAGATATGACCATAGAACGTCTTTTTAATCGTAAAATGCTCTTGCATTAACTTCTATTAGTTTGTTTTTCCTGTTTTACAATTAAAGATTTCTGTGCAATGGAGCAGATTTATAGTCAGCCACACAGCAACTCACTCAATTATTAAGGCACATATTCATACAGGCACTTACACAACCAGTCTGTTACCCATACAACCTCCCACACAAGCAGTCATTCACCCCCACGGCTTCTCACATACCTATTTTTTCACTCATAGACAAGGGTAACTAGACAAAATATCGAAAAAAATATATAGAATGGACAGAATATCGAAGTCAAAATATAGAATGGACATAATATCGAATGGACATAATATAGTGGTTAAAAATATCGAAATGCAGGTAAGTAATATCGACTGTCAAAATATCGAAGTACATAATATAGGCATTCAAATATATCGAATTTTTAATAATATCGAATTTTTTTAAGTGTTTTCTATGTTAGTATATGTGTTAAAAGTGTATATTATTTTTGTAATGTATGTTTAATTTTTTTAAAGTAATGAATTTATGTTATTTAATTTTTGCGTAATTTAATTCCGTAGCGGGTTGTGGGTTTATAGGGGAATAGGGTGGGAAGTAATTTAATTATAGTAAATTAAATATTAATTTTTAGGAATTATTAATTATTTTTAATTTAATTTTGCGTTTTAGTTCTGTAGCGGGTTGTGGGTTTATAGGGGAATAGGGTGGGAAGTATTTTAATTGTAATTAAGTAAATATTTATTTTAATTTATTTGTATTGATAATTAATTTATTGTTAATTAATTATTAATTGGTAATTAATTTTTATTAATTGTAAATACATTTTTATTAATTGATAAATTGATAATTATTTTAATTGTATTAATTTATTATTCGGAGCGGGTTGTGGATTTATAGGGGAATAGGGTGGGAAGTAATTTAATTGTAATTAAGTAATTAATGAAATTATTTTGTGTATTGATAATTAATTTATTGTTAATTAAATATTAATTGGTAATTGTTTTTATTACTTGTTACATTTTTGGTATTGAAAATTAATTGGTTGTTAATTATTAATAGGTAATTAATTTCTAATAAACAATATTTATTAGTATTTATACATAATTAATTATTAAATATTTTGTAATTGGTAATTAATTGTAATTAATTTTTTATTGGTATTGATAATTAATTTATTTTTATTTAAATATTAAATCATTACTTTCCCTACTGTTGCACTCACTGGAGTGGGAATAGTAATTTTTACCCCTACGCTATCCAACGCTTTCCTTACTGTTGCACTCTCTGGAGTGATAATAGTATATTTTACCCTCCCGCTATCCTACGCTAAAAATATTGAATATTTTTTATTAATATTAAGTTAATATATATATGTATTAAAAAATAAAAATGTATGTTTATTCTTTTATAACTTACATTAATTATTTATTAATTTTAAGGTTATTTAAGTATTTTTAAGTATGTTTCAGTTAATTATATTTATTATTTTATTAATTTAACATTACTTTTAATACATTTAAAACATTCGATATTTTAACAAACTATATTATTTACAACGATATTTTGGATTCGATATTTTAGTACTTACCTGTTTGTAGATAGGAATTCGATATTTTGGCATTATATATTTTATCCACGATATTTTGGCAGGTCGATATTTTGGCATTCTATATTCTGTCAGTGATCCATAGACAAGATCACACCCCGCACTAATTCACTCAAAACAGCCACTGACACACCCATTCACTCATCCCTACAGCCACTCACACACTGACTCCCTCACTCATACACCAACTCACACAGCCGCTCACTTGCCATACAGCTATTTACACTAGCCCTCGTTCACACTTAGAGTTATTCACAAACCCTCTCACTCACCCATATAGTCACTCACACTAGCAGTCCCTGCTGTGTACTTCAGAAGAATGCCTTGCTGCACCAAGAATAACTGATTTGCTGTCAGAAGTCTGCCATTTGCCCTCAGAAGTAACCCCTGTTGCTTGAGACTTGCTCTTCTACTTGAACCTAGGACTTCCAGAATCACACCAATGGCTAGTTGGCTGGTGTCCCGATTAGAGCCTCAGGAACAGAAAATGTCCAACAGTCTTGAACCGCACCTGGATCCAGCCTGAGTGAGTCCTGACCCTTCATGTGGCTTTCCGCCAGTCCTGGTCCCTGGGAAGTCGCTCTAAAGGTGCCCAGATGGTCCGAATCCACAACTTGCCAAAAAGTGCTAGAGAACAGAGAGGCGACCGGGACCTACCTGCTCGCTGATCCAGCCAAGGTGCGTCACAGATCAGCCTGACTTTGCGGCAACTCCCACTACCTTCTCCTCCACAGCAGAAAATCCTGTTCAGTGTCTCCTAGCAGAAGAGGTATCTCATGGAGCCCTTGTCAGCTACAGCCTGCAGCTTCATCCCACTGGAGATTTTCCACTACCAAAAAAGAGACTAAGTCCTAACGTAAGAATCTTCTCTGTGATTTCATCAAGTGGCTCCCTGAGGATAATGCCTCCTCCACGGACACTGCTGGCTACCTTGCCCCATCAAACTTTACCTTCTCAGACATTTTTCTCCAAAATGTCTTCTAAGTCCGAAGGAAAGCGGAACCTGGGCCTAAACCACCTCATGTATTTTGGCAGTTGTAACTTTACACTCGTACAATAGGCTCTGTAAGTTTATACATTTGTGTAACTTTACAATGTGATTTATGAATAGCCCAAAGATGTGAAGTAACTCAAAAGTATAAGAATACATTTACTAATAGTAAACCTTGATGTATAGATTTACCTTTGTGAACAGACCTCCTTATGTTTTCATCTCCGGGTTAGCTCTACCCTACCTAATATACAATGTGCTTTAGTTACAAATCTATTTTTGAATTATATTGAAAATGGTCACATTTCACATGTTCAAATTGTACTACACTGATGTCTTACCCACCTAAGACAGATATGCATATAAATCGTTGTTAACCTTCCAAGATATAATTGTATCCACCAACAAGTTTGAGCAAATGATTGTCTTTCTTCTAATTTGCCATTCGATAAATAAGCCTTTTTTTTTAAAGTTTTCAAACATTGTGCTTGCTACTTAAATGAAATATATAATATTTGGGGCATTCATATAAAAAAATGTAACGTATCGTGAAAGTATATGATGTTATTAAGTCACTTGAACTTCAAACCTAAAGCTCCTGCATGGTCATAGAACCACATACTGTTTTTAAATTACCTGAGTTGTATAGTTGGGGACCTTTACCCTAAATGCCACCCTCTTTTGAGCCTAATATTTAGGAACCCCGATGCAAAAGATTTAAACCAAGCCAAACCTAGCTTTTATTTCCATTTTCACTTCAGTACTCATTTACTGTTCACTTCACATTACATCACCGCAAAGTATGCATATGGTATCGTGACAAGAACCATCGCCTTTTAGGATCTGGCAATATAAGAACTTAAGATTAAGTCTTAAATGTTTTTGCACACCAGGTTTCAGTGATTGCTCTTTCCCCCTAGTGTAGATGGCCTTAGGGCCCAAGCTGAGACAACCTGCCCACTGACAGCTAACCTTTGGCCTAGTTTCACATCAAAAAACAACTAGATCCCAATGGGTTTGTTCCTTTTACCAGCGTGAGCCCAAAGCTTTCAGAGTCCTCCTCAAGGCAGGACTGTACAAGAAAACCGAAGCAGCTGTGGAAAAATGTTTAACCCAACCCCACTTTCTTCCTCTCCTACTTCTATCCGTTCATCTATTCTCTCTCTCTCTCTCCCTCCCTCTATCTCCTTCTTTCCTGCCTCTCTTTCCCCTCTCTGACCGCTTGCTGTCTCTCCAGCCCTCTCTCCCACTCTTTAATCTCCCTCTTGAAAACCCCTGTGCCTGCTGCATTTAATCTCAGGGAGATGAAAAATGTTACAAAGGTACCAGCAGCAACCCTGGGCTTTCAAAACTAGCCCCAATGGCCATAACCCACCAGGAAAATGCCAGACGCAATAAAGGGACAGCACAGCCCTGCCCAAGGTACATCCTAGCTTTCTTATATTCTAGAACAGAATTGCCAATGCCATGTAAGTCTGCATATTTGTTGTTTCAGAAATGAAGAACTAACCTCAAACTCAAATGTTGAAGGCATTCTTCTGCTCTCCTTCAAGGCACAAATCCCTATATCATAAAGTCAAGTAAGATGCGCTTGTCATCACCTCATGTCCCAGTCGGCTATTTTCACTGAATCAAATAATTGTCTTTGACTATCCTTCTCTGTCCACTCTGTTACCTCGTGTCTCCAGCCCAGTCATGAATAATATTCCAAATAGAAACATAGAAATTATTTAAGTAGAGCTGCTTTCCTTGACCTCATCCTATTGATAGCATATGCTTGAAAGACTACTTATGAAGTCATTTTAGTTACATTCACATTTAATTGCCATTTCCTGTGGCTACCATCGAGTACCAAAACTCTGCAATTATTTTCCTTTATAATGATAGAACAGAAACTAAAGTAGGTTTTGAAAGTTTCCATCTAGTATTTAGAGAACACCTGTAATATACATACTCTGTTACTAGTAACCCCAAAACACATATAAGCACAAGTTTTAACCCCTTACCTTCTGAGGCTCTTTCACCCCAGTGCTGAGCTCTTTGTTGACTACTTGGGGTGCTTCGTGCTTAGGTCTCAACAACTTGTTTTCCACAAAATGCATCCACATCAAATTTAGGCATGTTGTCCCAATATCATGGGGATTCCAAAGGTATATAAAGAAGGGGAACCAGGAGCAATAAAGGTCCAACACATGTGCTCCTTGCAATAATCAAAATATAAATGAGGTGTGCAGTTCCTCGTAAAAGAAGTCTAAGGTTGATGGTTCAAGGGAAAGGAATATGCTCCAATCAGAGCAAGGGTCCTCACACACCAAAATGGGTGTCATGCTTCATCATTGGGCTAGCTCCTCATCGGGCCAGCGCTGCAATTCCTGACAGACAACCACAAGGGGGCTCTTTGCCGGAGATCCTTTAGTTAGCCGTATGGTGAAGTGAGGTTGAGTGGGCTAAAAATGTGTAGTGTAAAATGGTGAATTAGAATAGGTGCAGTGGTACTCAGGATCAGTTAATTTAATGAATGAGCTCTCTAACCTAATTAACAAGATATATGCTACTTTGGGATATAATGGTCCTAGATAGCCTAGTGAATTAATTGGTCTAAATGCTCAATATGTTTCTCACCTAGTTATTTCAAGAAAGATCAAGTGGCAAATCATCAGGACCTAGAAACTACCCTAAACTACATTGTGTCTGCTTTCAGTGAGTGTCAATACTCTGACCAAGATAACCAGTCACACAAGAAGTAATATGGTACATATTGTACCTTAGAACAAGTAACATTTTCAAAATTAGGGTATTGGCTCAAGCCCCATGAGGCAAAAGAAGAAGGAATGCCTATTAGCATCAAAGACACGAGAGACGTCCACTGCAAGACCTACCCCGGCTCTGCTTTCTCGAACTGCCTTGTGGGTGCCTGTCAGGCATTGCAGCACCCGCCTGATGAGGATTAGCCCAATGATGAAGCATGACACCCATTTGGGTGTGTGAGGGCCCGTGCTCCTATTGAAGCATATTCCTTTCCCTGCAACCATCGACCTTAGTCTTCTTTGATGAGGAACTACACTGTGGTGTGCCTTGTATGAATCCCATAATGTTTTGTTACCCACAGTGCCTTTCAAAACTCAAATTTTATCGAAAATCAGATATTTTCCTTACATTTCTGTGATGGAAACGTCTAGAATCCGCAGGAATCCACAAACTTCCTACCACCCAGTGGTGCTCATCTTGTGCCAATAAAACAACAGCCCCACTTGTGCAGTTGGACCTAGTTCCCGCAACAGGAATGGATCAAACCAAGGGCAATGGGAATTTCCTGCAAGGAGTACCATTTATCCTAGTTTGATCCATTCTTGGATCCATCCTATAAGTGAACCGGTTGCATTTAAAAAAAATACAACTTTATTCAAAATCAATCACAGACATGGTGGCATGTTGACCTCAGCAGGCCACCATCCCTGGGATGGCAGACATTCCTAATGGGTTGTAAACTGCGACCTACCTCATTAATATTCATGAGGTAGGTCTCTTAGCGACCCACTAGGAATCGCAAGCATGAAACAAAAGGTTTCATACATAAGGGATAGAGATTTCCGAATTGTGATTTGGATAAAATCGCTATTTGGAAATCACTATTCCTAATCTTTGTACATCTGGCCCTACGTCTATTAATTAGTTATATTCAGGTTCCTTCCATGGCACAATCACCACGTTCCTCGTTTAGATATCAATGAATCAGTGATTAATTTCATCAAAGATTCTACACAAAATCCACACAGGCAGTCACAATTTCCCTTATTCAGCTAGAAAGCCATGAAAGTATAAAAAGAAAATAAACAATGAAAATGTACATATTGTATAACAAATACACATAGTTAAAACAGCAGATAGCATCTGTTAATACACAAATGTAAAAATGCAAAAAAAACAGTAAATAAAAACAGACAAAAACTTGAGTCGAAACGTTTCATACGAGGATTTCTAATCAGACGACATCGCATATCTTTTCCTAATACTTAGAACACCTCTGATATAATTAATTACTGCATAACATATTTGTGATGACCCTTACTGCAGTAGATAATTCAAACTCATCGAGCACTGTTTTATATTAGCTTTCACAGAATCTGTACCAAGAATCGGCTTCGCAGGGAACTATATAAAGTGCAGAAAAGCATAAAGTGTGTACTGCTATGATTTGAGAGATTGTCACAAGGGCACTTCGGAAAAATTGAGAATTAAGTTCCCTTTAAAGGGAAAACTACCAAAAGTGCAATGTGCTGAGCCGAAGACATGTTAAGTAAAACCTATACTGAGCGTTATAAATGAAAACAAGTTATGATTCCGGCCTCATGAAATTGATCACGGCAGAGTGTGTAACAACTGTCTGTGTTGTTTGCACTTACTTGGTCATTACCACCTTAGAGCGATAATTAAAAAATAAAAACTTTACTTGCTCTTTTTGCTCTTTACACTCTGGTTTGGAAAAGATCTCTGGAACACCCAAACTTGTAAATAGATGTTCCACATCATTGCGCAATGGTAGCTCAGCCATGTTATTTAGCGCTAGACAATACCTAAGCACTACTAACCTTACACAGTCAGTCTCAGCCTTTCACCCGATTTTAATCCATAGGAGCAAAGGGGCCACCTCAATTATATCTTCCAGATAGCTCAACCTGATCTCAGTATGGCAAATATATGTGGTTATATTCTAAGGGACTGATAACAGTCTACCAACGAAACTGATTTTAGCCCTTTGCAAACTATCAGTATTAATATACCGCCAAACTCCTGCCCTGTATAGCCCCACCGGAATACATTTGCTCTAGTATATCTGAATCAATTCTGTCATCGGTTTATTGCATAACCTCGGGGCAAATCTGAAGATTGCTTCGGCGGTTCTTTGAAATTGATAGGTTCTTATTTTTAATAAGTGGACCTGTTAGAAATGGGGGTCTCTAGTTGGCAATGGCTGGCCACTGTCCAAGTAGGGACCCTTCTTCCTAAGTCAGAGTAAGAGGGCTACACTCCTTGATACCCCTGCTCAACCCTGTGGTAACGTAGCACGAGCAGGTAGGCTTATCTCAGAGGCAGGGTGTGAAGCATTTATGACCATACACAGTAACACAGTGAGGAACACTACAGAGGGACACCACACAAGTAGTTATAAAAAATAAGTATCTTTATATAAAGGCAGATTTATCACAAGACCAATAACTGTAAAAGCCACAATACTGTCAAAAATAGGATAGATGTTGAAGGGCTGTCAAAGATAGTTCAAAGGTTGCAAGAATAAGGTTCAAATTCAAAGCAGTGGTCTCTGCGACCCTTTCTCTCACAAAGTACCTGGGTTTAGTAGCAAAACCAACAAAATGTCGCAAAGAAGTGGTAGCGATGATTCTCGGCACGCGAGGCCGGCGATGCGTTGAAATCCTTGCCGCAAGGGAGGATGATGCGCCGATCTGCGTGATGCGTGCGGAGACACTGCGACCAACTTCTGCACGCTAGGCCGCCGATGCGATGACTTTCTTGCTGCGAGGGAGAAGTCGATGCGACGATCCTGTTGCGCTGTGCGATTGTGTTGCGATGCGAAGAGATGACGCTCCGCGAGGGAGCGACGAAATCCGGTGCGATGCGATGAAAATGGCGGACGCACGGCGTCCGCAAAGCGATGTCTTGAAGCGATGATTTCTTTAGGGGTTGCGAGCACTCAGCGACAGCAGTGCGATGATTTTTCCAGCGCGTCTCAGCTGCAGCGGCTCGCAAAGGGGCGTTAGCGATGGTTTCGGGTTGCGAGCACCCAGCGGCAGCAGCGCGATGATTTTTCCAGCGCTCTCGGCTGCAGCGGCTCGCAAACGTGCGTTAGCGACGATTTCCAGCACTCTTTTCTCTGAAGCAAAACTAGAGGCCCTGGAACTCACAGGAGCCTCATCAGCAGATAGCAATCCTCGCAGGGAGGAAGCAGGAGGTTGGTGGTGGAGTCAGATGTGCCTGAGACTCCAGCAGGAGGCTAGCTCTTTCCTAGCCCTTGGGTAATTGCTGTAACAAAAATAAAAGTTCTCTCAAAAGTTCCTTTTCCTCTTCTTCAAGGTCCAGTGGTCACTGCTGCAGGCCAGTGCAAGAAACAACACACAAGCACAAGGACAGTCACTTCCTGCAGATTCCTCCAGTGGCACGGACAGAGTTTCCTCTCCAGATCCAAAAGCAATACAAATTGTAGGGGTTTGAGCACAGATATTTATACCCCAAAAGTCTTTGTTCTCAGAAGCTACAAGTCACTGAACCTAGCCAGAACCAGTTCTGCTCAGGCCTGGAGCACTTTGTTTACCAGGCTGCATCCTTCCTTTCAGAAAGAGGGGGTCTGCTAGCAGACACACAGTAGGAGGTGGAGCCAGCATTCACCTTGCCGGGCACAGCCCTATTCAGGTCAAGGAGCCACCCCTCCCCACACTCTAAATGCAGATCTCTCTATTCAACCCAGGTCTGACTCAGCCTGCCCTGCCCCTCTAAAACCAGACAGCCAATACACATAACAGCAGAGCACACTGGAAGGCTTAGGCAAGAAAATACCTACTTTCTAAAAGTGGTATTTTCAAACACAGAATATAAAAATAAACTTCACTAAAAGATGTATTTTAATATTCTGAGCTCAGGCATACTAAATTCGTTTTTCTACCATGTTCCTGGGGCCAGTTAGGACTATAGAATGTAATAGTCAAACTGCCCATTCTAGCCTATGAGGAACAGGTAGCCTTACAGTAGTGAAAAACGAAATGGGGTGTAATTCACTACCAGGACATGCTACACACACCAAGGCATGTCCTACCTTACACATACAATGCACCCTACCCTAGGGGCGACTTACAGGATGCCAAGGGAAGGTTCAGGGGCTGGGAAGTGGGTGCACTTCACAGCCAAGATGGCAGTTCTGGACTGCACACAGACACTGCAGTGGCAGGTCTGAGACACACTTTACAAGCTGCTTCTGTGGGTGGCGCAAACCAGCGCTGCATGCCCACCAGCAGCATTTGGTTTACCAGCCCTGGGCACACACAGGCCACACTACTAGGGACTAACAGGTAAACCAAATAAGCCAATCAGGGATATACCAATTCACATAGACATATTTACCAAGGGAGAGCATATGCACTTTAGCACTGAACAGCAGTGGTAAAGTGCCCAGAGTCATAAAACCAACAGAAACCGGTCAGCAAAAATACAGGAGGCAGGCAAAAGTTTAGGGGTGACCCTGCAAAAAGGGCCATTTCCAACACAACCCCCTTCCAGCCAAAACGCAGGGTAGACCAATCACTACTTTGATGGGCTTCCCTGCTTCGGGCGATAGAACACGGAACTGGCCCGCAACTGCAGCGGCATATGCCAGCTCTACTCCAATCTGAACCCTGGTGGATCCCTCTGTCCACACTCCCAGGGCCCACTAAGATAACCAATGGGGAACTCTGCCCCTCACCTGTGGACACCACCTGTGCAGCACCTAACCTTAACTGGCCCCCAGGTGTGTCCCAACAGATAAACAATAAGCCACAGTAGCCACTGACAGTAGTCAGGGATGAGACCTAGGCCTTATACCTCTCAGGGCTCACTAAGACAACCAATGGGGAACTCTTCCCCTTACCTGTGGACACCACCTGTGCAGCACCAAACCTTAACTGGCCCCCAGGTGTGTCCCAACAGATAAACAACAAGCCCCAGTAGCCACTGACAGTAGTCAGTGATGAAATCCAAGCCCTATACCTCTCAGGGCTCTCAAACTTTTGTGGCATCAGAGAGTGAGGGGCAGTAACCCCAGGTGTCTGGCACCTTTTGTCCACTCTCCCTCCTGTCAGGTCAGGTGACGCACCCTGACACTGACCCACCAGCCCTGGGCCTGTTCCCAGCGGCGGGGCCAGAGACTGGGGTGGGCTCCCCCACATTCGGTCCCTATCTTTGAGGCTCGGTACCCTCCCACTTGGAGCGGTACCCCCCTCCAGAATTGTCAGGGCACCTGAGGCAGGTGTCCTGCATAATTCACCCACCAGTTCAGGGGTTCTATCCTGCAACTGGTATCCCAGCATAGGGTCTGTACCCTTAGACTGGGCGGAGGTCAGGGGTGAGGCTGCCCTCTCCCTGCCCCTTTACTGGGGCCCGGCACCCTCCCACCTGGAGAGGTGCCTCCATAACACAAACCGGAAGGGGCACTGTTAGCAGTTGCCCCTTTCTCCAGATCAGGGGGACACCCTGAACCTGGCCCCCAACCTAGGGTCTGTACCCTTAGGCTGGGCCTGTGCCTGGCAACCCAGGACTTCTGGGGGCGTACACCAATTCCCCCCAAGGAAAATACACTCTTCCACTAGTTCAGGGCCTTGTCCCTGCAACTGATCCATCAACCTGGAAAAACCCTCAGGTGGTACTGGGGTCAGAGGCGAGGACTCCCTCCCTCTGCACACCCTTCCAGCATACTGCACCCTCCCACCTGGAGTGGTGCTTTTAGGAAAAAAAATGGTCAGGACACTGCTTACAGTTGTCCCTTCCTCCAGGTCAGACAACACCTGGACCTGACTTACCATCCCAGGGACCAACCCCTGTGGTTGAACAACTGCCTGGCCACCCAGGACTTCCTGGGGAGCACACAGGCTCCCCTCAAGGGAAACACACCCCTCCACCAGTTCAGGGCCTGGACCCTGCAACTGACCTACCAACCTGAAAAAACCCTCAGGTTGCACCGGGGTCAGAGGTGAGGACTCCCTCCCTCTGCACCCCCTTCCAGCATACTGCACCCTCCCACCTGGAGTGGTGCTCTTGGAAAAAATGGTTGGGACACTGCTTACAGTTGTCCCTCCCTCCAGGTCAGACAACTCCTGGACCTGACTTACCAACCCAGGGACCAACCCCTGCGGCTGAACAACTGCCTGGCCAACCAGAACTTCCTGAGGGTGACACATACCTAGCGTGTCGCGTGACAGTCTGCCTGGCACAGAGCTCACGACCTCCTGTCCCTCTGACAGTGCGTGAAGATGCCCCAGGACAGAAGTGGCGTCACCATGGCCAATCCTATGAGGCTCAGCCCTTCTGGCTGGCCCCTGACCCACTGGTTCTTCCACTGGGGACTCTTTCCCCCTTTCATCCCTCAGACTGGACTTCTGTACCCTCCCCTAGGAGTGGCACTGCCAGGCACAAGAACTGATGGAGACCTGACTACAGGCACTCCCAGCTCACCTAACACGGGGGTACCCCCACAATGGACGGTCCATCCAGACAGACTAGGCTCCCCACCTGGTGTTCCCTCATGGAACCATCCAGTCCTGGGGACTGAGGTTGGGGCACTTTGGGACCTATCCCAGTCTCACTCCTGCTCCCACGAGACAGGATGTGAGGCCCTACAATCTCCTCACAACAAGGGGACCCAGCTGTAACACTCCTAACCTTTCCCAGCGCTCTGGGTTGGAAAACTTCTGAACCACTTCTCTTAGGGTCATTCCCTAATGCCTCTACAGGGCCTCTGGTACTCACCCAGAGGTCTGCCTCCTGTGCAAGTTCCCTAGGATCAGAGAACTCGCAATCTGACAGGTGTTGGCCTAGCTCTGGAAAACAGGAACTCACAATATGCTCTCCCACAATTGGATTACACAGCTCCACACAGGTGCTAACCTTTACCTCACAATCCAGTGCCTCACACACGTACCCCACACCACTCTCTTGAAATGGGCGAGACATTAACTGACTGTCTCTATCACTCAACCCACACTCTTCTGGGCGGTCCTCACACTCATACACCAGGACTTCAACCACGGGGAACCCCTCTCCCTGCACCTCTCATCCAGAGTCGGTAGAGTATCCCTCCTTTCACTAGGACTATGGGCCCCTGCGCTAGTTCCCCAATCCACCTCAGGGACACTGCACACCAATGGAGCTATCTCAGGTCCTTGAATCCCCTGGTGTAGATCAACCCCTCCTTCAAGTCAGGTGCCACATCCCTGGGTGGGTGTACTACACTGTCATCACTATATACTTCAATTTTGCTGCCACCACTGGACCCCACCCTCTCTGGGGAATCCAGACAATTAAAATTGCGCTCCAGGGGTAACCTACCCTCTTGAGCTAACTTCTCCTTTTCTGCTATCTGCGCTAGGTGCGCCTCCAGCTGGGCAATCTCTATTTGGAGCCTCTCCAATTCCAGCTGGTACTCCTCTCCCTCTGTCTGCCCAACTCCTCTGGGGACCATGAAGGGGATTGGGTGCTACCCTGTGCACCAGACCCAGCAAGGGACTCCCTACCTATGGGACCTTCCCGCCTGTCCACCAACTCCTCTGGGGACCCTGAGGGGAATCTGGCACTACCATAGGCACTAGACTCATCAAGGAACTCCCCACCTATGAGATATTCCATAACACTTTCTTCCTCCTCTTCAGACTCTCCAGAGCCAACCTCAGCCCAACTACCCTCGTGGTAGGTGTACTGGGACTCCAAGAATCTCCATCTGTCTTGTTGCCAAAGTATCAGGGATGTCTGCAGGGACAGCTGAGTCTCCTTCCTACTCACTGCTAAGCCCCTCTCCTCACAGAACATCCTTAGCTCCTCTAGACTGTAGGTCAACAGATCATCTATATAGAAGGTAGGTCTCATTTCAGCAAGACCCATTGTAGCAATAACTGGCAATATCAATAATAAAAAAAATAGGCTTGCCCGTTGTAACAATCACGGGCAATATCAATAAAAGATAGAAGAAAACTTCTCAAGGAAATGTATGCGGGTAAAAAAAATCACCGGCAATATCAATCGCAATATAGGATCAAAAAACTCTCAAAAATGTATGCAGGTACTATCACCTGGCAATATCAATAAAACATAGGCTTGCCCATTGTAACAATCACGGGCAATATCAATAAAAGATAGAAGAAAACTTCTCAAGGAAATGTATGCGGGTAAAAATCACCGGCAATATCAATCACAATATAGGATCCAAAACTCTCAAAAATGTATGCGGGTACTATCACCAGCAATATCAATAAAAATAGGCTTGCCCATTGTAACAATCACAGGCAATATCAATTACAATATAGGATCCAACAATTCTCAAAAATGTATGCGGGTACTTATCACCTGGCAAATATCAATAAAACATAGGCTTGCCCATTGTAACAATCACGGGCAATATCAATAAAAGATAGAAGAAAACTTCTCAAGGAAATGTATGCAGTTAAAAAATCACCGGCAATATCAATCACAATATAGAATCAAAAAAAAAAAAAAAAACTTCAAAAATGTATGTGGTTGCGTTATGGTCTGCACTCACTAGTAGTGTACACTATAATTATTGTATGCGATCATAAATGCAAGTCCAGATCCTCACCGCTGACCACCAATGTTAGAAATGGGGGTCTCTAGTTGGCAATGGCTGGCCACTGTCCAAGTAGGGACCCTTCTTCCTAAGTCAGAGTAAGAGGGCTACCCTCCTTGATACCCCTGCTCAACCCTGTGGTAACGTAGCACGAGCAGGTAGGCTTATCTCAGAGGCAGGGTGTGAAGCATTTATGACCATACACAGTAACACAGTGAGGAACACTACAGAGGGACACCACACAAGTAGTTAAAAATAGGATAGCTGTTGAAGGGCTGTCAAAGATAGTTCAAAGGTTGCAAGAATAAGGTTCAAATTCAAAGCAGTGGTCTCTATGACCCTTTCTCTCACAAAATACCAGGGTTTAGTAGCAAAACCAACAAAATGTCGCAAAGAAGTGGTAGCGATGATTCTCGGCACGCAAGGCCGGCGATGCGTTGAAATCCTTGCCGCAAGGGAGGATGATGCGCCGATCTGCGTGATGCGTGCGGAGACACTGCGACCAACTTCTGCACGCTAGGCCGCCGATGCGATGACTTTCTTGCTGCGAGGGAGAAGTCGATGCGACGATCCTGTTGCGCTGTGCGATTGTGTTGCGATGCGAAGAGATGACGCTCCGCGAGGGAGCGACGAAATCCGGTGCGATGCGATGAAAATGGCGGACGCACGGCGTCCGCAAAGCGATGTCTTGAAGCGATGATTTCTTTAGGGGTTGCGAGCACTCGGCGACAGCAGTGCGATGATTTTTCCAGCGCGTCTCAGCTGCAGAGGCTCGCAAAGGGGCGTTAGCGATGGTTTCGTGTTGCGAGCACCCAGCGGCAGCAGCGCGATGATTTTTCCAGAGCTCTCGGCTGCAGCGGCTCGCAAACGTGCGTTAGCGACGATTTCCAGCACTCTTTTTTCTGAAGCAAAACTAGAGGCCCTGGAACTCACAGGAGCCTCATCAGCAGATAGCAATCCTCGCAGGGAGGAAGCAGGAGGTTGGTGGTGGAGTCAGATGTGCCTGAGACTCCAGCAGGAGGCTAGCTCTTTTCCTAGCCCTTGGGTAATTGCTGTAACAAAAATAAAAGTTCTCTCAAAAGTTCCTTTTCCTCTTCTTCAAGGTCCAGTGGTCACTGCTGCAGGCCAGTGCAAGAAACAACACACAAGCACAAGGACAGTCACTTCCTGCAGATTCCTCCAGTGGCACGGACAGAGTTTCCTCTCCAGATCCAAAAGCAATACAAATTGTAGGGGTTTGAGCACAGATATTTATACCCCAAAAGTCTTTGTTCTCAGAAGCTACAAGTCACTGAACCTAGCCAGAACCAGTTCTGCTCAGGCCTGGAGCACTTTGTTTACCAGGCTGCATCCTTCCTTTCAGAAAGAGGGGTCTGCTAGCAGACACACAGTAGGAGGTGGAGCCAGCATTCACCTTGCCGGGCACAGCCCTATTCAGGTCAAGGAGCCACCCCTCCCCACACTCTAAATGCAGATCTCTATTCAACCCAGGTCTGACTCAGCCTGCCCTGCCCCTCTAAAACCAGACAGCCAATACACATAACAGCAGAGCACACTGGAAGGCTTAGGCAAGAAAATACCTACTTTCTAAAAGTGGTATTTTCAAACACAGAATATAAAAATAAACTTCACTAAAAGATGTATTTTAATATTCTGAGCTCAGGCATACTAAATTCGTTTTTTTACCATGTTCTTGGGGCCAGTTAGGACTATAGAATGTAATAGTCAAACTGCCCATTCTAGCCTATGAGGAACAGGTAGCCTTACAGTAGTGAAAAACGAAATGGGGTGTAATTCACTACCAGGACATGCTACACACACCAAGGCATGTCCTACCTTACACATACAATGCACCCTACCCTAGGGGCGACTTACAGGATGCCAAGGGAAGGTTCAGGGGCTGGGAAGTGGGTGCACTTCACTGCCAAGATGGCAGTTCTGGACTGCACACAGACACTGCAGTGGCAGGTCTGAGACACACTTTACAAGCTGCTTCTGTGGGTGGCGCAAACCAGTGCTGCATGCCCACCAGCAGCATTTGGTTTACCAGCCCTGGGCACACACAGGCCACACTACTAGGGACTAACAGGTAAACCAAATAAGCCAATCAGGGATATACCAATTCACATAGACATATTTACCAAGGGAGAGCATATGCACTTTAGCACTGAACAGCAGTGGTAAAGTGCCCAGAGTCATAAAACCAACAGAAACAGGTCAGCAAAAATACAGGAGGCAGGCAAAAAGTTTAGGGGTGACCCTGCAAAAAGGGCCATTTCCAACAGGACCCCAATGTAAAGATGAATCAAAAGTGATGCCAAGGTAATTAACATTGTTAACGGTCGCTAAAGGTTCTCCCCTGATAAAGTAAGGCCGCGTTTCAATATTTCTGGGGCCAATAACCATGATAAATGATTTACCAAAATTTACTTTAGATCTAAAGCATGTATAAAAGATGTAAAGAATCGAGCAGAATTTGCAACCTGTTCGCAGTTTTTGCTATGAAAACTGCAATAAAATTGAAATTAGGCATTTTCCAATTCGAGACATGTCTTTCCCTTTAAGAGTTGCACACTATCCCTCATATATATATATGTTAAAAACAGAAGGTGGGCTAAAATACAGCCTTGTCTAAAATCGGATTAAGAACTAATTAATGAATTGCACTCTCCACGAGGCCCATAACATGCCTTTACAGAAGGTGTCTTAACAGTGTTTCCCGTGCCTTTTCCACCCCCACATTTTCCAATAACATCCACAATTTTCAGTTTTGGGTTATAAGTAGGGTCTTGTGAATCCGATATTACGGCCAATTTGAACAAAGTTGCCAAAGAAAGTTCTAAATCAAGAGGCTCTAAAATTGGGAGTCAATCAACTTCCTCAAGTGAATCAAGGGGAGTGATAGAGCTAGATTTCTCAAATTAAGCATTGCTTTATTTTTATGTTTCAGACAGACTGCATTTAAAATGGCACACAAATTTTGGTGCAAGTGAAAACACATGGCACATGCCTAGTCAAAAGTTTTTTAAAAGTGGCACTTTTGGTGCATGCAAAGTGAAAAACATAAAATGAGGCTTGGTCATAAATGCTTTCAGTCTGAAATGCTTGTGCTGAATTAACATGTGTTTTTGCCGTGTAGAGAAAACTCGTGATTTCAGTGGCCTCTTTAGTTTTGAATCATGGAATGTGTTCTCTCTTCCCAGTTTCCTTTCCCTTATAATCTACACTCCCTGTACCTGTCTCAAGAGACTTTGGCTTTGTTGCATATTTAGTCAATGCATATTCAGTTCATAACACATCTTTTTATAATATGTATTAATTAATCAACCATGCACCAACACTACACGTGGGGCAAACACATTTTGCATGAAAAGCTATCAAAAAACATTAGAGCATGTTGCTATGAGTATGTATTAACTGTGTGCGCTTTCAAAATTTACACTAGTGCATGTTTTATGCTATGTTGTACATTGCACATGTTTGCATGTTGTGCACAAATAATAAGAAAAGCTGCTTTAAACTAATAGCTTTTGCTAGGTAATCATTTATACAGGGAATTAGTATGGGGAGGTAAAACATAATGGGTTTTATTTCGTAAATTAATACTATTTTTGTGTTTGTTTTGTTTATGGGCCCACCATTAAATGGCTGCCTAAGAATCCAGCATGGCTGAGAATCGTGCTGAAAAACGCATGCGCAGATTATACCAGCTTGCCTCAAGTGGAGGAAGAAGTCAAGGCCACCATGAACTGTACATTCTTGTTATCCTGCCAATGTATCAGTGTTTGTGGAATGTGTCCTTCCTGCGTGCGATGTGACAGGAAGGAGGAAATAGACTGAAACATTTTTCCTAGTAAATGTTGCTAAAACATATAATTGTATTAATCATTAACGCTTCTTTTGTTAAAACTGGTGTGGGTTGGATTTGCCAATGATAACAGGATGGTGAGACCCTCGTCATCTAAGCTATCCAATCAGGGTACAAGCTTTACTGAAAATTTGCAACATTATTAGAATAGTCAGCCAAGAATTAGAGTGTAAATAATGACCTCTTAGGGGGCGTGGGGGCTCGCTTTTTAAGCCTTAAGCTTTAGGGCCTTAGCCTGAGAGGGAGGAGAGGAGAAGAAGCAGATGAGATCAGACATCATATGGGTGAGGTACGCGAACGTCGCGGGTGCAGTCTGAGAACAGATTGCGTCCGAGGAGAGCTAGAGGGAGGTGGGGGCATAGGCTAGCCTTGCACGTCATATTTTTGGCAAGGCAGATCACATTCCTCTGTGGTCTTGTGAAGGGCGGGCTGTCTCGCTCCTTGTGAAGCAGCCTCTCTCAGATTGAACAGACCAGGGCAGAGAGTGGAGCTGGATAGAACAGGTAGATTTAGATGCTAAAACTATAAGTTTATGCTTTGACTAATTAATTAGTTTTGAAAAGATTTATTTGTTTTATGCATTTATTTCTCTTCATGGGAGATTTTTGCCAATTATTAATTATTGATTAGCCTTGCAAAAAACTCACTCTTGAATCATATTTTCCTGAACTTTCTTTGGAGAATTCTGATTGACATTTGTTTGCCTCATTCCCTTCCTTTATGGAATGTTTTGTATGCAACCTATAATATGTTCTGTATTAATTCAATTTTTCCTGTTTTCCAAATTCTGTAACCTGATTGATATTTGACTAATGAATAAAGGGTCAGAGAACCTTAACTTTTAACTAGAAAATAAAACCCTTTAAAATACTCACAACTCTCTTTATTGGCTTAAATATTAATTGTATTTTGATTTTTCATGTTTATGTAAAGTCTCCTGATGGTAATATACAGTGGCAAGGGTCCAGTACCTTTGCAGCGGTAAATTAGAAGGTAAATGAGGTTTTGCATTGAGAAATTACCGTGAAATTACCGCTGCATCAGTTTCTGGTAGCAGAGGATGGTTATTATCAATTAGTTTGGTGATTAAGGATTATTAATATCACCATCAACTATTTGACTAATGGTCCATTGACCTTAGGAGGAGAGTTGATCTGTGAAAATTAGTTCTAGAAAATAATTGCCCAAGTTAGATAAATGTCCAAGTCCTGATTCCTGACTCTAATGCTCAGAACCTGAAGACTGGCAAAGCAGTACTGAAAGGTGATGCAAGAAGGCGATTGCTGGAGTGGTGTGAGTATCAATAGGGTTGTGAAATGTTGTTAATGTGCTAGGATGTATTTTTGAAGTGTTGAAAATCGTAAGGGTTTTGACTGTTGGTGAAATTTTGCTCATTTTGAATTGATGGTTTTATTGATTATATTGGTAATTTCATAGGACAGGATTTATTGGTTATTGATTACATGTTTTAACTCTTCATGTTAAGTAAATTAGTGTCTTGTTCTATGTTGTCTGGAAAAACAGGTATGTACACCTGTGGAAATCCCGGGAAGGAATAGCGGGTGGTAAATGGAAGCCACACTGCAGTGAGGTTACTCGTCTGTTGGAATAACACTGAGAAGCTAGGTAGGGCTGGCAGTGTTAAATTAGGGACTATTTTCTGTGTAAAAGTGAGAGTGATTGATATCAAAGAGTTCGCTGGTGAAACTTTGGTGTTGTATCACCTAGAAAGGGTAACACTGAAGGAGTAGCAGGTTCTTCTGAGCTTGAGTGAAGGGTAAGCGGAAGGGATTTACTCGCAGTGTTTGAGGAGTAAACAGAAGTTCTTACTTTGTGAAGAGTAAGCGGAATGTGTTACTTGCAGTGAAAAGAAATCTATCCTTTGTTTAGTGGAGCAGACAGAGTAGCAAATGTTTTTATGTTGTTATTAACAGAATTTTGATTAAGAAAACTCAGAAAAATATTGCCATAAGAATTTTGTAAAGGAGGAGTCAGTAGTAGGAGTTAAACTGACTGAAATTGAAACTGACAGCATTGGAGAAAAGAAATTACATTGAACTATTGCAGAAATGAAAATGTTTGAAGGTTTAAAGAAACTGTTGGGAGGTAAAGTGAAAAATTTGTTTTTAATTGGTGATGCTCCTGAAGGAACACCCGTGCAATTTATGTCTACCAATTTGGGACAAAATTCATGTATGTGGGTTCACCAATGGTGCAAGATTACTGAAAAAGAAGGTCCTTTGAGGCTTCCAAAAGATGGTACTTTTGAATTGCAAATTATTGACAAATTAAGGGAAGTGTTATGTGAAATAAAGACACCATCTAGAGCTGCACAATTTGAGGCCTTAAGCATGTGGGAAAAGACAGCAAGAGACAAAGCAAGTGAAGATAAAAAGGTAAAGCACCAGATGCAGGAGAAAGGAATTATTGATGATAAAAAGCTTCAAATAAATAATGATTCAGGGGATGAAATAATGGATGCATTGTTAACTGAGTGTCCGCCACTTTATGTGGTTCCCATTAAAAATACTGAAAATAGTGTACCAGTAAGTACTACAGTGGCTACTGCTTCTGTTAAACAGAGAGAAACACAGATTGAAAGAACTGTGCAGACATTTCAGATTGACCCACTACCTGTTGATTCAGCACTGACAGTGATACCTCCAGGTGTTACTGCTTTAAATGTGACTGATTCAGTCCAGATATCACAAACTACAGAAGCACAGGCAATGACTAGAAAAATTGTGACTGTCCCAATTATTATGGCCCCTACTCAAAAGGTTCAAAGAGCTGCAGAAGGAGTGATTATGGCAGGGTTTATTTCAGAAACTCAGAATTTACAGATTATTGAACAGAAATTACCCCAGACAGTCCAAGCACTGAAAGGTGGGGGAGAAATAGTCTTTACAACACCAATAGCCCAGGGAAAAATGAATATATTTGAAGATGGGATTTTTCAAACCTGCTGTGAGGAAGCAGCAGTGCTTAAAAAGATAGAGAGCATGGGGGACCAAATTAACCCAGACCATGGAAAAGAGAAACAGCTTAGTGTTTTCAATTCAACATTTGAACATGAAGAAATGAACAGTCCCTGCTGTTCAAATCATGAAAATGTGAACCAGTGTCAGGAAAAAGAATTAATTTCCCTGAGTAAGGAAACAAATACATGTGCAGTAACTACACATGGTAGACTGACCGATTTGGCTCAAAAATATGAAATTAATGTTTCAGGAAGTTTTCCATTTCAGAAAAGCTTCAGGGTACATATGAATGATGAGGCAAATGAGACAATGTGTTCTTCAGGAATGCAATTGCACATTGCAGAAATGAAATATATTTTTAAATGCAATGGGTTTGAGAAATTAGGAGACAAGTGGGCAAGAAAACATGAGAAGAAAAAGAAACCACCAGACCTAGCAAGGAAACTGGATAAGAAAAAGAAACCACCAGATCTAGTTGAGGAAAATAATAAGCAGAATGAGGGAGAAGCTTTTGCTTACTCATTGAGAGAAAAGGTGGGAGAAGTGCATGTTCATGTGCCACGGAACAAAAGTGAACTTGCAGCATTTCTGAACACATTCCCACAATTGAGAGACAAACTTATGCTGTGGTACCCACAAGTAGATGGATTTGTTGAAATTTTAAAAGAGTTGTGCATTAATTTGGAAATGTTCTTTGACATTGCCATGCAGACTGAATTGTGGTTAGAATCTAAAGTTGTTGTGCAAAGGCCAGGTGAGGAGACAATGATAAGGGTTTGCATGAATGCACCATCATTTTCTGTTGTTATTGAGAAAACGTAGCAGTGATTACTTTCCTGAAGGGCAGAGTGCCAGCAAAGGATGTTGATTGGGTACAGATTAAAAGAACACAAGATGGAAGTAAAAGTGTTTTGGTCTGTGCAAATTCAGGTATGGATGTTGTACTGCTGGAAAAGGTGTCCTTTTGCCATCTTTATAACAGATTTGGGCATTGGAAGAAGAAAATAAATTTAAACATGATGCACAAACACATAGAAAAATGCAGATGCAAAGTATGCCAGTTAAGCAAATGCAAATGTCAGTTCAGAAACAGGTACCAATGGCAGGAATGTTTCAAGCACAGATGGTCCCACTAAATATGGAAAATGCTAAAATTAATTTAAAGAAGTTGTCCAGAGCAAATGTGAATTCTTTCCAGAAACAAAATCAGAACCCAGTTCAACAGGTTGCTATATTTGAAAATGAGAGTTTTAACCCTAACAATTCTGAATTTACCAAGTCCATTGTGAAAGCAGTGGAAAATCCAGACTTAGTTGTAGGAATTTTAAAAGGAGAAATTACAAACCCAGTTTTAGAAGAATTTGCACCCAAAATAGGCCCATTTGAGGAAAATTGCCAAGTTGTTGTTTGTGACTCAGACCTAGCAGGAAAACCATTATTTTACAAATTAAACAGCACAGGTTACTGTACACCAGATAATGTTAATTTTCAGATTCCTGATGAGGATGCACATTTTAAAATGGCCCAACAAGAGACAGCTGTAGCATTGTTTTCAGAAAAGACAGTTGAAAAATTACCTTCTGATTTGAAAGAAATAATAAACACAGAAATAAGAGAGTTCACAGAGAAAGATGTCAGATTAATAAAATGTGCAGACCATGTCTTATTCAAATTAGAACCAGATGACATGTATTCAAGAACACCATCAGTTGCAGAAATTTTACCCATAATTGGAGATAAACTGAGTAAAAGATTTTTCATGGAATTGATTGGAAGTTTATGTAACTTTCTGATCACAGGTTCACAGAAACTAAATGAAAAGAACAGATTAGTGCAGGAGATTAATAGCATAACTTTTCCATGTTGTCCTGTGGTACCGAATCCAGCCAATATATTTTTTCACATTCCATGTGCTGAAGAATGGCTTACTGTTATTGATTTTTGCCAAGTTCATGTCACAGTGCCATTGCATGAAGATAGTCAGGAGTACTGTCAAAAAGAAAATAAATGTCTGGGACACATAATTGGAAAGGGAGGTAGAAAGGTGTCACCAGAGAGAGTGGAAATAATTCACCAGATGAATCCACCTCAAATTCAGAAAGAAGTCAGGATATTTTTGGGAATGGTTAGCTGCTGTAGAGAGTGGTTACTAAACCTTTCCCTAGTGGCTAAGCCTTTACTGAGGCTGACACACAAGGATGTGTCTGATCCGCTTCCATTGGACAACAATTGCACCAAAGCATTCCTAGAGTTGAAAGAGAAAAAGTGTCGCGCCCCGGCACTAGGAATGCAAGTTTATTTAAAAGAAAATACACCAATTTGCAGTGAGAGGGAGGGCTGCGCTCTCTCAGTGCAGGTTCACAAACATGAATGTGTTCAAGGGTCTGTGATGTATTTCCCAATGACCTTTGATCCCAACATCAATGAAACTGAATATGAGTGTCTAGATGTCATGAAAATATGCATAAAGCCAAGATCAGACTTTAAGGATGAACGTCTGATTCAGCCCAACAATGTCCATTTTGTAGATGGCCCATATTTGAAAGGTAATAATGACACATTAAGAGCAGCACATGCTGTGCTTCCTATACATTATGTTGTCAAAGCTTCATGGCTTTCAGTAGTTACCTCAGCCCAAAATGCGAAATTGATTGCCCTTACCATAACATGCAGTATATCTGCTCAAATGGGAGTCACTGTTGTCATGGGAGAGAGAATTGCTAATTCAGTTGCACAAAATTGTATTCTGTTAGCATATGCATTCAATGGAATCTTCACAGGTGAATTAATAGAGGCTCAAGAAATTGTTTCAGAAGCAGAACAACAGGGTTGTATCATAACTGTTTTTGAAAAACGTGACAACTGCATAGTAGCAAATGTATTATTGCAAAAACTGATGCCCAGGTATAGATTGCCAGTTTCTCTGAAATCAGATCATAATGAGGTTTCAAAGATGATGAGTGCAGAACAACAGATTGGACAAAGATTCGATTGTAGCCATCAGCCTGAAGTTTCAAGCATAATAAAGCAACACAAAGACAGCACAGAGTTACAGTTTGCAAAAGACTGTGGGGCCGATTCCGATTCCGGCCGGAAATCTCTCCGACCGAGCCGGACCCGGAGAGAATTCCGACCGAATCGGACCCTAGCAGTCCGACCGGACGAATACGATGCATTCACATGCTATCGGACTCGATTCGGTCGGACTCCCATTGAAGTCAATGGGAGCCGGTCGTACAACGCGTACGCGGGCTCCCATTGACTCAATGGGTGCGAGGCGAACAAGGGCGCCCCCTCCAGCGGGTACGCGTCCATGCGCATCGCAGCATACATGCACAGGTAGGGGGGACCCATGGTTCCCCCCTGTGTGCGACTCTCGCGCCTACGCGTACAGGGGGGTCCGACGCGGACCCTCAAAGTCCGGCTCCGACAGCTCTTTCGAGCCGGACGGCGCGAGTCGGTCGGACTGCTCGCGGCGCACATCGTACTTACCCGGCCGGGAAACGTCTCGATAGCGCGGTGCGAGTCGTGTCCGTGCGAGTCGGTCGGAGCGTGTTGAAGCCGTGTACGAGTTGGTCGGCGATTTCGCGGAAGCTTGCATCGTACTCGCTCGGCCGGACCCACATACAATTCGGTCGGGAAACAGGGCTCCGAATCGGATCCGGTAAATCCAAATCCGATTCGGAGCACTACCGGCCGAGATCGGAATCGGCCCCTGTGTTTCAGCATCACCGAAGTGGCTTGAAAATGGACATGCAAATGCACTTGGGAAAAACACAGATGAAAAGACTAGCCATTGCTGTGAAGGTCTGGCTGATGTGGAGCGTGCAGTTTCTCACCAGATTGCAGCTGCTACACAAGATCTGCATAATGGATGGTGCAACGACTTTGATCTGAGAGATGCTGTGAAATGGAAAGGCCTGTTCCAAATGATCCTGGCAAAGACTTTTGTGAAATGTGGTGGCCTTCCAAATTGGGTGCAGCATGCCTCTCACACATGTATGGTCCTGTGTCCCCCTGATAAAACAGCTCCTCTTCAAGACGAGTTGCCAGCAGTGGTCAAAAGTCCACAGAAGAGGGTCAGTCAAGCTGTAAGGGAACACACAGAGTCTGAAGCAGCACTAGAGAAAACTGAAGTGGCACTGGAAAAGCAAAAAGTGGAAACTGACTCAGATGAAAGCGGTGTCCAAAGGGTGAAAGAGTCAGATGCAGCCTCTGAAGAAGAAATTAGTGCTGTGGGCCTACGAGTGGAGGTAGGAAAAAGCTGGCTGAAAGGGTATCCAAAACGTCTGGAGTGGTCCTTTGAAAAATCATTTGCACCCATAGCTGAAACATCTGAATGTGATCAAAGTGAAAATAAAAGTGAAAGGCTTGGATTGAAAAAGTGCAAAGAATTGATGGTGCTCTGTCAGTGTTTCTCAGCACGTGAGTGGTCAAATTGCATGGAAAAAGTACAGAATGCCACACTGTATGAGCCGCCCTGATGGCAAGCTGATGGAGAGCCAAGAAATGCTGAAACAATAACTGAGAATTGTCAAGAGCTGAAGAGAAAAGAATCTTTGAATGATGAAAGAAAAAGAAGATAAAAAAAAGAAAAGAAAATAGAAAAGAGAATTGTCCTGTTGAATTTTCCTTTTATTATTTGAGTTACTTATCTTAGAGAAGACTAACAGTTCCAAGAAGCTAATTACAGAACTCTGCACTAAACATTTGAGCTTGGCTATATATGATCTGATTACAGACAAGACTTGTGTTTGCCTTAGAAATAGAAGTAAAATTGTTATATGCTCAGCTTTTGCAATAAAAATGTCACTTGTAAAAATAAATAAGTGTGATGATCTACAAATCATTTGAGGTATCATGATTTGTTATCATCAAAGGGTGAGGTGATAGAGCTAGATTTCTCAAATTAAGCATTGCTTTATTTTTATGTTTCAGACAGACTGCATTTAAAATGGCACACAAATTTTGGTGCAAGTGAAAACACATGGCACATGCCTAGTCAAAAGTTTTTTAAAAGTGGCACTTTTGGTGCATGCAAAGTGAAAAACATAAAATGAGGCTTGGTCATAAATGCTTTCAGTCTGAAATGCTTGTGCTGAATTAACATGTGTTTTTGCAGTGTAGAGAAAACTCGTGATTTCAGTGGCCTCTTTAGCTTTGAATCATAGAATGTGTTCTCTCTTCCCAGTATCCTTTCCCTTATAATCTACACTCCCTGTACCTGTCTCAAGAGACTTTGGGGCCGATTCCGATTCGGGCCGGAAATCTCTCCGACCGAGCCGGACCCGGAGAGATTTCCGACCGAATCGGACCCGTGCAGCCCGACCGAACGAGTACGATGCGTCCGTATGCTATCGGACTCGAGTCGGTCGGACTCCCATTGAAGTCAATGGGAGCCGGTCGTACAACGCGTACGCAGGCTCCCATTGCCTCAATGGGTGCGAGGCGAACAAGGGCGCCCCCTACAGCGGGTACGCGGTGAAGCGACTCGCGCCGTACATGCACAGGTAGGGGGGACCCATGGGTCCCCCCTGTGTGCGACTCGCGTGGCTACGCGTACACGGGGGTCTGACACGGACCCCCAAAGTACGGCTCTGTCTGCTCTTTCGAGCCGGGCGGCGCGTGTCGGTCGGACTGCTCGCAGCGCGCATCGTACTTACCCGGCCGGGGAATGTCTCCATTGCGCGGTGCGAGTCGTGTCCGAGCGAGTCGGTCGGTGCGGTTCGACCCGGGAACGAGTCGGTCGGAGCGGTTGGGACGCCCGAACGAGTCGGTCGGCGATTTTGCATCGTACTCGCTCGTCCGGACGCGCGTACGAATCGGTCGGGAAATAGGGCTCCGAATCGGATCCGGTTATGCCGAATCCGATTCGGAGCCCTACCGGCCGAGATCGGAATTGGCCCCTTAGGCTTTGTTGCATATTTAGATAATGCATATTCAATTCATAACACAACTTTTTATAATTTGTATTAATTAATCAACCATGCACCAACACTACACGTGGGGCAAACGAATTTTGCATGAAAAGCTATCAAAAACATTAGAGCATGTTGCTATGAGTATGTATTAACCCCTTCGCTGCTAGGCCTTTTCCCCCCTGTGCTAAGCCTTTTTTTGGCTATTTGGGGTAGTTCGCGCTTAGGCCCCTGTAACTTTTTGACCACATTAGGTATCCGCGCCAAATTTGCGTCCTTTTCTTCCAACATCTTGGGGATTCTAAAGGTACCCAGGGTTTGAGGATGCCCCTGGAGGGGACCCAGAAATTAGCCAAAATACAGCAAAATTTTGGGGTTTTGGGGAAAAATGGGAAAAAAGTGCTGCAAATGAAAGCGTCTGGGTTTTTCCCTGCAAATGGTATCAAAAAAGGGTTTGTCGGGCTGAAATCAACATTTTCCCAGCTTTTAGGGAATGACAGACTTTTGTCAGAAAACCCAAACATTTTACACAGTTTTGGCATTTTTCTGGGACATAGCCTATTTTTGCTATTTTTTGTCCTTTCAACCTCCTTCCAGTTAATGGTAGAAATGGGTATAAAAGCAATAATGGATCCTGGAAAGCTATACATTTTAGTAAAGTAGACAAAATTCTGAATTCAGCAAGGGGTCATTTGTGTAGATTCTTCAAGGTTTCTTTATAGAAACTAACAGTTAGATATAGGAAAAATTAAAAATTAGTTGGAAAAAACAGCCTTTTGTGTCAACGTTTTCACCTGTAACTTCTTCTAATTATGACAGCTCTTTGAAATCAATATACCGTTACATCCGCGGGACCTTACTGGTTGTGAGGATATATAGGACATGTAGGTTCACCAAGAACCCGACGAACCCAGAGCCAATAACTGAGCAGCGACTTGCAATGGTTTTTTATTATGTACCGGGTATATAGCAATTATTTTGGGAAAATGTATACATGGAAAAATTGTTATGAAAGACACCTATGTATTTCTGAAATGGGAACAAAATGTAGATTTTAGAAACAGTAGATATTTGCACATTTCCAAAATTGGGAGTACCCATACTAGCATGAGAATTATAGGTCATTTTTCAAAATGACTTATTTTTTACACATTGTCTTTCATTTGGAAGGCAGAAATGCATCGAAAGTCAATAGGTAATAACAGTTGCTCTACAATTCTGTATTAGCCTAAGTCTCCCGATAAAAATGGTACCTCACTTGTGTGGGTAGGCCTTGTGCCCACAACAGGAAATGGCTCAAAATACAACGTGGACGTACCACATTTTCACAATGAAAAATTCCCTTTTTTTGCAAAGTGCCTAGCTGTAGTTTTTGAACCCTAGCTCTGCGGTCACTTAGGGAAACCTAGCAAACCTATACATTTTTGAAAACTAGACACCCAGGGGAATTCAGGATGGGGTGACTTGACTGGCTCTCACCAGGTTCTGTTACCCAGAATCCCTTGCAAACCTAAAAAATTGGCAAAAAAACCACATTTTCCTCACTTTTCTGTGGTGGAAAGTTCTGGAATCTGCGTGGATGCACAAAATTCCAACCGCCCGCGTACCCCAAGGTCTTCCGAAAAAAATGGTACCTCACTTGTGTGGGTAGGCCTAGTGCCCGCGACAGGAAGCAGCGCAAAACGCAACGTGGATGCACCACATTTTCACAGTGAAAAATGACCCTTTTTTTGCAAAGTGCCTAGCTGTAGTTTTTTAACCCTAGCTCTGCCGGCACTTAGGGAAACCTAGCAAACCTATACATTTTTGAAAAGTAGATACCCAGGGGAATCCAGGATGGGGTGACTTGACTGGCTCTCACCAGGTTCTGTTACCCAGAATCCCTTGCAAACCTAAACAATTGGCAAAGAAAACACATTTTCCTCACTTTTCTGTGGTGGAAAGTTCAGGAATCTGCGTGGATCCACACAATTCTACCCACCCCGCGTTCCCCAAGGTCTTCCGAAAACAATGGTACCTCACTTGTGTGGGTAGGCCTAGTGCCCGCGACAGGAAGCAACGCAAAACGCAACGTGGACGCACCACATTTTCACAGTGAAAAATGACCCTTTTTTTGCAAAGTGCCTTGCTGTCGTTTTTGAACCCTTGCTCTGCCGGCACTTAGGGAAACCTAGCAAACCTATACCTTTTTGAAAAGTAGACACCCAGGGGAATCCAGGATGGGGTGACTTGACTGGCTCTAACCAGGTTCTGTTACCCAGAATCCCTTGCAAACCTAAAAAATTGGCAAAACAAACACATTTTCCTCACTTTTCTGTGGTGGAAAGTTCTGGAATCTGTGTGGATCCACAAAATTCCACCCACCCCGCGTTCCCCAAGGTCTTGCAAAAAAAATGGTACCTCACTTGTGTGGGTAGGCCTAGTGCCCGCGACAGGAAGCAGCGCAAAACGCAACGTGGACGCACCACATTATCACACTGAAAAATGACCCTTTTTTTGCAAAGTGCCTAGCTGTAGTTTTTGAACCCTAGCACTGCCGGCACTTAGAGAAACCTAGCAAACCTATACATTTTTTAAAAGTAGACACCCAGGGGAATCCAGGATGGGGTGACTTGACTGGTTCTCACCAGGTTCTGTTACCCAGAATCCCTTGCAAACCTAAAAAATTGGCAAAAAAACCACATTTTCCTCACTTTTCTGTGGTGGAAAGTTCTGGAATCTGCGTGGATCCACAAAATTACACCCACCCCGCATTCCCCAAGGTCTTCCAAAAACAATGGTACCTCACTTGTGTGGGTAGGCCTAGTGCCCGCGACAGGAAGCAGCGCAAAACACAACGTGGACGCTCCACATTTTCACAGTGAAAAATGACCCTTTTTTTGCAGGGTGCCTAACTGTAGTTTTTGAACCCTAGCTCTGCCGGCACCTAGGGAAACCTACCAAACCCACACTTTTCTGAAAAGGTGACACCCGGGGGATTCCAGGGAGGTATGGCTTGCGTTGATCCCCCAATGTTTTCTTACCCAGAATCCCCTGCAAACCTGACATTTTGCTGAAAAAATCCCTTTTTTCACACATTTTAGTGTGGTAAGTTGTAGCATCACGGGGCTGACACAAATTTCCTACCACCCAGCGTTCCCCCAGGTCTCCCGATAAAAATGGTGCCTCACTCAGGTGGGAGGCCCAAGTACCCGTGACAGGCAAGGGCCCACAACGTATTGAGGCGACCTCAAAATGGCCTATCACAAAACGACCTGGTTTTGCAAGGCGGGTCCCATGACGTTTTGGCTAAGGGCTCGGCGGCCACCTAGGGAAACCTACCAAACCCACACATTTCTGAAAAGTAGACACCCGGGGGATTCCAGGGAGGTATGGCTTGCGTTGATCCCCCAATGTTTTCTTACCCAGAATCCCCTGCAAACCTGACATTTTGCTGAAAAAATCACTTTTTTCACACATTTTTTGTGTGGTAAAGTTGTAGCATCACGGGGCTGACACAAATTTCCTACCACCCACCGTTCCCCCAGGTCTCCCGATAAAAATGGTGCCTCACTCGGGTGGGAGGCCCAAGTACCCGCGACAGGCAAGGGCCCACAACGTATTGAGGCGACCTCAAAATGGCCTATCACAAAACGACCTGGTTTTGCAAGGCAGGTCCCATGACGTTTTGGCCCGGGGCTCGGCGGCCACCTAGGGAAACCTACCAAACCCACACATTTCTGAAAAGTAGACACCCGGGGGATTCCAGGTAGGTATGGCTTGCGTGGATCCCCCAACGTTTTCTTACCCAGAATCCCCTGCAAACCTGATGTTTTGCTGAAAAAAGCACTTTTTTCACACATTTTTGTGTGGTAAATTTGTGGCATCACCGGGCTGACACAAATTTCCTACCACCCAGCGTTCCCCCAGGTCTCCCGATAAAAATGGTGCCTCACTCAGGTGGGAGGCCCAAGTACCCGCGACAGGCAAGGGCCCACAACGTATTGAGGCGACCTCAAAATGGCCTATCACAAAACGACCTGGTTTTGCAAGGGGGCTCCCATGACGTTTTGGCCCGGGGCTCGGCGGCCACCTAGGGAAACCTACCAAACCCACACATTTCTGAAAAGTAGACACCCGGGGGATTCCAGGGAGGTATGGCTTGCGTGGATCCCCCAACGTTTTGTTACCCAGAATCCCCTGCAAACCTGAAATTTTGCTGAAAAAACACTTTTTCACACATTTTTTGTGTGGTAAAGTTGTGGCATCACGGGGCTGACACAAATTTCCTACCACCCAGCGTTCCCCAGGTCTCCCCATAAAAATGGTGCCTCACTCGGGTGGGAGGCCCAAGTACCCGCGACTGGCAAAGGCCCACAACGTATTGAGGCGACCTCAAAATGGCCTATCACAAAACGACCTTGTTTTGCAAAGGGGGTCCCATGACGTTTTGGCCCGGGGCTCGGCGGCCACCTAGGGAAACCTACCAAACCCACACATTTCTGAAAAGTAGACACCCGGGGTATTCCAGGGAGGTATGGCTTGCATGGATCCCCCAACGTTTTCTTACCCAGAATCCCCTGCAAACCTGATATTTTGCTGAAAAAAATCACTTTTTTCACACATTTTTGTGTGGTAAAGTTGTGGCATCACTGGGCTGACACAAATTTCCTACCACCCAGCGTTCCCCAGGTCTCCCGATAAAAATGGTGCCTCACTCGGGTGGGAGGCCCAAGTACCCGCGACAGGCAAGGGCCCACAACGTATTGAGGCGACCTCAAAATGGCCTATCACAAAACGACCTCGTTTTGCAAGGGAGTCCCATGACGTTTTGGCCCGGGGCTCGGCGGCCACCTAGGGAAACCTACCAAACCCACACATTTCTGAAAATTAGACACCCGGAGGATTCCAGGGAGGTATGGCTTGCGTGTATCCCCCAACGCTTTGTTACCCAGAATCCCCTGCAAACCTGACATTTTGCTGAAAAAGCACTTTTTCACACATTTTTGTGTGGTAAAGTTGTGGCATCACGGGGCTGACACAAATTTCCTACCACCCAGCGTTCCCCCAGGTCTCCCGATAAAAATGGTGCCTCACTCGGGTGGGAGGCCCAAGTACCCGTGACAGGCAAGGGCCCACAACGTATTGAGGCGACCTCAAAATGGCCCATCACAAAACGACCTGGTTTTGCAAGGGGGTCCCATGACGTTTTGGCTCGGGGCTCGGCGGCCACCTAGGGAAACCTACCAAACCCACACATTTCTGAAAAGTAGACACCCGGGGATTCCAGGGAGGTATGGCTTGCGTGGATCCCCAACGTTTTCTTACCCAGAATCCCCTGCAAACCTGATATTTTGCTGAAAAAATCACTTTTTCACACATTTTTGTGTGGTAAAGTTGTGGCATCACCGGGCTGATACAAATGTCCTACCACCCAGCGTTCCCCCAGGTCTCCCGATAAAAATGGTGCCTCACTCGGGTGGGAGGCCCAAGTACCCGCGACAGGCAAGGGCCCACAACGTATTGAGGCGACCTCAAAATTGCCTATCATAAAACGACCTGGTTTTGCAAGGGGGTCCCATGACGTTTTGGCCCGGGCTCGGCGGCCACCTAGGGAAACCTACCAAACCCACACATTTCTGAAAAGTAGACACCCGGGGATTCCAAGGAGGTATGGCTTGCGTGGATCCCACAACATTTTGTGATAGGCAATTTTGATGTCGCCTCAATACGCCTCAATACGTTGTGGGCCCTTGCCTGTTGTGGGTGCTTGGACCTCCCACCCGAGTGAGGCACCATTTTTATCGGGAGACCTGGGGGACCGCTGGGTGGTAGGAAATTTGTGTCAGCCCGGTGATGCCACAACTTTACCACACAAAAATGTGTGAAAAAAGTGATTTTTTTTCTGCAAAATATCAGGGGATTCTGGGTAAGAAAACGTTGGGGGATCCACGCAAGCCATACCTCCCTGGAATCCCCCGGGTGTCTACTTTTCAGAAATGTGTGGGTTTGGTAGGTTTCCCAAGGTGGCCGCCGAGCCCCAGGCCAAAACGTCATGGGACCCCCCTTGCAAAACCAGGTCGTTTTGTGATAGGCAATTTTGAGGTCGCCTCAATACGTTGTGGGCCCTTGCCAGTCGCGGGTACTTGGGCCTCCCACCCGAGTGAGGCACCATTTTTATCAGGAGACCTGGGGGAACGCTGGGTGGTAGGAAATTTGTATCAGCCCCGTGATGCCACAACTTTACAACACAAAAATGTGTGAAAAAAGTGATTTTTTCAGCAAAATATCAGGTTTGCAGGGGATTCTGGGTAAGAAAACGTTGGGGGATCCATGCAAGCCATACCTCCCTGGGATCCCACGGGAGTCTACTTTTCAGAAATGTGTGGGTTTGGTAGGTTTCCCTAGGTGGCCGCCGAGCACCGGGCCAAAAACCCAGGTGACCCCCCTTGCAAAACCAGATCGTTTTGAGATAGGCAATTTTGATGTCGCCTCAATACGTTTTGGGCCCTTGCCTGTCGCGGGTACTTGGACCTCCCACACGAGTGAGGCACCATTTTTATCGGGAGACCCGGGGGAATGCTGGGTGGTAGGAAATTTGTGTCAGCCCGGTGATGCCACAAGTTTCCCACACAAAAATGTGTGAAAAAGTGATTTTTTCAGCTAAATTTGAGGTTTGCAGGGGATTCTGGGTAAGGAAACGTTGGGGGATTCACCCAAGCCATACCTCCCTGGAATCTCCCTTGTGTCTAGTTTTCAGAAATGTGTGGGTTTGGTAGGTTTCCCTAGGTGGCCGCCGAGCACCGGGCCAAAAACCCAGGTGACCCCCCTTGCAAAACCAGGTCGTTTTGAGATAGGCAATTTTGATGTCGCCTCAATACGTTTTGGGCCCTTGCCTGTCGCGGGTACTTGGACCTCCCACACGAGTGAGGCACCATTTTTATCGGGAGACCCGGGGGAATGCTGGGTGGTAGGAAATTTGTGACAGCCCGGTGATGCCACAACTTTCCCACACAAAAATGTGTGAAAAAAGTGATTTTTTCAGCTAAATTTGAGATTTGCAGGGGATTCTGGGTAACGAAACGTTGGGGGATACATGCAAGCCATACCTCCCTGGACTCCCCCGGGTGTCTAGTTTTCAAAAATGTGTGGGTTTGGTAGGTTTCCCTAGATGGCCGCCAAGCCCGGGGCCAAAAAGTCATGGGACCCCCCTTGCAAAACCAGGTTGTTTTGTGATAGGTAATTTTGATGTCTCCTAAATAGGTTTTGGGCCCTTGCCTGTCGCGGGCACTAGGCCTACCCACACAAGTGAGGTACCATTTTTCTCGGAAGACTTTGGGGAACGCGGGGTGGGTGGAATTTTGTGGACCCACGCAGATTCCAGAACTTTCCACCACAGAAATGTGAGGAAAATGTGGTTTTTTGGACAAATTTTTAGGTTTGCAAGGGATTCTGGGTAACAGAACCTGGTGAGAGCCAGTCAAGTCACCCCATCCTGGATTCCCTGGGTATCTAGTTTTCAAAAATGTACAGGTTTTCTAGGTTTCCCTACGTGCCAGCTGCACTAGGGCCCAAAATCCACAGGTAGGCACATTGCTAAAAAAGTCGGAGCCTAGTGGGCTTTTTGCCACCCTGGGGGAATCGGGGAGGGGGTTTGTCTCGATATGCCCCCAAAGGGGGCAGAAAGACTGTGGCTATTTTTTGTGGGGGTGGGGGCATTGGTATGACCATTTTGGGCAGCCCCCACCCCCACGCATAAAAAAGCCTGCATACTCGCTGGCGCCTAGTGGGCTTTCTGCCCCCAGGGGGCAGATCAGGTGCCACTGCCACCATCTTCCCTCCCGGGGGGCAGAAAGACTGGAATTTCTCTGGGGGTGGGGTGGGGGTATTGTCATGCCCATTTTGGGCAGCCCCTACACTAATAAAAGAAAAAAATCCATGATTTCTAGTGTGCTTTCTGCGCCCCCGGGGGCCAGATTGGGGGCTAGAGCTCCATCTGCCTCCTGGAGGGCAGAAAGACTGTCATTTTTGTGGGGGGGGGTGGGGGCATTGGCGTGCCCGTTTCGGGCAACCCACACCCTAAAAACAATTGCGCAAAAAAAATCCCTGGTGGATAGTGGGCTTTCTGACCCTCTGGGGGGGGCAGATTGGGGGCTACTGCCCCCATCTGCCCTCAGGGGGGGGCAGAAAGGCTGTAATGGTGGCGGGGGTGGGGGCATTGGGGTGCCCATTTGGTGCAGCCCCCACCCTAAAAACAAATGCGCAAAAAAAATCCCTGGCGTCAAGTGGGCTTTCTGCCCTCCCCCGGGAGCAGATTGGGGGCTACTGACCCCATCTGCCCCCCAGGGGGGGCAGAAAGGCTGTAATGGTGGCGAGGGGCGGTGGGGGGCATTGGCATGCCCATTTTGGGCAGCCCCCACCCTAAAACAAATTGTGCAAAATAAAATCCCTGGCATTTAGTGGGTTTTCTGCCCCCGGGGGCAGATTGGGGGCTACTGCCCCATCTGCCCCCAGGGGGCAGAAAGGCTGTAATGGTGGCGGGGGCATGGGGGCATTGGCGTGCCCGTTTCGGGCAGCCCCCACCCTAAAGAAATGGTGCAATAAAAAATCCCTGCCGTTTAGTGGGCTTTCTGCCCCCCAGGGAGGCTTTCTGCCCCCCCGGGGGGGCAGATTGGGGGCTGCTGACCCCATCTGCCCCCCAGGGGGGGCAGAAAGGCTGTATTGGTGGCGGGTGGGTGGGGGCATTGGCGTGCCCATTTCAGGCAAGCCCCCACCCTAAAAAAACTTCAAAAACAAATCCCTGGTGTTTAGTGGGCTTTCTGCCCCCCGAAGGGGCAGATTAGGGGCCAATGCCCCATCTGCCCCCCAGGGGGGGCAGAAAGACTGTAATGATTGCGGGGGGTGGGGGCATGGGCATGCCCGTTTTGGGCAGCCCCCACCCTTATTTTTACTTTAAAAAAAAAATCCCTGGTGTCTAGTGGGCTTTTTGGCCCCCCGGGGGGGCATATTAGGGGCTACTGCCCCCATCTGTCCCCCAGGGGGGGAAAAAGACTACATTTTGCCAAATTAAATTGGGGGGAGCAAAGGCCCTTGCCCAAGGGGCCGCTCCCCCCTCCCTGGTGTCTAGTGGGTGGATCCCTGCTTGGGGATAGCCGTCCTGTGGCGATCCCCAAGCAGGGATCCACTGGGGAGGGGTACCATTGGAAAGGGGAGATTCTCCCCTTTCCAACCATACCTCTCCCGTCGTTTACGTGCTCAGGGGCTGAGATAGCCCCTGAGCACGTAGAGGGAAACTGAAATGAGCCTCTTGGCTCATTTCAGTTTCAGTTTCACTGAAATGACGTCAGCGCGACGTGCGCACCGATCGTCATTTCAGGGAAACCAGGGGGGGCCTCGGGAACTGGGGAAGCTCTTCCCCAGCTCCCGAGGCTCTTGTGGCATTAAGGGAATCCCTCTGGTGCCGCACCAGAGGGATTTCCCAGGCGAGGTTTCATGACGAGCTGGACTCGTCATGAGCACACGACCACTGTGTGCCATGACGAGTCCAGCTCGTCATAAGCATCGAAGGGGTTAACTGTGTGCGCTTTCAAAATTTACACTAGTGCATGTTTTATGCTATGTTGTACATTGCACATTTTTGCATGTTGTGCACAAATAATAAGAAAAGCTGCTTTAAACTAATAGCTTTTGCTAGGTAATCATGTGTACAGGGTATTAGTATGGGGGAGGTAAAACATAATGGGTTTTATTTCGTTAATTAATTCTATTTTTGTGTTTGTTTTGTTTATGGGCCCACCATTAAATGGCTGCCTAAGAATCCAGCATGGCTGAGAATCGTGCTGAAAAACGCATGCACAGATTATACCAGCTTGCCTCAAGTGGAGGAAGAAGTCAAGGCCACCATGAACTGTACATTCTTGTTACCCTGCCAATGTATCAGTGTTTGTGGAATGTGTCCTTCCTGCGTGCGATGTGACAGGAAGGAGGAAATAGACTGAAACATTTTTCCTAGTAAATGTTGCTAAAACATATAATTGTATTAATCATTAACGCTTCTTTTGTTAAAACTGGTGTGGGTTGGATTTGCCAATGAGAACAGGATGGTGAGACCTCGTCATCTAAGCTATCCAATCAGGGTACAAGCTTTACTGAAAATTTGCAACATTATTAGAATAGTCAGCCAAGAATTAGAGTATAAATAATGACCTCTTAGGGGGCGTGGGGGCTCGCTTTTTAAGCCTTAAGCTTTTGGGCCTTAGTTTGAGAGGGAGGAGAGGAGAAGAAGCAGATGAGATCAGACATCATATGGGTTAGGTACGCGAACGTCGCAGGTGCAGTCTGAGAGCAGATTGCGTCCGAGGAGAGATAGAGAGAGGTGGGGGGCATAGGCTAGCCTTGCACATCATATTTTTGGCAAGGCAGATCACATTCCTCTGTGGTCTAGTGAAGGGCGGGCTGTCTCACTCCTTGTGAAGCAGCCTCTCTCAGATTGAACAGACCAGGGCAGAGAGTGGAGCTGGATAGAACAGGTAGATTTAGATGCTAAAACTATAAGTTTATGCTTTGACTAATTAATTAGTTTTGAAAAGATTTATTTGTTTTATGCATGTATTTCTCTTTATGGGAGATTTTGCCAATTATTAATTATTGATTAGCCTTGCAAAAAACTCACTCTTGAATCATATTTTCCTGAACTTTCTTTGGAGAATTCTGATTGACATTTGATTGCCTCATTCCCTTCCTTTATGGAATGTTTTGTATGCAACCTATAATATGTTCTGTATTAATTCTATTTTTCCTGTTTTCCAAATTCTGTAACCTGATTGATATTTGACTAATGAATAAAGGGTCAGAGAACCTTAACTTTTAACTAGAAAATAAAACCCTTTAAAATACTCACAACTCTCTTTATTGGCTTAAATATTAATTGTATTTTGATTTTTCATGCTTATGTAAAGTCTCCTGATGGTAATATACAGTGGCAAGGGTCCAGTACCTTTGCAGCGGTAAATTAGAAGGTAAATGAGGTTTCGCATTGAGTAATTACCGTGAAATTACCGCTGCATCAGGAGAATAGAGATTCCTTCTATTAACATAGTAACTAATTTGGTTGCTGCTCTTCTTGCTGTGACTGAGAACAGAGTCTGTGCCAGAATGAGTGTTTTTAGTTCTCGGCCTGTCGAAATATCCCAGATGGTGGGCTTATGGTCAAATAATTCTGGCACGGGAGTAAATCCTCAACTACCCTTGGGTCTTGGAAATTGATCACCAAGCAGGCCCCTTCTGTTGTTGGGTTTATAGCCTACCCGTCCCACCCTTCGGGTGAAAAGTACTTCACCAAACAAGTGGCCTGGCCACCCTGAGGTTTTTTTCAGCTACTGCACTGCCTTATGTTTCAGATCTTACCACTCCTCATTTTTTGCCCTGGCTAATGGTGGAACAGCCTTACAGCAAACAAATGATGGACGGAATGCTAACAATGCAAACATTCTCCCCGAGTCAAAAGATCTGGGTTAAATCCATGGTGGAACAGCCTCCAAACAATGACACAAGGAGTGCAATCAGGAGGTAATAAAAGGTGCGTCTTATAACTGTATAGACTATGTTTTCCTCAATGCTACTCCATTGTGCTGATTGTAATCTCTCATCTGGTGCCCTCACAACAGATGATTTATTATAAGGGGTGCGTTCACTGGCAAATGATTTTTCCCTTTATCAGACACTTTCATATTAGTATTTGCAGAGAAATAGCCTCCTTTCAAGGACGGAGTTTCAAGGCTGCTTGTTTAGTGGAAGTCACCAAACTTATGATTTGCTTGCAATTGGGCAGAGATTTTATCAGCTAAAGTTTTAAGAGTATCACTCATTTTTAGACAAAACATTTAATCATCTTCTCTACTTTGATACAAAAACATTTGTCTAAATGCTCCATCAAGCTGGTTTGAAAATTATCAAAGTCAATAGCAGCGATATTCCCCTGTTGGCTGTATTGGTTGTTATGGGATCTTACACCATGACTAGAAGTAACTTTAGTAGCAGTTTGTCTTGCTATAGTCCTCCTAGGAATTTCCCTATGTCCCTCTTTTTTCCCCTTTTAGTAGGCAGGGAACTATATGAAACTAGTCACACACTGAGAAGTAGGAGAGTATAAATCGCTTTTTTAAGAGAGGTAGAACTGGCTAAGTACAAATCTTTGAAAAACTGCCCTCACCCTCAAAAATGTGTGGCATGCTTCATCATTGGGCTGCTAAACACACCTCTGCGCAGACCAACGCACGGGGTGGAGCAATAGGGTGGGGGAGACAATACAAACATATAGAAAGGTCAGGATCATAAAGGGAGTAGGTGCAGACAAACTAGTTAATAATTTTTTTTAATTAATGACTATCCTGAAAGGGGATCGTAGACTTTACGTTCAGTGAAAGGCATTGGCCTAAAAGCTGCGATTAAAACAGAATGACCAACCAGCCGCACCGCACCAAACGAGTTGAGAGGGGCAAAGTAACATATTTTCTTCACGTTAAGGCACATAATGTATGTAATTATGATTGCTTTCAGTTTTCTTTTCACCTGTACATATATTTTTTCTCTCTTACAGATCCTATATGGAGTGTGATTACAGGACCTATGTAAAATTACAGGTTTAGTAATCAATCTACTTATTAAGTTAGACAAGGAGGGTATCATTACGGGGATCTAATAGTCCTGAAGAAAGCTGAGGAAGACACAGGATCCGGCTGAAACATGTCGACTTCTCTTCAGAGTGGAGGGGTGAATGGTTCATAATCTACCCGCTTTACCACCATCCACTGGTATTGAGATTTTATTAATGTATTAGCCCTGACCAGGGAATCCATTAATAAAATAGACATTGGGATATCCCGGAGTCAGTTTTAACTAGTTTGTCTGCACTTACTCCCTTTATGATCTCGACCTTTCTATATGTTTGTATTGTCACCCCCACCCTATTGCTTCACCCCGTGCGTTGGTCTGCACAGAGGTGTGTTTAGCAGCCCAATGATGAAGCATGCCACAAATTTTTGTGGGTGAGGGCAGTTTTTCAAAGAGTTGTACTTTGCCAGTTCTACCTCTCTTAAAAAAGCGATTTATACTCTCCTACTTCTCAGTGTGTGACTAGTTATATTTAGAGGAGGTCAAAGAAGGAGGTCTCCTCCTCCCCCTTCTTTGTGTGTGGTTCAACTATATGAAGCTGACTGCCCATCAATGCCACCACTTTGTGAGCTGTGAATGACACAGGGGTTCAAAGTGTGGCCCAAAACTCCTCTTTGGATCTCATCTACTGTTTCATCAATTACATTTTCAGCCATCATGTTCTTTGAGCCAGGCTCCTGACTGGATATGATGATTTGTGGCATGGTACGCACAATTTTCGGTTTGCAACATCAATCCGTTAATTGACTAATCCAATTTCTGTGTTTATTGCACACATAAAAGAGGTTAAATAGATTGAGATTGAGGCAGTTTGGATTGCAACATTGTTGTGTAGTTCCTAAAAATAGATAGGATCTGCACATTTGTAGGTAACATAAACTAAGGGATTGGTGTCTAGACTGATTCTGGACCCCCCCCCCCCACAGGATATGTTAGCCTTTTAGACCAGCTAGCTCACAGTGCCACTATAAGCCCCCTAACCTTACCAAGGAGCTAATCGTTTCTGGCAACCATCGAAGATGACAACCCTTGGTCCTTCAGGGATCGTGGAAACAGTACAGGAATTTTCGCTCAGGCACTCGTACTCACTTTGTCTCAGAGAGATACATAGAATAAACGTTGGGGACGTTTTCAAAAGCATTTATTGAAGCATCGTCATTCTAGTATAAAACATGTTTGCTGCGACAATCATTAGACAGAAGCAAATGTAAAAGATTACAAGCACCAACAGAGTAAATAGAAGGTAGAATTCTACCATCGTGTGAAAAGAGTGAATATATGCAGGCATATAAACATGGCAGTAATCAAGCGTACTCCTGCTACGCAGACCCTACCTAAGTGTACCTAAGTGTACCTAGCATGTATGTGGGTGTAAAGCCAAGAATCCCCTAGCAAAGAGTCAACTCCATTACCTGATGTGAAAGAATGAAGGACCCCATCTTGCTTTTGAGTTGGACACACCACAAGGGATGTCAGAGTGCTGTGTGTTGAAGCTTCAGAAGTCCAGGACCTCAGTGTCTTGTGTCATTGTGGAAGCGTCTCCTCTGATTATCTAGTGAAGGTATGGTTGTTTTATACCATAACGATAGCCTCGGGGTGCCTACCACAATCAATATGTTGTGAGTACAATTATGTAAATGGGCCTAAATCAATACCTACAATTATGTAAAGTAATTCTGTCACCCTAGGATGAAGATGACCATGACTTGTATACAGAGTATGTTAATCCTGTTATGTACGTCATGTGCAGGGGATTTTTCTAAGAATCCTCATGCTTAATAAATGGGGCTAGTTTCAAGGAAACCAATTGACATTTATTCAGCACATAACTGGGTAAAAGGTCAGTGCTAGAACCATTATGCAGAGCAAGGTAGAACAAATGTAGGTGAAAGGTCGTTTAGCTACTTAGGCCTAGGTTGGAGTGCATAACAACATTATATTTTCCAATTTTGAATGAGCTGACCTTCCTTTTAAGCATGGTTACAATCAAATACAATAGGAGCCTAACTTTAAGTAGATTTCTGGGAAGGCAGGATCAAAATTGTATGGACAAGAGGGATGGCCAGGCCTCCCCTGGAAACACAAGGCACTCTATGAAGAGCTGCTGTGTCTGTGCCCCGCCTCCTCCACCTCACACCCCACCAGCAGTATTATGGACACTGAAGTCCATGGCACTGCGCAGCAGATAAAGAATCCCAAACCCTCTCATTTTATATACATATATAAAATCATAACTATAATACAAAAAGTACAATAATTCTAAAGAAGAACATTAAAATTCATGCTTTGAATATGATAAAAGATTTGAATATGACACATAGGTACCATCTTTCGAACCAGTAGCAAATATTTACATGTGCATCAGGTATAAAAATTAGAATTAAAGCCTTTAAAGGTGCTTTACGAATAGTTAGTGTCTCAACTTATGAAATTATGTCAACAGATACAATATCATATCATGGTTTCCGATCCTTATGATTCGGGTTACTAGTGATATCTCTACAAGTTTTATGCAATATTCTTTGATTATGTGAAGTTTCCTATAAAAGTATTCCTTCTTTGAAGGGCCATTTTAACCTTCTCTGTATTGGGACTAGTAATGGTCTCCTGTCATTTCTATACAACAGGCATAAAGTCAAAAAACAGATCAGATTTTCAGATATGTTCCGGCACATGTACAATTTAGATTAATGCCATACACCGTAAGTAATTACATACCAGTTGTAACTATCCTATTTATGTTCTTGCTAATCATAGGCAGGTGGGTAATCTATAAAGGCGTGTTTATTCCCGTTTGCCTTTATTTTTTCTCTACCATTGAAAGAAGATGCAGTTCAGGCATGGAATTGGAATTTTGTTATGGATAAAATGATGCTTTTCCATTATAACTAGTTACTTGTTTTAAAATGAATTTTGCTCCACACTAAAAACAATATATGAACTTTCCTGCCCCATGCAGTTTTGCATGTAAGGTTGTGTAATGTTGTGTGCAACAGACAGCTGAAACAATGTGTAGAGAGTCCTCACAAATGTTGAACCACTGTCAGGAGCTCAAAGCTATACATATTGATGAGAAATAATAGCAGCACTTAAGACTCATTGACTGCTCATGACATATTATAATAGCCTGCAATACCTACCTAAAAGCGTGTCTCTAATTTTCTTATGATGGGTGACTTGTGACACAACTAGTCTCCTGAACTTAAAGAAATGATGGAGCTGTTCACCTGTAATAACATATTACAGTTCAGTTCTGATGTCACAATGCCTGCTGCCAGAGCCACCAGCCAAGGGGAAAAACAGGTCACAGATCATAATTAAAACTGTTGTTACAAAAAGGAAACTGGAAGATTGTCTCTATCTTTTTGTTAAATTCTTTTTATTAGCATTTTTTCCATACCCAACAACATATTGATTACATAGCACTTCCACATCATCAAAATACAGCATATCCATATGGCTAGAGCAACACTAAAATTGTCTTATCGCTTTCACATCAAGAACAGTATAGTGATCAAGTTTTTTATGCCCAGGCGAAGCGGCAACCCTTTTATGTCTTCTGGTTTCCCACAGTTAGGTGTCTCATGGGGATTAGTTAGGTAGCATTGTCATGATGTTGTGTGTGGTGGTCCTGTTTCCCATCTGCTGCTTTAGGGGTAAGTAACAGGTATGTCTTTAGGGGCCCCACTATATCTTCGGGTCTGGATGCTAATGGTAGGAGTTCTGAATAGGAGGTTAGTTGTTCCTGACGGTAGACCAAATCCTGTAGCCATTCCTTAAACTTAGGAGCCATTCCATGACCCCATCTACACGCCATTTTTTGCTTGGCCAACAGTAATCCTAGGGACACAAAGCGCCTAACAGATGCTTCTAAGTTTGCTGTGAACCCAAGCAGCGCAATAAATGGAGTAAGGCATATCTGCGTATCCACCATCGGGAACAGGGCCTCCCCAACCTGCCCCCAGTATTAAAAATCAATCTGCATGTCCAGGATAGTTGGAGGAAATCTGCCCCTCTGTCCCGCATCTATCACATTTATGAGTAGGCCTCAGATTATAAAGATGTAGCCTTTCCAGGGTATAACACATCCTATGCAGGAACTTGAAATGAATAACCTGTAATCTGCTACTGGCTGTTATCTTTTCAGTCTGCTGACAGTAGTACTTCCACTGTGTGTCCACCAATAGAGTGCCCAAATCTGTTTCCCAGCCTATCCTCGAACCATCAGTGGTCCCGAACTACAAGGTGAGGGTACTTGGGTAAAGAAGCTCCACCGCATGTGAAGAGTTGGTGGCTTGGAGCATGCTGTGTAGTGATATTAGTGTAGATGGTTCCTTCAGGAAGTCTGGGGTAGCCTCTTTGACATCTTGCCTTAGTCTGATGTACAGTAATGTCTCTATAGGCGAATGGGTATGTTCCCCCCCAAATTTTCTTCCCTATGTCGAAACCTCCCTTCGAGATACAGTTTCCCACATGATTGTATGCTATGACGATGTAGCATATGACCGCAGGCTCCTTCATGAGTTACCGGGATGGCAGGATGATAGCCTAAAGGTAGTGCAAAGGAGTACACCATAGGTGCCTGCAGCCACTTTGCGATGACTTTCCAGGCTGCATTTGTACACGCGACAGTAGAGTCTCCACCGCCGGCCATCTCCCAGTCGACACCAAGAAATTCATGCAGTGGCAAGGGCGCCATGTAACCCTGTTCCACGGCGATATGCGACATGAAGGGGGTCATATCAGCATGCCTGTGTGCTTAAATAATATAGTTCCGGGTCTGGTGCGTCGAACCCCTCCTTAGAGAAGGGTAGAGTGAGAGTGTCCCACCAGAGTCTAGGTTGTTTCCCCCCCAAGCGATTCAGAAAAGCTGAGGTCTCATTCTTTTGAAGAATTGGCACCCCAAGTGCAGGGGATATTTATGAATAGGTATAGCAGCTGAGTAAGGATTACCATTTTCATTAGCGCTATGCACCCTGTCAAGGACAGAGGCAGAGCAATCCACCGGGTGATGGAATCTGACAGGGAGGCCATAATTTGCCCTCAATAGCTCCTCCCTATTTCTTGTGATAACTATACCCAAGTATTTGAGCTCTGTCTCACACGGATATTCTGAAATAAAAGGGGGGGTGTTGGGAGTGAGAGGGAAAATCTGAGATTTCTCCTAATTGATTGTTATACCAGAAAATTCTCCAACCTGATAAAAATCCTGGAGTATCGTACTTAGGCTGCTTTGGGGTCCCTGACATATAGCGTAATGTCATCCGCATAGAGCGACACCAGAACATGCCTGAACGGTATCACAACGCAGATTTCCGATGGTGCTGTAGGAGCATTGCTGCTAATGGTTCAAAGGGCGAAAAGGAGAAGCGACAGTGGGCAGCCCTGCCTAGTACCTTGGGTTATGGTGAAGAAAGGGGAGTGTGCACCATTAATAAGTATTTTCGTCAATGGTTTGTGATATAATAGCCACACCCATGCACTGAAGTGCAGGGGGGAAACCCATGCGTCGCAATACTGACATCAAAAAATCCCACTCCAAGGAGTCGAAAGCCTTAGCGGCATCCACGAAGACTGCCACGGCATTCAACTCCGGATCTATGTCCTGGATAATCAAGAACAAGGTACGTAAATTATGTGAGGTAGCTCTGCCCGCAATGAAACCAGCCTAATCTGGCCACACTAGTCCTTCCATCAGTAAGCTGAGCTGATTCGCCAGCAATTTGGCTAGTATTTTTACGTCACAATTTATTAAGGACAATGGTCTATATGACTAGCTATTGTCAGTGGGTTTATCTGGTTTTGGAAGGGAGATGATGAAGGCTTCCCACATAGTATGTGGAAGGGTGCCCAACTGTAATGCTTCTTCATACAGCTTTTTTAGGAATGGTGCCAGAATATCGATGTACCCTTTATAAAATTCAGCCGGGAGCCAATACGGTGCCGAAGCCTTTCCTGACCCCAGCTACATGATGGCAGCTCTGATTTCGTCTTCCTCGAAATCAGCTGCAAGAAATTCCCATTTTGTATCACTCGGCCACACAAGTTCTACAGCCTCCAGTTAAGAATCAATGTCTAGAGGGACAGATCTCTGAGTGGTGTACAGCAAGGAATAATATGTCCAGAAGGTCTGCAGTATCGCCTCAGTATCTTTTTGGAGTTTCCCTTCCGCATCTCAGTTCTCCAAGACATAATTGGAAAACCAGGGTTTACGTGTCAATCCCGCCAGCGTCTTCCCCGACTGTTCCCCCTCTCCATACCTCCTGGCCCTGTGGTATTTTCTGCTGAAAAGACTTTCCCTCTCAGCCGTATTCTGATATTGGGTGAGTATTTCCCTAATTTTGACATGCACCTCCCCTTCCTTAGTTGTAGCTAGTTCAGCCTCTAAGTCTCAGAGATTCTTCTCCAGCTCCCCCAATGTGTGTTTGATATCTCTCAGTATGCCCCCAGCTTTTCTTATACATGTGCCCCGTATGGTCACTTTCAAAGTCTCCCAGACCGTCGCCAGAATCTATGTTACGTTTGATAAAGTCCTCCAGCTCTTGCCCCAATTCTGCCCTAAAGGGAGCATCCAGTAGCGATTGTGTAGGAAGATGCCAGGACATGTAATGGTGTGTGTTCCCCAGTGAGGATACCTGCATACATACTGTGGAGTGATCAGAGTACGTGCATGCTAAGTGTTGTGTGTGTGTAATCCAGGTCCCAAGACCACTGGGCACCAGCCAAACGTCCAGCCAAGACGAACTGGAGTGCACTGTGGAGTGGTAGGTTCCCTCCCTGTCTGTTTGGTGCGTAGCCCGCCATGTGTCAATTAGTCTGTGTTCTTCCATAATCAGCTGTAATTGGCGCTGGGCCTTCATGTAATGTTGTGGCTGGGGATGAGAACGATCAAGGGTCGGTTGAATGGTAAGGTTGAAGTCTCCACCCCAGATGATATGAGAGGAGCCAATACTCATGACCAGCCCCCATAGAGTAACGAAGAATGTTTCGTCATCAGTGTTAGGCCCATAGCTGTTTACCAGTGTGACTGAATGGGACGCTAGCCTCCCCAAACCACGCTATACCTTCCTCGCGGGTCACTCAGGGATCCCTCTGCTACGTAAGGGGTGTTTTTTTGTATGAGGATGGCAGTTACTCTTGAATAGGAGGAGTATGAGGAAAAGCATCTGTGTGATGCCCAACATGCTGCAAAGTTAGGAGTAGAAGCAGGGGCCGTGTGCATTTCCTGCAGCATAGCTACGTGCATATTGTGCCTATCTAAATAAGCTTGTAGATGTTGTCACTTGCGTGGGTCACCCAACCCCCGGACATTCAACGTTATGAAGTTCAGACCCATCTGTCTGCTGCTATTGACCATGTGATCCTAATCTGCTTGGGTATGGTGGGTTAGTGTTCTCCATGGGACTCCTGCTAATACTTTCTATGTGCGAACGTCTGTCTGCTCTCTTGCATGCTCTATGTATGTTGTGCCACCAACCCACTCCCCAAGCTCTCAGTGGCAGGGCTTGCAGGATGTCCTTGTTGCTCAGCCTCTTATTCTAATTGTCACCTATATCTACAAGTGCAGCTCTCTCGGCTGCAGCAAGTGGCAACAACTTCCCCCTTACACTGTATGCAGTCCTTTAGTGTCCTATCTTAATCCAGGGGTGGGCAAAGCTCCAAACATAGAGCGGGATCCTGCTGCCACTGAGATCGGGATCTATCTTTATGTGAAACTGTGAGTCAGTTTTCCCTTCTGCGTCATGCAAGGGCTTCTCGCTGTAGGTGCCAATATTTCAGCCCAAGGAGCTTTGGCTGTCTCCGTGCCCCTAAGTCTGCTCAATATGGCGGACCCTCCAGTCTCTCCAGATGCCTAGAACCACCTCGTGCTGGTGGGGGCAGCGGGCTTGCACCACTTGGCACTGCCCTCAATTATCCAGCCCCCGAAGATGCTGGTCAATGGGGGGCACCGCTCTCCACACTGAACTCTCGAGTGCCAGGAGGGAGGCCCAAAGTGGCCGCCCAAGGTCCCAGATTGCCTTGCAGGCTTGTCTCGCACCACCCCCCAACCTCCTTACTTTCCCAACAGCGTGATGCAAGCTTCGTTCCGGTGGTCTCCTGGCACGGGCGGCAGTCTCGGAGCTGCATCCGCGCCTCTGATCTCTCCGGCCTCGCGAGTGGGACGCTGCCATGGCACAGCACTATCTCCTTGGCCGTAGCCTCCTTCACGCACAGTGGGCCTCATTGAATTTCTGCTCCTCTGTTGCAGGCCTCACCGCTCGGCTGCCTCTAACTGTACTATCCCGCCTGTGATAGCGGGGTCTGACGGCTCTTCACCCACCACTGTAAGATCTTCTCTAGTTTCCGCTTTGTTTTAACACTTGAAAAGGGCTCCCGGTGCAGGATAATGATGTTTGGGCGTCCCGGATTTCAGGAGCCTCACTAATGTGCGGCCATCTTGCTAGCCCGCCCTCTAATGCCCCCAAGATTGTTTTCCATCTTCTGCTCTGTTTTTCTAGATGAACAGTGGGAAGCAGAAAGGAGATATTATGACAAAATGTTTATTTTTCCATTTTTCTGTCTGCATGTTTCTATATATAAAAACAATTGACTTGTATTAAATTGATTCTAATATCTTTTTGCAACAGATATCTAACTGATTTTTGGTATGCTAAAATGTTCACTATTCTTCATGTTTTCAAACATCCTGTACATTGCACATGAAAGAGCAACTCACCGAGGATTTAAGCATTTTGTGAGAAGGATAATGGTGTGGCCGTAGTGGCCATGCATTATGAGGAATAAAGTCCCCCTGACGTGCATTATAACAATATTGAGTCACCTCAGAGTTTCAGGATCTTATAGAACTTGGCATTTGGCCTTGTTCCTCTATATGGTCCCTGCACTCCTCAGTGACATGCAATATCCATATAAATGTACAGAGGGTTACTTAATCCCATGAATAACAAGAACAGTAGGAAGCCACACATATGATGGAAGCATGTGATTCCTTGTTTTGTGATATCAACAATATATCAATTAAGTAATTAATTTAAAAAAAGTAGAACTGACCAGTCACAACTACATTTGGAGCAGATATTTTCCCACTGTTCACTTTCTTTGAAATGCTTTTGCTTCAAAAAGGATTACATCAAATCTCCATTTCTTATTTCATCCCCTGTGACTCAATTCCAAAGAAAGATTTCTTTGCTTCATCAATATGTTTCTATTACATTCCATGCAATCCTATTAAACACAGAAAATACACACATCTCTATGCTTCATTAATTTAGCTCTGCGTCTGAATGCCATAATATCTCAGGATTAGTTTCTTTGCTACCTTTATAAATCAATTCCCAGTGTAGTTCGGAAAGCAAGTCAAAATTTCAATAGTAAAGTGGTACACTCTTGCATGTATCATTTTGGCATAAAATTATGGGGGCTTATTTACAAGGCCCTTGCGCCACTTTTGCGTCATTTTTAACATGGGAAAAGTGATGCAAGGGGCTTGTAAATCTGCCCCATGGTTTGTATGCCGATGTACAGCTATTTTACGACTTTGACACTAAAAGAGTTCACTTTTAAATAACAAATTAATTGTGTGCATCATGGTAATGCAGTGCAAGAATGAGTCACAAATTCTATTACATGCTGTGTGTAAATATTTGCAAAAAACATGTATTCCGGACAGGTTTAATCCTTGCAAGGCCAACTCGGAGGTCGGTTGGCGAACTGAGGCCAATGAAAGAGGGATATCAAACACCATTTATTTACCCTTGTAGAAAAGACACAACTGTGACATCAAGTAGCGGGTTGGAAATGTCATTCTGCCTTCTGGAATTCATGCCGGACTGTATCATAATGGCACTTTTTACGCAGCGAAGAAGGGCTGTGCTTGAAGACGTTATCTTGAAGGTAAGTTGAAAATTAGGTTTTATTGTAGATTCACGCATAAAATGCCAGTTAACCATGGACCTTCCTTCACCAATTCCAGTCTATTTCCAACTTCCTGCTGTCCTCCCGCAGCCCCCATTCTCAAACTTCTGTCACATTCCATAAATCCTAGAGCAGGACACGTATTCGTTCATCAGTCTCAACACACATCTTCCCCCTTAAAACAACAACAAAATTAAGTCTGCTAAAAACAGGAAAATTAACACATTCCAACATTATACTTGTTATACATCAAAATAACAATTTATTATGGAATTAATAATAGAATATTTGAAGGTTTCAAGTCCGTGCAGGAAGAATTCTCAGTATAAAAAAACCCTGCTGCTGGCAAGAGTGTTTCAAAGACAAACATAGGGTCTCATTTATGGCAATTTGGCATAGGGCAGCACAGCAAGGCACCTTGCTGAGCTGCCCTACGCCAAAGTAAAAAGGGCAGGATTGCACCGTATTTAAGCAATACGGTGCATTCCTGTCCTTTCTGCCTGCCCTGGCACTTTTTCGCCAGCCTAGCGCCAACGTAGGCACCCTTGCACCATGGGTGTCTGCATTGCAGGCAGAACTGAATTTGTGCAGGAAGGGACACCTTCCTGCACCAAAACAATCCTAATAGACATTTTACTTTTTCTATGTGAGCTGCAGAAAACCCACCGCAATGCCCATGGAATGTCTTATTGGTGCAGAGTCCTGTATCATGCATGTACCACTTTACGTGGTGCAAACGTAAGGCAAGGCTCTCAAAAATAAGCCCCTAATTCTGCTGTCTTCACCATTCTGTTGCTTTTTCTCCACAGCAGTCCCTTGAACAGTGTCTCTACTTGGTCATTTTTATTTCATTTGTTTCTTTCTTCTCTGATAACATCATTGGTAGAAATCACCTTTGGAATATATTAATTATTACTGTCATTCTCGTTTAAACTCTGATATCTGTGGTCTATAGATGGAAGACTCGACTCCATTATATTCCTAGAACTTATTTCACTCTGAAAACAACGAACTATTCAATTTTTCACATCCAACAGGCTATTCAGCTCATTTGCAACATCCTCAAAATTGATTCTAGATCTTTGACATCACATATAATTGGAATTAGGCCTCTCTCTGACAGAATATTTGCTCACTTAGGGCCTCATTTATGGTATTTTGTCGTAGGGCAGGCAGTAAGGAACCTCACTGGCCTGCCATACGCAAAAGTGAAAGGGGAAGAATGCACCATATTTAAGAAATACAGTGCATTCCTGTCCTTTCTGCCTGCGTTGGCACCATTTTGGCAGTCTAGCTCCAACGTACGCACCCTTGCACCATGGTGCAGTGGTGCCACTGTTGCAGGCAGGATTGTTTTTGTGCAGGAAGGGGCACCTTTCTGCACAAAAACAATCCTATGAGTCATTTTTCTCTTTCGATGTGTGCTGCACAATGCAGCACACATGGAAAGAGGAACAAACGAGGAGAAACTAACATATTTCTCCTCGATACGCCCCACCTAAGGAGGCGTACGAATTTGACGCTTCCCCATGTTTACATCACGTTGCAAATCTTGTGCAGCATCAGACACTATTGGTGTTTCGAGGTAAACCCCACCGCAACGCCTGTGGAATGCCTTCTGGGTGCAGAGTAAGGCAAAGGAAGCGATTTGCGCTGCGTTGCCTTACTCATGATTTTTTAGGCCAATCAAAGCCACCCAGGGTGGCTTTGCGTGGCTTCATAAATCATTTTCAGAGTACTATGTCACGCATGTACCACTTTACATGGTTCAAAAGTGACGCAGGCTTCTCATAAATATGCCCCTTTGTCCTCATGCTCACCTTCTTTGCTCCCAACCTTAACACCGCACCTCTCACCCCACCATGAACCATTTTGTATCTATTATCAAAGAATTTAGAAACTGTTTTCCACAAAACAAATGGTTTGCAAATTCCTTTCTTCCTCACCAAATATGAAGAAGTTGCCTTGCAGGCAAGTTGAAGATGAGATTTGATTGTAGATTCGTGCAGATAACGCCAGATATCGATGGACCTTTCTCCACCAGTTGTAGTCTCTCCCCAACTGCCTGTCACCCCCTACGCAGTCCCCTGGAGTGTGACAGACGTTTGAGCATCAGCAATAACAGCATGTGTACTTCTTCTTTGCGTCTTGGGCTCTTACATTAACTCAAAACATATCTGAGTTAATGCATGTTTTCCTGGCAGTACATTTCGGAAACACAAAGAGGCAATGACTGCTACTGGGATTCCGAGATCTGTCAGCAAAATATTCATTAACTCAGAGATAGGTGTGTGCTCAAGACGCCAAATAACTAGAAGCGTACAGATGTGTTCTGCACTGGCGCAGCACCGAAGACAGCATCATGATAGGGCCACAGTTGGGCTGCAGGCTATGGTGCAGCTTTCTGAGCTGGGTGGGCTGACATGACCAACCATGAAAGACCCCCCCCCCCCCTATTTTAGTTGTGACGTCCTGCAGCGTGGACCTGGTTTGAAGATTTTTGCCTGGGCTAATTTTGGTATGCAGTCCGGTTCTCCTGGACCACTATATAAAAGTAAATGTTATTACTATTACAAATATTGTGTAACACATAATTTAGGATAACAAAGCGCTTTATTGATCAGTCACAATTCTGTTACAGCATTTCTGCCGCTTGTTTCGAATACAATGTCAATTTCTTGACTGATTGTTACAGAACTAAGCATTAGTTTGGTTAATATCTTCAAGGTCGTTACAGTGATTTTACATTTGTTGCTGTAGTTTCACACTCCACATGGCTCGCTTGCACATCTCCTTTGAAACAAGCCTCCTTCCTCTAAATATAACTAAAAGTTACTTTTTTCAATTAACTAATTCATTACATTGTGTCATCATTCCGTTCCACTGTTCTTGATTGGTCAAGGCACAGCGAGTAAAACTGAAAAAAAATCACTTAGTAAGGTGAGCTGCCATGACCCTAGAGGAAAGAAAGCTACATTTGATTCATTAAGGTAATTGTGCAGAAAGGCAAACACTTCTTCAAGAGCTACTCAAATCTTTTGAAGGTCAATCAAGGTTTTTTAGCTTTATAAGAAACAATATTTTTTTATGCCGCAGAAAGCTGGAAATCTAATGCACAATAGGTCCTTCTGTTCTCATTTATAATTCTCGGAGTCGCCATTTTACGAACAACTGCAATTCGAGCACTATTCATCTCCCGCTCATAAGCAATGATTTCAAAAGAATGAACTAACAAGGCAGTATGATATTTCATGTACACCACAACACGAGTGCCCTCTTTAATTTGAAAACGGAGACTTCTGCAGTAATGCTCTATGCCCATTAATTAGTATTGTAATATCTAACATCGGAATCGAAACAGTTCATAATGCCTCCTATGACTGATTAACCTGATATGAATATGAATAATTAACCTTCTGCTTTCCTCGACAAAGTATTTATTACTTGTTTTTTGTCTTTCTCAATATACATAAAACGTGGAACAACGCCTGTGTCCACAACAGTGATATTGCTACCCCTCATGGCAAACACACATTTTTTTTAACCAGGCCATATTTAGGACTTCAGGAATTATGGTCAACTTGCAGATACCCTGGAGTAATGCGTGTCAGGTGTAACCAAAATGTTATCACAAATCCTGATTCAGTGAATTCTGCAATCCTCTCTGAATGGCTGAGATCCAGGGATGAAGGCCTCCCAAGTCTAAAAGGAAGATCATCCTGGAGTGATTCTGAAGTCATCTGATGACTTCAGCCAGGCTATTCCTGCAATTAACTGGGGATGTCATCCGAAGCCATCCTGAAGTATGCCTATAGGGCAGAATATTTAAATGGGATGACTCCTCGAGTCATCAGAGAAACTACTCCAGGATTAGTTCCCGATTACTTCAGTGGAAAAGATGTGATGAGCTTGTACTGCTGCCGGATGATCCCATGCTGATTACAGGATTAGGGTGGATTACTCCAGGATGGGTTCCTGATTACTTCAATGGAAAACATGTGATGATAATGTACTACTCCAGAATGATCCCAGGACGATTTCAGGATTAGGCTGGATTACTCCAGGATGGGTTCCTGATTACTTCAATGGAAAACATGTGATGATCATTGACTACAGCAGGATGATCCCATGATGATTTCAGCATTAGGCTGGATTACTCCACGATGATCCTTTGAGTATTTCAGGATGGGGCTGTATTATTACAGAATCCTCGTGATGACTTCAGAATGAGGCTGCATTACTCATGGATGATCCAAGGATAACTTTAGAATGGGACTGGGACCGTACTAGTCGATTAATTCATGATGGGGATGTATTACCGTAGGATGGGTTCTGGCTGTGTTACTGCATGGCGGTTTCAATATGCAGATGTAATATTCTACGAGGATCTCGAGTAGTAATACATGTTTGACATACACAGGATGTTAAGAAATATACAGTTTTATTAGTTCGTTAGCAGAGCAAATAATTGTTACAAAAACAAGCATTGACTCCCCGCAAATCATGCATCCGTCCAGTTCACAGCTACTGGCCTCAGTCAATGTTGCTGATGAGCTGCTTCAGGCAGTGGGTCTCTGGTGGGCTGAGGTACAGGAGTCAGACTGCTGGCAAAGCGGAGTCCAGTCACTGTGCACTCAGTGACGCTGGCAGGACCAGGCACGTATGTCTTGGCCCCCTGGCGCCCTCACAAATGGGCAGATGATGTTTTCTTGATCCGGCTGGGGGACTGTGAAGTGCACTCCCTCCAACACGTGGAGAACTGGGCATGTGTAATTTGCTTCTATCCGGCAGGTTCGGGCGATTACCAGTGCCTCAGCATGGGGGGCCGGGGATCACACAGTATTTAAGAAATTACAATAGACATCCTCCTTTTCGATGTCATGTCCGATGCCAGTGAGTCCGTCACACGCTATAAACTAAAAAGCACATTTGTAGATTAATACTCAGATGGCACTGTTTCACTGACACTTTTGTCAAAGTCTGCCTGTTATTTTATGTGATAAAAGCCACACTCTGTCTGCAGACACGTGGCTGGTGCTGGCTTCAGACACAGGTGGTCCACTTTAAATGAAGGTAAAGTTTTGTTCGCATAGCTGCCAAGGTTTCAGATTGCTACGTGTGACATTTTTATAATTTCAGTGTAATTATGAGTGACATTTTAACCACTATGAGTGACACTTTCTCGCGAGTACAATCAGGCAGTAAAGATGAGGGAAACATGTACATTTCAGAAATGACACCCATTTGAGCAAGAAGAAACTAAGAAAATCTTAAAACTGCTACAAGTCACAGAAATGGAAGGGCTCTAAGCTAGTGCATTTGTAAACTGATCGTAATTTTGAAAATATGCAATGTATCATTGGTAAAGTCAAGTGCTTTCAACAGGGTTATCGAACATCTCCGCTGTGATAAATCCCTGCGGTAGCATTAATTTAATAACGACTTACCTTTTCTCTAGTAAAGTCATAACACTACACTGCACAAGCTAGGTAAGGAAACATTAAAAAAAAATTATGTAGCTGCCGCTGTCCTTGAGAAGTGTCTCTATGTGTGTTACACTCATTGGCTCAGCCGGCAGCATGCACTCTCAGCTGCTGTACAGTAGAAAAGTCAGTCTCTCCGTAGTCGTAACGCTGGTAAAGACCTCTGAATGCAAAACTGGTCAATGAAATGCATATTTGTATTTTGTGTATTAATGAGACCCTTTTCTCTGAATTAGCGAGCTTCAAACCTGCATGGATTCTGTTAAAAATTGCTCTAAATTAGATTTGCAGTCCCTTTGCTAGCCGAGTTTTAGAGGGGCGTGCCTGCCCTAAACATCACCTGCTCAGCCTCTCCCGGACTTGGAGCACGTGTTGAAGGAGAGTTTTAGTGTTGCCAGGCGACTGCAACAATTATTGGGGGCCGGGCTGGTGCACTGGCTGAGGGAGGAAATAAACATCGGAAAGCACCAGAAATGAAAGTGCACATAGCTCAGGACTGGAACAGCAACTTATATATGGCAGTTACCGAGAAGTATTTTTAAAAAGATGTCATTGATGATTTTTAGTTAATACATTACCTGCTCTCTCAGGCACTGATTATTCATCATGTCACTGGGCAGCTGATCCCTGCTGGTGGCGCCGCAGCCAGTGGGCTGGGTCCCGGTCGGTCGTGTGAGATATCACCGCCCCAGCTGTCAGCTTGCTGCACCCACTCTCACTGCGACTGGCCCCGGCGCTGCCTCTACTGTAACCCTGGCCCGTGGTGCTGCTCGGGCTGAATGGTGCAAGTGGGCTTTGATTCCATTTCTCGACCCTCGGCCGGCCCGGGCTCCGGTTTGGAAATAATTATTCGCCGGCGGGGGTGGGGTGGGGGGGGGTGCCATAGATAATTTAGCCCCACAGCTCAGGCGGCCCGGCAGCAGCAGGTGCGATCAGTAGTTCGACCTTTCTAATTACGCTCCTACCGACCACCGCTCCTGTCATCAGGCACGGCAGGCTCCAAATATATTGTACAGATCATGGACTACCTGCATCACCCGGAGAGTTCGACGGTGTTCACAGTCTCTAAGACCGTTGGTAACTAGTGCAGCACTGCAGTCTTTGCGTGTTAAGCTAAATGTGCACGTGAAGTGTGTGTGGCTGCAAGTGCGGGTAGTGTGTGCGTGGAAGCACATTTGGAATTTAAAGCATTATCCCGCGGTGCGCTGGCAAATTATTTATTGTCCCTCACTCTAGACACACTTACTTTTGCAGCGGCAGCCAGTGAGAGCAGGTACACGGCTGCCTGGCTCGCCTCTCTCCTTGTGCCTGGGGACCTACTGCTCTGAGCAGCCCAGCTGAGCTGCCAACATACCACCTCTCCGGCTGCCGCAGGGAGGCATCAGTTAGCCCCGGTGGGCCTGGCTGGGTCGGGTTGGTCATGGTGTCGGTCGCCCATTACCACAGCAAGATCATTGCAGGCAGGCGGCAGTGAACACAAAGTGGGTTCATGGATGTCACCGGCTGTGCGGGAGCTCAGAGACTGGCAGGGTCCCGCGAGTGGTGTGTGCGGCGGCCGCCATTGTGAAACAACAATGAAAGTGAAAGTGCACACGGTGCGCAGAAAATAACAAGCATTGGCAAAGGTGCAATGCTGCTCCTGGGCACCTCTCTCCCTAGAGTACCGGTGGCGAGCGGGCAGGGTGGGGGGGGACCGAGAAGTTACAGTCTGCAGGAGGGGGTTTGGGGGGAAGACAGGGAAGAAAATAGTGCAGGAGTAAAGGGGCCGATAGCTGTGGAAGGATACAAATGACGACATGCTCGTCAGGAGGTGGGTCTAACAATGCCCAAAACCAATCGGAAGGCAGCATTTAGGACCTAAGCCAATGAAAAAGATGGGCCGGTCAGTGGGCGGAGCTTCCACGAAGCTTCCACACTATAGTGTATACTGAATGCCTCGCAAAGTCAACGCTAGGCGAGACCTAAAAAGCAACTGTTTGGAAATAAACTGAATGTGGGATTTATTATCGGCATAGCACCCAGGCCTTCTAGCATGCGTGCACTGTAGGTTTAATCGCAGAGTTGAAAATGCAGTAATGTGTAAATGTTTTTCATTATGCAGTAAAAACGAGATTCTGAAATCTTCCAAAGGGTTGAACGTCTCTAAAAAAAAAAATAAACTAAAAAGTTGGACATGTTCCTGAAGCAATCAATAAATCATCCTAAAATTATCACGTACCAGTCTTTTTAATTAGAAGACTGTGGTGCTAGTCAAGTAATCCGACAGTCATTTTCAAACAATCCTAAAACCACCAGTAGCTATGCATCTTGTGAGGTAATCAGGTACTCAGTTTCAAGTCATCCTCAAATCATCAGGAACAGTCACACCTTGTGAAGTCATCAGATAATCATTTTCAAGTCATCCTGAAATCATCAGGGTTAATCACATCTTGTGAAGTCATCAGATACTAATTTCCAAGTCATCTTCAAATCATCGGGCTCAAGTTTCTAAACTCTGCTGATGACTTTAAGAGCTTGATGACGTCTGATGACGTGAAAATGACTTCTAGAATAGTTGGATGATCTTTCAATGACTCTGGGATGGCTTCTAAAGTAATCCTGTTTGACCTGGGCTACCCTAGACAACAGAATTTTATCCATGTGTTTACATTGCCTACATATCAGCATTTTTCAAAAACCAGCCAGTGTCCTCTCAAGGGACAGTGACGGCTTTTACAAATGCTGACATGCAGGGAAAATATTGGCGAGAGCTTGCCGTGATCACTCTCTGTTCCCACGGAGGCCATCTGATACAATTTTCAAAGTTGAAGCTGCCTCACAGGGACAGATTACCATTTGAGCATCAACCCACCCAAGAGATTGGTAACTGATCAATGGCTTGCAATTCACAATAAGGCGGTGACACCCCTTTCATGCCCATCTTGTGTGTGATTTAGAAAGTGTCACAGACCTTTTATTTTGAGTTGGATAGAATTTTTTGACTTGCAAAAGGGGCTTAGTTCATTGCAAATACATGGCCTGAATAGCCGGGTTTGCAACTGCAAAACTGTTCTGTACATTGGGCCTGAAATGCCCCACATTGCAAGGAAACTTGGGGGCCGATGTATATCCTTTTCTTGCTGCTTTATACATATTAGCCCACAGACTTGACACCTGTGAATCAGCTGTAGGTGCTCGGGGCCTAATTTATGTGATTTTGCCATAGGGCAGTGCAGCAGGCCTTCCTGCTGCGCTGCGCTGCCCTACGGCAAAAGAAAAGGGCAGGAATATGCTGTATCTATGAGATCCAGCGCATTCTTGTCCTTTTCCCCTGCATCGGCACACAATGGGCTGCCGTGCACCAACGCAGGCAACTTTGCAACATGGTGCAAGGGTGCCTGCGTTGAGGGGATGATTGTTTTTGTGCAGGAAGGGAAATCTTCTTGCACAAAAACAATCACAATAGGCTTTTTTCCTTTTTCTATGTGTGCTGCAGAATGCAGCACACATAGAAAAAGGAAAAACGAGAAGAAATAAAGATATTTCTCCTTGTTGTGCCTCCCTTATGCCTCCCCTGGGGAGGCGTAAGTTTTTGGCGCTGCTTCACATTCACAATTTCTCATAAATCTGGGGCAGTGTCAAAATGCCATGGATGTTGCTGGGTACACCCCCAGCAACACCCATTGCACACCCTTTAATGCAGAAAACTGCATTAAAGGGGACATCATTTATGAGGCAGCTTTAAGCCAAAACAAGTGGCTTAGTGCTGCCTCCTAAATATGGAGCAGGCTCCTGCGCCAGGGAATGTCACAAAGAGTGACACTCCGACGGCCCAAGGGGCCTCATAAATAAGGCCCTCGATTTTTAGAATTTCCTCCTCCAGCAGAAAACCCAGGGGCATATTATCAAGGGCTTTATCGCCGCTTTAGCGGCACTTTTTGCCGCTAAAGCGGCGATAATTTTATCGCCCTATTAGCAAGCTGTCGCTAACAGGCGTTAGCGACAGCTTTCAGGCGTTAGAGGCCGCGTTTACCATCGCCTTGCATGTCAGCGATAATTATCGCTAATGACATGCAAGGAAGGCGTTCCCTACTAAAAGCGACTGGAAACAGTCGCTAACTCCACTACCCCCTATTAGCAAGGCAGGCGAAGCGATAAAATAATTCGCGCTAAGCGCGTTTATCGCTATATTTTATCTCCTGCTAGTGAAGATGACTTACCTGTTTAAAGTATAGGAGGTGGATTCTAATGCTGAATCCACCTTAGCGATAATGCGAGAATATCGCTGCTTTTCCAGCGATATTCTCACATTTTGCCGCTATCGCTGGAAATATTATCGCTATGGAGATAAACCTTGTTAATAGGGTGTTATCTCAGCGATATTTTCCAGCGATAGGCGGCGTTAACCAAAGTCGCGCTAAGCGCGGTTAGCGATAAATATCGCTATTCCTTGCTAATATGCCCCCCAGTTCGTCTGAATGAGGGACACACCCAACGTATACTCCTCCCCAGAGAAAAGATCACTATTGTCCCATTGACAGACTACGGGAAGATTGCTGGTTGAATACATCTGAATGACTTTCTTGATGTTTCCTTTATGCACAGAGCCACATCTGGTGTACACATGAAAATCTGCTGCTGTGCCTTAAGTATTAGCTTCTGGACTGTCCTGCAAGGAAAAGCTTTTCCATGATGTGGAGGAATCCAGCAAGTTCTTTTTTTGGGAATGATGACGCCAGGAAGAGAACCTGCTTCGGAAGTAGAGGGATCAGCAGCCACCTGAAGTCTTTGAAGAGCTCCCTACTATCTCCCGCTAAAATCTGGCTGCCTGATTTTTTTTATCTTGATGCTCCCATTAGCAGTACCTTCTACCCACTCGTTACCACACCTGTGCACGTAATTCCAGTACATGCCCTTCCATGAACAAGAGACGATGCCCACTTTCCAGTATTCCCATCACTCTCCCTCAGTATCCCTCTATGTAAGATTAGGGTTACAAATTCACACTTGGGTGGTAGGCAGTGGTAGGCAGTTGTATTTTGGACATGATCACGGCAGCTCTGATTCGGGTACACAGAGCAATCCCTCTTGACCCAAAAGCTGCAGGAAAAACTAGGTAAAAGGACAGGCATATTAATATCACTTTAGTCACAGCCCATTGAATAAATCCTAGCTAATATACTTGGAGAGGTCGCTGTGGTTAAACATTCAAATGCCAAGAACCCTCATTGTCTGCAATCAGTAATATGAGTAATATGATATGACTCACACAGTTTTGCATTCAATAACAGTTGGGCTTATATCCCAGACCCACCCATAATGTCCAGGAGCTTCTGGCTTTCCTTGGTGTGCCTATTGCTTAGTACCCTGGATTTTCCATATGCAACTTAAGAATTATATTGTTTATGCAATATATTTGACTGGACAACTAAGATTATTGTGTGTGGCTAATGCTCAATAAAAACAAAAACACTTTTATAGGGTTGTTAAGAAATACTGCCCAAGGATTGTTTGTGAACATTCGCAGCAAAAGTTTTTTTTTTTATTTAGACCAGCAATATTGGAAAAAAATGGATATGATTTAGAGAAAAATGTGATGCAATGCTTCCTTCCAACTACCTATTAGGAATGTTAATGCCACCATGTGCCTAATAAAGCACACTAGGCTAATTGATTTGGTCAAAACTAGATTTAATGTAAAAATATGAGTTTATATAAAGGAATGGGATTTTCACCCAATACAGTTCTAGGAAATGTTTTGTCAAATTGCACAATTGAAGCGCATTGGACCAGTGTCACATATAAAACTTAATATAATGTAAAAGCGATTTTACAGGGGGTATTGAAGGATTGGATGTTCTCACACAATATTATGGGGGGGGTATTGTTGCAGGTTGGGCACTTTAGATGCTGCCCTTTCTCAGAAGCACTAACTGCTGTCTCCTGTCCTTCTTTCCACAATGTCTTTTCTAGCACTCCCCATGTTCCCTTGGATTCGAATTAGTACTCCCACCCCCTACCACTGTACTCCCTCAGGCATCCGATGTCCCTACCTATTTTTAATACAATTCTCATTCCATTTCATTGCTTTGTAGATAGATTTGAGCTATATAAATCACATACATACATGCATCACTACAAAGTATCATTGGCCAACAGCGGTTAGGATCCAAAACCAATTTCACATTTGGAGCCTTACATTCTCCGATATTATCTTACCGTTTGCTTAAAACACTAATTAAAGGACACATGATAATTTTGAATGAGTAGCTTCAATGGGGGTTATTTTTGACTGGGAAGTGTGAACATTGTTTGATTTTATTGATCTTTAGAAGCAAATGAACGAGGCAGGGAGCCTGAATATTTTCAGGACAGTAGATGGAACTTACGGATACATGCCACAGTTTGAAGGACACTGGAGATAGCCCTGTTAGACCTGGCATCCTTAGGGTGGTCTTACCCCAGACTGTTCCCTCTTACCTCCTCTTTTTGCTGATTCTTTTTGTGGCCTTAGAGCTCTGAGTACTTTACCACTGCCAACTAGTACTAAAGTGCATGTTTTTCTCCCCTAGAACATAGTGTTATTGATGTATCCACAATTGGCACATTTAATTTACCTGTAAGTTCCTAGCACAGTGCACTACATGGGCACTGAGCCTGTAAATTAAATGCTACTAGTGGGCCTTTCAGCACCGAGCATGCCACCCACACAGGTAGCACTTTAAACATGTCTCTTGCCTGCCACTGCAGAGCCTGTGTGTACAGTGTATACTGTCACTTCGACTTGGCATTTGAAATCCCTTGCCAAACCTTAAACTCCCTTTTTATTACATATAAGTCACCTCTAAGGTAGGCCCTAGGTAGCCAATAGGACAGGGTGCTACGTAATTATAAGGCAGGACATGTACTTTTAAGTTTTGCATTTAGTGGTAGTGAAAAACTCTCAACCTCGTTTCTCACTACTGAGAGGTCTACCCCTCTCATAGGTTAATATTGGGAATTCCTTATTACACTTAATTCCTAATTGAGTGAAGGTAGGGATACCATGTTTAATACCTCTGGAATGGTGATGACAAATCCTCTTTAATGGTAGTTACCCTTCTGAAAATGGCACTTTTTGAAAGTCGGACATTTTCCTGCTCTTAGCTCTTTGGTGTCTACTGCCTGTCTCTGATCACTGGCTGGGCTGAGCGAGAGTTCACTTTGTGTATTCCCCCTAGACAGTCCCACATAAAGTAAGGGCTGTGTGTGCCTGCGTGCATCTTCCCGGGAGGAAGGAGGGGAGGGCTGGGCACAGCCTCACACTTACACCTGAATAGGTTGTGCTCTAACCACAAATATATGCATACCCCACACCCCATAGTGAGCCTGGAGCCAGGGCAGGATGAAGGGACCTGTCTGCACTTCAAAGGCCCTTCTTTGAAGCCACTCTCACTTGAAAGGCACAATTGGGTATAAGTGCTGGACCTCTGACCCTACCAACTCAATACACTTCTGGACTTGAAACCACTTTTGACAAGTAGAAGGACTGCTATGCTGAGGATTGCTGCTTGCTTGACTCCTGTTCTGGAAGACTGCTGCCTTGCTGTGCTCTCTGCTGCCTACTTGCTCGCTCTGACTGTCCCAGAGTATCTTCAAGGACTAGCTGACTAGCCTCCTGTTCTTCAAAGGTTTTAACCGTGCTCCTGTGCCTGGATCATTGGAAGTGACTCAAGTAAAGTGGTGTTTGCTCCTGTAAATTGATGAATCCTCTGATGTGACGAGCAGAATTGATGTATCGCACTTGGGGTCTGAGCAGCATCACCAGAACCGCCACATAGACCACAGCAGTGCTACCACCACTGAAAGACAATTGACGCATCCCTTCGACAAGCGTGGAGAAACCTGACACATTGGATATGGTGGAATCATCGCATCACGGAACTGACACTTGTCTACAGAATCTGGTGCATCGCTATCAACGTGTGAAGAAACTCAATGGATCTTTTCAACTATGGGACTGATCAATGCATCGATCAACACATCCCGCATCTTGGATACTTTTGCTCAGCAGGCCCTGCATGGGTCCTGTAGCCGACCAGCACTCCATCGTGGTCGGCCTGAACTCTTGACTTTGTCCCGGTCCAGCGTGACCTGATAACCCCTTTAAGCGCTATTTGCTTCTAAGCTGCATTTAGTTTTTTTTAATTCATGTATCAATTTCTACTTATTGTATTTTTGTCGTATTGGTCTTGTTTTATTTATAAAATGATAATCTATTTTTCTAAACCTGTGTGGAGGCCTTTTGTGGTGTTTTCACACTGTTTTACTGTAGTTGTGTTGCACAAATACTTACCACATTGCCTCTTAAGTTAACCCTGACTGCTTTGTGCCAATCTACCAGAGAGTGAGCACAGGTTAATTTAATATGTGTATCTGACTCACCCTGACTAGGATTGTGGTTCCTCCTTGGACAGAGTGCATACTGTTTCAACCAGAAAACCAATTTCTAACACGACCCTACAGCTAAAGGTTTTGTACATAAGAAACAGGAAGCTATAAATTAGGGCCCAACTAAAATGGTTCTTAAAGTTGCAGGTAAAATTTCAAAACTAAACTGTGCATTGAGGAATTTTCAATTAAGGTTTGAATGAATGGGCTAATTTCTTTGTCTTTCTTTCAGCTATTTCTTCAAGGAATTCTATCAAATTATGTAGATTACAAGAATGATTTTTTAACACCATTGGACTTCACTACATACAACATTTATACTTTGAAAGTAAATGCCTTTTTTTTTGCATGATCACCCCCAAAGTGTGGACTGATGGTGCTGTTTTTTCAACTCTGAGAGTGCACTGAGGCCTGCTAACCAGACCTCAGTGCCAGTGCTTTGACTCTTAAAAGTGTAATGTTAGATTGGCTATACCCAGTTGGTACAACTTTACTTATTTATAAGTCCCTAGAATATGGTACCAGAGGGACACATGGCCTGTAAGCTAAAGTGTCCCAAAAGGGCTGCAGCCTGAATTGGGCCACCTTGGAAGTGATAATGTGAAAACATGTCTCCGAGCCTGCCACTGCAGACTGGCAGAGCAGTTTGAAACTGCTAACTCGACTTTGCCATTTAAACTAATGGCTAAGCCCAAACCTCCCTTTTTAATATGTATGTCACCTCTACAGCAAGCCTATTGAGTCCTAAGGCAGGGTGCTGGATTTTGAAAAGCAGTACATGTACTTTTATATGTTCTAACAGTAACAACCCCAAAGTGTCATTTTTACTATGTAAAGGCTAATAACCCCATTGGCCAGTACCGGGTTCTAGTCTGAACACTCAGCTGTGCTAACGTCTGAATAGGACTAATAAAGTTGGTACTTCAAGGTATCAAATTGATTGCCAAATAAAGCCCGAATTGATGCCCAAGTCAAATTCAATGCAACCTTTAAGTAAATTCAACTTTTACATAGTTGCCACTCTGTTGCCCAAATTTTCCTGTGGCCACATGTGGATGCTGGCAACAAGACAGCATTCTGCCCTCCTGTGAAGAATTGTGAACAATTCTTAGAAGTAGGAACAACTCAGGCCTGCTGTTGGAAGAGGTGTCACCTCTCCTTGGTGGTAAGCTATACAATTTGTAAGTGCAAAAGCTGAGATTTATTGGGGAAGCTGCATTTGAAAGGCAAATTGTGGACTCGCTGGAAAGGGGCTGCTCCTTTGTTGAGGTAGACAGGTTGGCATCTGGGACAGAGAGGGGAGACCAGTTGCCAAACTGTTTTTTTCCATGGGCATGTAAGCCTTAGGTAAGCACACCTTTAGGGTGGGCAACCAAGCTCCACACGCTGAAAGAGAGATCTCCCATTTTGGGAGTGGGCAGAATACAGCACTCTGGGATAGCTAGATGCTACACTTCACAGGAAGTCATCATCAGGTGGCAAAGTTCCTAAAAGCCCATTGGTTATAGACTGCCACATCCCTGAGTACATTTTATGGGCATGAATCAGTGCATCGCACATTTGGGCCCAAGCAGCGTCACCGGAACTGCTGCATTGCCGCTACCGCTGAAGGACGATCGATGCATCCCTTTGACAAGCGTGGAGAAATCCGGCACATCGGCTATGGAAACAACACATCACAGAACCGACACTCGTCTTCGGAATCCGGCTCATTGCCATCACACTGAAAGCCAAAGTAGCCTGTTCTGGCCAGCCAACAGCCACAATCACTTGACCGCCGTTGACTGCTGACGTGCAGCCTGAATGAGCACGTCCTAACACTCAAATATTGCGCCAGAGTCGGCTGGACATGGGTAAGTCATCCGAGTGCAGTTTGGCCACCCACGATTGACACTAACCTTCATCAAAGCAAGCTGCTGGTTTCACTGTGGCCAAAGACCAGTAGTTCAATGGCAACTGGACTTTTTCTGGGATAAAGAGGACTTCGAGGGACATTGACCCTTGTGACCAATGTTGCCCCACCTGGACCATGTACCAAGGAGTAGCCCCAAGAAGACCCCTGTCGACACCTGCTGACCACACAGCATCCTCAGCATTTTACAGCATCTTACGCATTTTGTCACTTGCATTAGGACCACTCCATTGAAGTCAAAAGCACTTTGCCCATAGGGCCTGGAACTGGACTTGAAACTGCTTTGATGCCAAGGTAACTGTCATATTTCTCCTCGCTGGCCCTCCTTCCTCCCCCCGTCGGATTGTGTTGCACAAAGCAGGCCAGAGTAGACTAACTCAACTCTTTAAAAGCTCGAAGCCACAGCTACTCAAGGTTGAGCTAAGGTTAAGAAATGAGCCTGACTGGACTCAAGTTGGTTTTGTTCCTGTATTCCACAGTGAGATCGCACAACCACACCATTTAATACTCCACGATTCCCCACATACCAGATTTTTATACATGAATTTTTGCATATGTATACAAAAAAACACAATGCATATAAAAATAATGGGGTAGGTGTTTCCCACAACTGTAAGTGCAGGTGTTTAAAAAAAATTGTTGCTATCCGTAGACACTCCAGTCAAAAATGACTTTACAAATGGTGCTTCATAAAACAGCTATGTGCACTTTGTGTACACCATGTGGAGAATAGATTAGTGAGTTAAGTGCTCACAGCTGACATTTGTTGTTCCATACAGGTCACTATTGTGAACCTCAACAAGGACAAACCAGTCATTCATTCTTCTAAGATTGATAAACTGACCACAGTAGAACCTGCAATCCATAGTACCTGGGGATGGCAACACTGCAGTGTTAAGAAGAAGTATTGGAGGAAAAGCTATTATTATTATTATTATTATTATTATTATTATTATTATTATTATTATTAATCCTGACTGCTTTAGTGTGGTCTGTCTCCAAACTGTTTGCCTTCTCTCCTTCTGTTTTGATGACATTCATTTATCACTTGGCCACTGCTAATCAGTACTGAATAACTTGTGCTCACTCCTTTAAAGCTAGACCTGAAACAGTGCGTAGGGCAGGGTGCATTGTATGTTAAAAGTTGGACATTTAATTTTGAGTTTTACATGTCCTATGAGTGAAAAACTCTTAAATTTGTTTTTCACTACTGCGATGCCTACCTCTCCCTTAGGATAACATCAAGTGGCCTTATTACATTTAATAAGTGATAACTTTTGCTTGGGGACTGGTAGAAATATAATGTTTGGTCTCTAAAGGATTGTACTTTAAAATCCACGTTAATCGTAAACTCAAATTTTAAGCCACAATTCTGAAAATGCCAAATTTAGCAAGTTGCCATTTTCTTGTCGTAATCATTTGGTGCCTTCAGCCTGTGTCCTTGATCTAATGACTAGGTGTAGTTGGATGCTGGCCTTTGTGTATGCCTCCCAGACAGTGTCACAAAAGGGGACCATATGTGGGCAGGATTTGCCATTTTCACAGGATGGGGGGTGGAGCAGTCACCTACCACATTTGCACTTCAAAGGAGCTGCCTCAGCATACTCACAAAGGACTTCACACTAGCATTTTGTCACCCCAGACTTTCTTGGACCAGGGTAAGGAGGAAGGAAATCCAGAGCCATCTATGGGGGTAAAACTCTAGAAGTTTCCCTCACTTCAAAGCTGGCACCAGATATAAATAGTGCACCCTGATACTCACTCTTCACTACACTCCTGGACCTATGGATACTACAGAAGAATGACTGTCCTGCGGCCAGAAGACTGCCTTGCTGCTTGCAGCCTGTCTTGCTCTCTGAGAAGGAAGACTGGACCTGCTCTCTTCATCCCAGGATGAGTGCTTAAAGGGTCAGTTGGCTGATATCTGGTTAAGAGCAACAAGGACATAACAAGCACCAGAGGCCTCCCTGCAACTGCCCAGCTGACCTGCTGCACTGGACTTTCCTGTACCTGCAACTCGACCTTCCTGAGCGCTACTGATCTCTGCAGGAGTGGGCTACTGATTCCGAAGAGGTGCCTCCCCAGGTCCTGGGCCCTTGGCTGGCATTACTTGAGCTCTTCCTGGGAAAAAAAGAAGAAATCCTGAAGTTTTGGTCTCTTCGGAAATGTGAATGGGCCCGTTCATGCCAAGATCTTGGTGCCTGTGATGACTACCAACACAAAGCTTCAGTGGATCTGACTCTTCACACTACAGCAACCACCAGTGACGACAATAACATGAGATCTCCACGGTGACTGCCAACGCGAACCTCCAGCAATGACCATCTGTGATGCTCGACAGGATCTTCATGCTACAGTGACGACCCTCTGCGATGTCTAGCCTGCTCTTTGCGATACAGGGTGACCATCCGGATGCTCTCCTCACTCCTCAGAGCCTCCTCTACCGCAAACTGGATTCTTTGCACTGTAATTTGAGAAGGTAACTTTTTCAGCGGAACAGATCTGATCACTGTATCTGGCCTGGGCTCCTTTGTGGTCAGTCTGAACTTGTTACTTCCCCAGTCTAGCATGACCAGATTACCGTGAGTGAAGTTTGTGTTTTCAGGTGCTATACTCACCTATATCTTTGAAATTGTATATCTCCAGTTCTACTGATTGGATTTTTGTCATTTTGGTGTCGAATAATTTTTTAACGTTTACTCTGTTTTCTAAAGTGGTGTGGGAGTTTTCTTCTGTTGCGTTTTCACAGTATTACTGTTTGTGTGCTGCATAATTACTTAACACATTACCTCTAATTTAAAACTGACTTCTTTTGTGTCAAGACACCTGAGGGTTAAGCACAGGTAAATTTTATGACTATTGTGGTTCACAGATGATGTGGTTGTTGCTTGAGAAGGATTTCACCCCCCAGCCAATAACCCAATTTCGCATGTTATTATTATTATTATTGTTATTATTATTATTATTATTATCACCACCATTGTTTTGTAGTTGATAATTATTGGTGTTCTTGTTCAAAGGCAAATAAGCATGCAATTTCAAATATAGTACATGCTGCACCTATGCCATTCCGCATGCTCAAATTTCTATGAGCACTGATCAATGTCTATGGTTGTTAGGTGACAAGTCGACTGAAAAGGGTCATGTCACATCATGGGTTTATTCCTTATGGGAAGGTGTTTTACAACAACCCTGGCTATGGCCAAACTATGTATCTTAAGGAATAGGAAACTCGATCAGTCACCTACGATAAATGCACGGGTAAAAGACTATGGGGTCGATTCCGATCTCGGCCGGTAGGGCACCGAATCGGGTTTGGCTGAACCGGATCCGATTCGGAGCCCTTTTTCCTGACCGATTCGTACATGCGTCCGGGCGAGCGAGTACGATGCGAGCGCGTGCGAATTCGCCGACCGACTCGTTCGCGGGTCCCAACCGCTCCGACCGACTCGCACGGATGCGCCTCGCACCGTGCAATGGAGACGTTCCCCGACCGGGCAAGTACGATGCACGCCGCGAGCAGTCCGACCGACTCGCGCCGTCCGGCTCCAAGAAGCAGTCGGAGCCGTACTTCGGGGGTCCGTGTCGGACCCCCCTGTACGCGTAGCCGCGCAAGTCGCACACAGGGGGGACCCATGGGTCCCCCCTACCTGTGCGTGTACGGCGCGAGTCGCTTCGCCGCGTACATGCTTCAGGGGGCGCCCTTGTTCGCCTCGCACCCATTGAGTCAATGCGAGCCCGCGTACGACCGGCTCCCATTGACTTCAATGGGAGTCCGACCGAATCGAGTCCGATAGCATACGTGCGCATCGTACTCGTTCGGTTGGGCTGCTAGGGTCCGATTCGGTCGGAAATCTCTCCGGGTCCGGCTCGGTCGGAGAGATTTCCGGCCTGAATCGGAATCGGCCCCTATGTGTCCATTGAATCACATGAACACCTGATATATGCAGGGTGGCTTTTCCTGGCCTTGTAAACATGGGGCAGAGAAATGCGCTGCCAGTGCGTCACAAAAAGTGACTTTCTGGCAGCGCAAGGGGCTTGTAAATCTGCCCCTGTAAATGGGTCATGCAGCTGAACCTTTTTCCCCTTAAGGCTTAGTACCTTGGTTGTGCCACCATTTCTCATAACATACAACCTAATCTCATAACCCCCTTAGCAATCCGGTTATTCAACCCATTCGGATAAGGGCTTCCAAATTCTTATTCCCTGTTTCTTCGCCCTATATCCCTTTTGCCTACATATAGCTTTCTCCAGATTGTATGTAGCCAGTAGGCAAGCCACCCATTGCTGAACTGAGGGGGGTGCCGGGTCAAGCCAGGCTGATGCAATGCATAGCCTATACACAGCCATTGCTAGTGGTTAATAAGGCACCTCCTTCCTTTTCATTCAGCCTAGATATTCCCAACAATATTAATGGAGGGTCGACCTCGACCTGAAGCTGTAGTTTCTCGTTAAGAAATCCCTTGATCTACCTGATCAGGGGCCCAAGCTCTCTACATGTTGCAGACATGTGAACTATGTCTGCCTTGTAAAGTGCACATTGTGGGCAGTGTACTCCTTTCCCCTTGCTCCATTTTGCTATCCTGTTCGGTGTATAATAAAGCCCGAAACAGGTCTTGTAAAATTGTGCTTGGAGATTAGCAGGTGTTAAAATTGTCTGGGTGTTTAAAAAGATTTTTTGGAAGGTGACCCCCAACCTCTCCTGCCACTTAATGGAACATCTTTCCATATTGTCTTTGGTATGCTCATTCAACAGCTCATAGACAGTTCCAATCCTAGATGGCGGGGCAGTATTAATGTATCCACAAGTTCATTGTTCCCGAAATTCTCATCCCCACCCCCTTTTTCTGTAAATAATCTCTGATTTGCAGGTATTAAAAAAATTCCCTATGAGTGAGGCCAAAATTTGAGGCCATAAGTAATGTCTTAAACCTGACTCTTTTATAGTATCCGTAATTTAGCTGGTGCTATAGGCATCCCTAGACAGCAGGACCAATCACTAGTTCTAATGGGGTAGGGTATATTGTTTGCGTCCTACTATTATCTCTTCTCAAGAGTGTTGTATAATGTGTAAGTGAGGCCACCCACCAGTATAACTTTAAATTGGGGAGAGCTAAACCACCACGCTCTCTGGGCAATGATAAAAATTTAAATGCTCTTCTTGGCCTCGAATATGCCCAAATGAATTGTGCAAAAATGTTCTCAAATTTTTTAAACGAAAAATTTGAAAAGGCGAGAGGTATTGCTCTAAAAAAATATAACAATTTAGGGAAAAATATAATTTTAATTATATTGCTTCTACCAATAAGTGTTAAATGTATGTGGTCCATTCTTTTTAGCGCTTTTCTAGTCTCCTCCGCACAAGACCCCGTGTTTTCCTTTGCCACCTCATCCAGTTCAGAGCTAATCTTGACCCCTAGACAGTTTGCCTTTTTAACAACCCGGTTATCGTCGAAGGAGCTGAATTCATTATTAACTATCTGGGTCTTTTCCCGGTTCAGGGCATATCCTGAGAGTGCGCCGTATTTTTGTGCTTCTTCTTCTATCACCCAGATAGCCTGTTCTGGATGTGGAATCACAACGGCTTTGTCATCGGCATAAACCAAGACTTTGCTCTCATGCTCATACCTTACTACAGGAGGAATATTGTGGGCCGATTCCGGTTGTTTTAAAAAAGGGTCTATATACAGTGCGAAGACAAGTGGTGAGCATCCCTGCCGTGTCCCTCTCATGATTTTAAAGGGCTCTGTCATTTCCCCATTTATAAGTACCCCTGCTTCTGGGTCTTTATATAAGGCATTTACAGTTCCGAGAAACCTTTCCTTTGCATCGTTGCCCAGAGGAATTGCCAGGAGACCCTTTCAAAAGCCTTTTCGGCGTCTAGAAAAATTGCCGCCATAGGGTCTCCTGACTCTTGTTTTACATCAAACAGAGTAATAACCCTTCGGATGTGCTCGATTGTACCCTTACCGGGGATAAAACCATGCTGTCCCTCGAACACTATCCTATGTATAATCTGCGAGAGGCATGTGGCTAATACTTTGGAATATACTTTGACACCCCATTAATTAACGTTATAGGGCGATAGAAGCCCAGTTCCCAGACCGGTATATCTTTCTTTGGAAAGACTACGATCTTTGCCAGCGCCCAAGATTTTGGTGGTGCCACCCCTTCCGACGTCTGCGAGAACAGAGATGTCAAAATTTCTTTTAGTTTTTCCCCAAAGATTTTATAGAATTCTGTGGGAATTAGATCTGGCATTGTCGCTTTCCCTCTGGGTACATTTGACATTGCCTCTGCAATTTCATCCCAAGTGATTTGGGAATCTAAAGTCTCCCTTTCTTCCTATGGCAAGACCTCCGTCACAAATGCGTCTAGATATTGATTTATTTGATCCTCATGTTGCCCCCCCTGTCCCCTCACAGCCTCAGTGTAGAGCGTCTGGTAAAACTTATGAAAATCCACCCGAATTTCTCTTGGTTCAGTTACCAGCCCTAGTATAGGATCCCTGATTGACAGGATTTCACTACGTGTCGCCTCTTGCCTTGTTCTTACTTGTTCAGAACCCAAGCTGAGTGTGGCCGAAGCCTTTCACCATCTTGAAAATGCTAGGGTTAGCCCTGGGAACTTTTAACCCATTGGCTAGGGCGTACCCAGGAATAGTGGCAGCTCCTCCATTAGGGCGGAGGAGCTCCGCGCCACTGCTTTCTCACAGTGCGAGAAGCTGAAAATAAAATGGTATTTTAAATACCATTTTATTTTATGCTTCTCGCGCTGCAAGAAAGCAGAAGGCAGGGATATGCCTGGTTGGGGGCGGGCGGCTGGGCGGGTCTGGGAGGAGTGGCTAGCACCACTCTGAGTGCCCTGACTGCTTGGTCGGCCCTGGGGCCGACCAAAGCAGTCATGCACACTCTACATTTTCTCTATGTAGGCTGCATGCAGCCTACATAGAGAAAATGGCCTCCCAACAGGTGCCCAGCTGGGCGCTGTCCTGGACTTTGCACCAATCACAACGCTGCCATTGCAGCGTTGTGATTGGCTTAGGCGAGGGAGCCTTCCTGTTCCTGTTCAGGAGCATGAACCCAGCCCAGGTCCCCAGCCCTGTCTACTGGATGTGTTTTGTTTCCTGCTGTCTGTGTTTGCAGAGTCGGGACGGGAGTCCTTCCTGGGGGCACATTCCCCACGAGCATCAAGGCCCGGCAACGCCAGCATTGTGTGGCTGTTTATTTATCTTATGAATGATGCATAGGTGCTTTCATTCCGCCCAGTCGCTGAGCGCGAGCTGGAGGGGTTGCGGCATCGGTGAGTGGCGTTCCAGTGCCTTGGAGACACTACCGCCTTGTTGCCTCATTTTGGGACTCGCTGAAATATACGGAGCTCGGACTTATGGAGCAGCTGTAGAAGCAGCGCGCGCGGGACCCGGACAGGTAAGGTTTATTTTTCATTTTATCCCCCCCGCGGCAACTCCCGCACGATAACCCCAGCACGTCCCCACCAACCCACGAGTATTGCGAGCCGCGACTGCCCAGGAGTCATTCCCAACCATTAGCTAGTGCCAAGCATAAATGTGGCACCACCAGACAGCCACTACAGAACCCTTCCTGGACCTGCCAAAGATCAGAAGAGGACTGGATATGCTGTCTGTGACCTGAGAGGAGTCCGAAAGGACTGGATCTACTCCCTATTTTACTAAGGACAATGATGTGAACTCCAAACGTCATAAGACTGACCTCCTGTTCAAGATATAGGGTTGCAAAAAGCTAAAAGAAGCCTTTTCCTGGAGGTACCCAGCTGACCAGTAGTCACTAAACCTGGATTGAGGGTGTTCTATGTCTGACACCTTGTGAGTCTCTGAGTGCCTCTCATAGAGACCTGGGAGGCTTTAGAAGTGTACTCATGTGGTAGATTAGATCAGAAAAGTAATAAGGTAAAATCTTTGATCAGGACATACCTGGTTGATGTGTCCAACCCACACTCCATCACGGTCAGCCTCAAATTGCACCTAGGTCCCAGTCTATTTCGACCTTTGACTATCATTAGTGTTTTGTACGTTTTGGTGCTATTTCTAATGAAAAATCTACAAATTCATATATCTGCTTCCTGTTATTGGACTTTTGTCATTTTGGTGTAATTTTGTTTATAAATGTTCACTCTATTTTTCAAATTTGGTTTGGAATTTTTCTTGTTCTGCATTATGATTTTTTACTGTTTTGGTGCTGCATAAATATTTTATACATTGCACTAAATTAAATCTCTCTGCTCTGTGTCATAGCTACCAGGGAGTTGAGCTCTGCTTAATTTAGTGACTTTGACGGATCAAGCAGACAAGGTTTATGGTTGTTCCTTGAGGTGGGTGGTCACCTTACCCAAAATAATAATCAAACTTCTTACACCTTCCCTTGATTTTCTTAGAACCAGTATAGTGCATTTTTTAGAAGCGTAACTTAATTTGACCACACAGACAAAACTTTGGAAGAAATTCCCATGTGAGTGATACGTTCCATTACAGCGTTATGATAGGTAACACGTTATAGAAATGAATATCAGCCCTGTAACTTTTAATTCTCTCTTCCACTTTGTTGTGCTTTCATCAGTACGTGCTTAGTCTACCTGCTATGTCCATTGTCTGGGTAAGGGAGAGGTGATTAAGTTATAACTAAGGACAGATCACCTGAGTAAAAAGGAGGTGCACAAAGAGACAACATGGAACGTGCTGCAAGTATAATGAAATGCACTGAATCTGACAGAGGCAGTTGTCAAAGGTGTCATAATATGGCAATGAGTGTGACTATGGCTTCGTATGCTTGTCACATTGTGACACGTGGACATCACATAGATGGGTATTCAAGCTTAACAGACCTAAAGTCCCAGTGTCCAAGCCCCATTGATAGGATTTCTATCTAGTTTACTACATCAAGGCACGGGACCAAATTTAGATGTTGGCGAGCGGTTACTCCATCACAACAGTGACGGATATCCTGTCTGCCGAAATATAAATCCCATAGGATATGACAGGATTTATTTTTCAGCGGACAGGATATCCATCACCGTTGTGACAGAGTAACCCATCCGCCAAGATCTAAATCAGGCCCACTGTGTTTGAATTCCTCAGCTTTCAATAGAAACTCACATATGCTCTGAGAGTTGCAGTGTTGGTTAGATCAATTGAATCAATTGGACTAATACACTTGAGAAAAAAATGATTAATTACAGAAATGTTCATAGCTTGAAACATAGTGTCCTGACACAGGGAGCTAGGTGGCAATCCTTCTATAAATGGAGAACGAAAATTCCCAACATGTTATTAGGTCATCCCTCCATTAGATTGTGTGAATTGTATGCCCTGATTACAGTACTCTCAGAGTCAAGATGTGCAGTATAGAGTTTATGTGCTGAGCCACTTCTTACATTGCAGGCTTATTTATATTTGGCTTCGGGTGGGTGCAGAGTGAGAATTAAGGTCCATTGCATATAATGCATCTGTAACACAGCAGACGGGACATCCATCATGTTTGTGATGGAGTAACCTGTCCACAGAACTCTAAATCAGTCCCTCAGTATGGATGTACAATAAATGGCCTTGTGCAGTTCTGGCTGTTCTGCTTTGTTCCTCTGGAGCGCTTTTCCTATTGTTGCCGCTAAACCTCTAATGGGAGGTGCATATAATAGCACAATTGCTGATTGTCATGTGTAAACCCTTCACACAATTTAGTTTTTTTTAGTGTTTTCAAGATGCAATTGTGATATCCTCTTTTAATTTTTTTAATATGAGATCAATAATTCCAACATGCAAAGCACTACCATCAGGCACATTAGATATTTTTTCAGGGTCCTTGTCACAAAGTTCATGCGGGGCCCATTCAGTATGAGCACCTGTTTCTAAGTAGGAGAAACAAGGGGTTTTGTAATGGGTGTGACAGGGATGTGGCACTACTCACAAAGGAACCAGTGGCGGCTCCTCCATTAGGGCAGAGGAGCGCCGCCTCACTGCTTTCTTGCAGTGCGAGAAGCTGAAAATAAAATTGTATTTTAAATACCATTTTATTTTATGCTTCTCGTGCTGTGAGAAAGCAGAAGGCAGGGGTATGCCTGGTTGGGGGCGGGCAGGAGGCAGGGTATGCCTGGTTGGGGGCGGGCGGGTCTGGGAGGAGTGGCTTGCACCACTCTGAGTGCCCTGACTGCTTGGTCGGCCCTGAGTTTTGAAAGTAAAATCCTACCGAAAAAACGTCCGGACCAAGGGATTTATTTTTTTTCTTTAGTGAATTTAGAGAGCTAGTAATCTAAAGTTTCAAGTGATGGTTGCCCCTTATCTCCTCTTCTTTTTATTTTATCTCTCGAACCCTTTCTGACTCACATTCGTCATAACTCTTCTATCTCTGGATTCTTATATGGAGACCATCACTTGAAACTTTCTGCATGTGCAGATGACATTCTACTTTTTATATCAAACCCAGAAATTTTTATTCCCCCGTTATTACAACAATTTTCGGATTTCTCAGCGGTATCTGGTTATAAGATCAACTCTGACAAAACGGAAATTCTTCCTATAACCAAATTTTGCTTCAAGCAACACTTTGACCCAACTGGGTTTCATTGGAATAGCTCTAAAATTAAATACCTAGGTTTATGGTTTACTAATTCCATTTTGTATTCTGTTAAAATAAACATGAAAGGAAGTCTTGATCGTGTTTCCAAACTACTTTCCTCCTGGAATCCTCTTTTTCTTTCTTGGTGGGGACGCCTTGATTCTATTAAGATGATGGTCACTCCAATTATGTTATATATCATTTCAATGATCCCAGTTCACATTCCTTCCATGTATTTCAAAGAACTTGACTTCCTCCTTTCCAAATTTCTGTGGAATAATAAACAATCCTGAATCTCTTTATCTCATCTTAGAAAACTAAAAACTACCGGAGGTGTGAACTTTCCAAACTTTAGGTTGTATCATAAAGCTTTTTGTCTTAAACAAGCTTCTTACTGGCTCCATACAGGTGTTTCCTCTTTCACCCCTTTATGGATTTGCATTGAACGCTGTTTATTTTCCCCTTTCTCTATCCCAGAGATTCTTGCCTTTACGGCTAAAGCCAATTTCACATCTCTTCCGTTATTTAAACATACTTGTTCACTGTTAAAACCTATCTGTCAACCAAAGATAAATTCCAGAAACACATTTTTGCGTTCTCCTCTTTGGCATAATCGTCTTCTCGTCATTAACAATAGACCTTTGTCTTGGTGCTCTTGGAGAACTAAAGGTATTATCTGGGTTCAGGACATGTTTGATGGCATTTCCCCTTGTTCTTTTCCCCAATTTCAAGCTACTTTTAAATGTCCCCGCTCATTTTTACATAAATTCTCGCTACTCATGGACGTAATTTTGGAAGTTTTTTATTCCCTTCCCCCTGAGGATTCTTTGTCTACACATGATCCGCTTCTCTGAATTTTGTCAGTATCCCCAAAACCCTCCCTGATTTATAAATTCTTTAATTCTGCTGATCCGGAGCGGCCTAAAACTAAGTTGGAACTCGCATGGGAAACGGATTTGGGTTGTGAATGGAGCACCGATTTTTGGAGCAAAATTTGGACCAGATCATTAAAAATCTCTAGATCTGCATCCACCACTCAATCTATGTTCTTTCTATACCATAGACTATTTTTTACCCCCCTTTCCATTGCTAGTTTCACACACTCTAATAATAAGACCTGCTGGTCCTGCGACTACCCTTTGGCTGACCTGTGCCACCTCCTGTTTTCATGCTCCCACATTGCTTCTTTTTGGTTCCACATTTGGTCTCGAATCTCGATTATTTTTAATGTACATATTTCTTTATCAAACACTCTTCTCTTTACGGGAAGTCTATCAGAGTCACTTGGGTTGGTGTCGCATGAGCGAGGGTTGTTTGACCTCATGTTAGCTTTAGCTTTTCAACAGATTACATTCAATTGGAAATGCTCAAACAAGCTCTCAGTCAAGTCTTGGTGGAACACTGTCTGTCATTATCATAGGTTGGATATTGCTTTTGCCTCCTATTGTAATCCACATTTAAATAGAGACCTATTTTGGTTACCGTTAACTATTTATTTAAATAAGATCTCCATTACTCAGGTCTCCCGTAATAGTTCTGAAAACTTCCAGCCTCCATGATTCTCTACTTCTTTGCCTTTTTTCTCTTTAGTAGCTTTTAGCATTGTAAAATGTATCTGAACATATGTTAACTATATTTCTTTTTGTTCTAATAAGTATTTATTGCTATTTGATACTTAATTACAGAGTATATTTTATCTCTCCCCCTTTTCTTTCCCTCCCTCCCCTTTTTCCCTTGTAAACCCTAAAATGTAAACAGCTTTCTGCTATGTTATATGGCATACTTTTATTTAACATGTTGGTTATTCTCAAATATTGTTACATCTTTGCCCTGTGTTTTATGATGATTATTTTGTCAATAAAGCATATTAAACTTAAAAAAAAGAAAATAAGTAATCTTTATCTAAACCAAACAAGACCAAAACAACACAAAATATGACTTTTAAAAGGTAGAAACAGTTCTGTCCATAGCAAACTATAGTTGCGACACTTTCAACACAAAGTACATTGGATGCGTCCCAGTCACAAACAAAAACAGCCGCAGGGAAGGTGATGCGTCAGTTCCTTAGGGCAGGGAAGATGATGTGTTGGTTCCTTATTCCAGGGGAGGTGATGCGTTGGTTCCTTACTGCCATGCAGGGGAGGTAATGCATCGGTTTCCTTACTGAAGGGGAGGTGATGCATCGGTTTCTTACTGTGCGGGGAGGTGATGCGTCGGTTTCTTACTGCTGTCCCGGTGTCCTTGTAGATTTGGTGCCCCAGTGCGATGTGTGAAGATTACGTCGGTTCTCGATGCGGCGGCGGCAACGGTGCTGTGTTGGTTTCTCCAGCCATGGTCCCATGATGCGTTGGTTCTTGCAGCCGCACAGCAGAGCCTGCGTCGGAATTGGTGCGGTGATCTCAGACTTCGGAGATTGATGCACGGAATTCGGCGTGCAGTGATTTCTCCAGCTGTGGGCAGGTGCTGCGTCGGTTTCTTCGGTGATGCGTCAGAAACAGGTGGTGATACAGCGCGCTTCTCGTAGTTGCTTTACTTTTCCAGCTCCCAAGAACAGGAACAACCTCCAGAGGCCCAGTCACAGGCACCTCTTGGCAGGTCAGAACTTTCAGCAAGGAAGTTCAGAGGAGCTGATGGTGAAGTCTTTGTATCCCTGAGACTTCAAAACAGGAGGCAAGCTCTACTTCAAAGCCCTTAGAGATCTTCCTCTAGCAGGAGTCACAGCACACAGCAAAGTCGTTATCCTCTCCTTGGGGGAAAAAGCTACTGCAGGCCAACCCAAACAGCACACAGAAAAGGGGCAGTACTTCTCCTTCTGTTTCTTCAGCACTTCGGCAAAGGTTCCTCTTGAATTCCAGAAGTAATCTAAAGTTCAGGGGTCTGGGCCCCAACATTTATAGTCCATTTCTCTTTGTTCTCTGGTGTCAGAGAGGCTCTGTGCTAAGTCCAAATCAGTCCTGTCCTCTCTGGTGCAGCTTCCCGGCAGGAGGTGGAGACAGCATTGTGTAAGGCAGACCAGGCCTATTCAGGTGAAAGGAATTCTCCTACCCCTACTCTAAATGCAGCCCAGGTCTATTCAGCCCAGCTTTGACTAACCCAGGAAAGGCAGGACTTACCTCAACCTCCCCAGTGGCTGTCTACAGTGAATGCACATCCCCAGCCCCTGTCACTCCAAAGCCAGACAGTCAATACACAAACCAGCAGAGGCACACAGGATGGCAAAGCAAGAAAATACCTACTTTCTAAAAGTTGTATTTCAAAACACAAAAAGTAAAAATCATCCTTACTAAAAGATGCATCTTTATATTTTGAGTTCAGGCATACTAAACTTTACCTTCCCATCTTGTCCCAATGGGAAGTTATAGTTATAAGATGTTAGAAATAAACTCCCAGTCTATCCTATGGGACAGATAGCCTTTCAATAGTGAAAAATGAAATTCCCTGCAATTCACTATCAGGTCATCTTACACACACCAAAACATGTCCTACCTTTCACGGACACTGTACGCTGGCTGGCCACAGGAGTACCTTGGGCCTACCTTAGGGGTGACTCACATGTAAGAATAGGGAAGGTTAGGGCCTAGCAAGTGGGTGCACTTGCCAGGTCGACATGGCAGTACCAAACTGCGCACAGACACTGCAATGGCAGGTCAGAGAACCTTTTGCAAGGCTGCTTGTGTGGGAGGCACAATCAGTGCTGCAGGCCCACTAGCAGCATTTGATTACAGGCCCTGGGCACACACAGTGCACTGTACTAAGGACTTAGTAGTAAGTTAAACAAGCCAATCATGGAAACACCAATCCACAATAATAATTTACACAGAGAGCAAATGCACTTTAGCACTGATCCGCAGTGGTAAAGTGCCCAGAGTCATAAAACCAACAAAAACAGGATCAAAAAATGAGACCAGAAAGCAAAAAGTCTGGGGATATACCTGCTAAAAAAGCCAGGTCTAACATGGTGCAAAACCCTGTCTACCAGTTTTAGCAGATAGGCCTTTTCATGAAAATCCAGGAATGGTAGATTGGGAAGGACCATGCACCACCCATGAAGCGCCCGTTCGACTCAAAGAACACAAAGTAGAACACCTTTTTAAAAAAAAATGCATTGGAAAGTAAATACTCTATTAATACTTTGTACGTATGTGCATTACATTCTATGACTTTGCACTGGTGCAAAGCTTTGAAAAAACTGCCTCGTAGTGTTATAGTATGTTGTATTTGTAGTGCAGCAGCAATGTGCATAGCAACAGTGGCGGCTCCTACGCTAAGGCAGAGAAGCGTCGCCCCACTGCCTTCAAGCAGGAAAAGAAAGGAAAAAATAAAATGGTAATAACGTAATGTTATTATCATTTTATTTTGTCCTCCTGCTGCTGCAGCTTGCATGAGGGGGTGGGGCTGCAGAGTATGGAAGGAGTGGTAGAACCCTCCTTAAGAGCTCAATGACTGTTTGGTCGGCCCTCTCGGGACGCCCAAAACAGTAATGCGCACTGTCCCTGTTCTCCAAGCAGGCTGCATTACAGCCTGTGGGGAGAACATGCCCACCCCTCTACCCCCTGGCTGAGCACTGTGTCACAATGCTCAGACCAATCACAACACTGCATTGCAGCATTTTGATTGGTCAGGGGAGCCTGTGTGCCGGGTGTTTCCTGTTTCTGGAGTCGACGAGAGCAGGAGCTGAGATGCGGGACCCGGCGGGACCCGGCGGGAAGGTAAGTGTTGTTTTTTTTATTTTTTATTGTGACCCGCATGCCCCCTACCCCACCCCATGCCCGCCCCGCCACCTGCGTTCCGTGCCACCGCCACTGCATAGCAAGTGGCATTTACCAATTAGAAAAGGCCACATGAAGCACCCACGGTGTGAATGCACATTTGTAATACATGCTATGTGTGTTTTAGAATTTTGGAGACATTTGCAAACAGCATCTTCATTCATACTGGCACATGTTGCCTACCGCCGCTACCGTACTTTCTTACTCTTACTCCTGGCATCTTTATCCCTTTCTTTCACAATTTCCAGACAGTCTCCTAATCCTTCTGTGTACATTGTCTGCCTGCCCTCGATGTTCTAGTTGCCATCCCACCTCTATCTTTTGGAATTTTTTGGGGGGAATAAGATGATTTTATAACAACATGTCACAGAAGTAAACAAATTAATTACGTACATTGTATCTCACAAATTATCATTAGGCCCATGCTGCTCTCTCCACGTGTGTAGACTTAATGCACAGATGAAGCTGAGTCCGCCAACATCCATACTTCGCCATTTTCTCTAGAGTGTTGCAGCCACTTTCATTGTCAGAGTGTGTGTTCATGTCCCTACTGGGTACTTATGTACTATAGGGCGCCAAAATTCTCTTGGACGTGCTTACTGAAGTGCTAGCTCAATAAGCCATATTACGCTACCATGCCTCTGACAAAGGTGCTCTGGGCGCCATGCAGGACATTGCCACTCGCCTCTTGGCCACAATGAGGGCTCTCCATACCAATGTATGCTCTTCACCCGGAATTGCTTCCCTACAGCCTAACAGTGCCTTCTCAGGGGTCGGATCAATGCTCAACTTTACCATTTCTGTCAGTATTACGAATACTTCTGACCAATATACAAACATTTTAGGGCAGTCCCAGGCAACATGTAAAAAAGCAACATTAATTGCTTTACACTTTTTGCATTTCCCCCATGCCGTTCTGTGTAATCTTAGCAATACGTTATGGCATGTAATACAGACAATGTAGTATCTTGAATTGTATGAGTTTATGTCTATCATTAAATGACATATATTTCCAGCTTTTACCAAGTATACCCAACTCACCCTCCCATGCCTGCCTCGCCGCACAGGACTGACATGCCCCGAATTATGTATTTTTTTAGCACATGATCGAGACCACTCCATCACCCTCACCTCTCTGCATAAATTTGCTTAGTACCCCTAGCTCCGCTGGTGGATGCGGAAAATCCAGTAGCGCTGATCGTGATTCATGCCATAAGCAATGGTACAGCAAAGTGGCCAATGCCAATCTCCCATCCTAAAAGTGGCTGATATAATTGCCCTCTGGGAACAGATGTTAATTTTAAACAGTATATCTGCTGATGCCTGTTCTAACAACAGTGGATGTAGTGGACTACATTTTATAATTAATAGAGGGCAGTACGGCACCCTCTTCTCCAAATTTTTCGCAACCTCCACCATGCCCATCTTGTGGATTCTTTGACGACTAGTTTGACTCACTGTCAAGCTGGTTTCTTCCCTATTGCTTTGGCGAGATAGTATGGCCTGGATTTGGTTTTCTCAATTTTGACATCTGTAAAATGTACCTTTCCATTGAACCAATACCTAGCATGGTGCGCCAGAGCATTAAAGTAATACAAATAGGGGTCGGGAACTCCCAGTCCTCCATGTCACAAAGGTTGTATGAGAAAGTCCCACTTAATACATGCCTATTTCCCACCCCATAACGCATTATAAATTGTTATAGTTGCCAGAAAAACTCTTCGGAAATTCAAATAGGAATATTTAGAAATAAGTATAAAAGTTTAGGTATCATTACAGTTTTAATTAACAACACTCATCCCAAAATAGATAGGGGAAGTCTAAGCCATCATTCCACTTGTGCTTTTAAATCCTCTAATATCACCCCAAAGTTTCATCTCAGTAATTCCGTCCTATCTCTAGTAATACATATTTCCAAATATGTCACTCCTTCCAGTGTTCATTGCAATGCATGCTCACTCTCCCATTATATCTGTCAGAGGGAACATTTCTGACTTGCCCCAATTAATTTGTAACTTAGAATACCCCCCAAACCCCCCAACCCCTCCCCCAAAGCTAAGGATTTGCGACACGTTATCCCCTGGGTTCTTAATATACAGTATTATATCATCGGTGTAAAGTGAAACTGAAAGAGATCGTGAGCGAACATGAATCCCTCTCCCTGCCTGAGTCTCACACACCCAGCATTCTAGAGGTTTAATATCAGGTGCAAAAATTGGGGGCAGTAAAGGGCTCCCCTGATGTGTTCTTCTACCAATAGAGGATGGAGCACAGCGCATCCCGTTCACTCATACACCAGACACTGGTTTTGTGTCCAGTAAATTGATTACACTCAGGACGTATTTTCCCACGCTCCATACAAGCCTCAGCACTTCCTGCGCATATAGCCATTCAAGTGCATCGAACACCTTTTCAGCATCTAATGACACTGCCACCATGGGAAGATTGGGATCTATCTTATGCAGCACTGCCATTGGCATACAAAGATTGAAAGCAGTTGAGCACTGAGGTGGAATGCCAGATTGCTCTTGTCAAAGTAATCTCGGGATTCGAGGCTGCAGTCTCTGCACTCATATGTTTGCGGGTATCATACTGTCAACATTCAACAATGACAAGGGTCTGTAAGAAGTGCAGTTACTATGGTCTCATCCTGGCTTTGGCAGCACTGTAATCACTGCTTCTATCATTGGAGGAGGTAACTCCCTTTTGGCGATTGCTTCAGTATAGACTGCTGACAAATTAGAGGTCAAAATATCAATAAACTCCTTATAGAATTTGACCGGGAGTCCTTCACTCCCAGTCACTTTCCCATTTGCTAGGGCCAAAATGGCCTGCTTCACATCTTCTTCTGACAGCAGTGAACTCAATAATTCTCGAATTTCACCTTCAGAACACCGGATCTCTCAGCTTGCTACCCCTAAGCCTCCAATTTCTGCCTTGCCTAGTTATAGTGGAACTATTTATCGAAAATATGACTGGAGAGTGGTCCGATAACGTCCTTGGTAATATCTTCACTCCGTCTATGTACCTCAGCAAAAATTGAGTAGTAAGCCAGAAGTCGATACAGGAGCTAGTGTTGTGTGCTGTCGAGCGGTAAGTAAAATCACTGTCTGTAGGTGACAATGTTCTCTACACGTTCAACGACTCTAATAACTGCATTACCTAGTGCAATGCTATAGATGCCTGAGAGAGAGATCTATGTGGCTATTTCAAACTGCCTTTCGTTGTTGACAGCACCAATTTATGGTCTCCACACTACTCCATTGGAATATATTTATGGCATACCATCATGAGTTCATCAAAATACTCCGGACTGTCCACATTATGGACATAAAAGTTAAGCAACATTAGTGACATATCATGAAGCCTGCCTGAAACCAATACCCATCTACTCTGTGCCTCTCCCTGCCATTCATGTACATTCAAATGAAATGTTTTCTTTATTAGGATTACTTCCGCCAATGAGTAAAATAAGTACAAAGAGAAAAACCTATATTTAGCTCATGTTGATGCAAAACTGGGTTGAGGTCCAGGGATTGTGTACGTTTTCTATGAAAAAAGCTATTTCGGTTTCATGTCTGTCCTAATAAGCCAGTACCTGTCATGCTTTTCAGGGATTGTTAATGCCTCTGACATTCCAAATGATAAATGTATGTATCCACTTATGAACCCCGGAGACCATTTATGGAGGTTCATAGACACTGTTTGTAAGCCTGCCTGCCATTTCTGTGTAGAACACTATACCTCAGTAATGTGTACAGCCAACATTGCACAACAAACTGCTATCACTTGCAACATTTACTCCTTCTACCCACAACAGATCCAATCACTGACAAATTGTCGTCCCTCCCCAATACACAAACAAACCCCCCCTTAAAATGATATTCATAATTGCCACAATTGCGCTTAACACATGGGGTGCCAGGAAGTGCTCATCCAGCCCTACATGATGACCCTCCATTTCGGTATGAAGCAATTTCCTAATTTGGCCTATTAGACTAAAGGCATTGCATATTAACAATAAACGAGAGATCAACATTTCACAACATCCCATATACCAGTTATCTCTTTACTACTAATAACCTCCCAGATGAGAGGTCACTCTGATGTTGCTACCTTGGCATCATCAACTGGTAGCAAGAATAGGCAATAGAACATTAACCATAATATTAAACCAAGGCGACCCGTCCAGCCCCAGATTGGGGCCCCAAATAATTAATCGTTATCGCTGCCATCCATTGGATGTGTCTGATTTCCATGACCAGTTCCTGGGTTGCCATCTCTGGGAGCCTGGTCTGGCCCTGGGATTCCAAAAATACATTACCGCCTCCGTTTGTGTGAAAAAAAATTGCCCTCCTGTCATATTCTACCCTCAGCTTAGCTGGATACATCAATGAGTTTTTAATGGAATATTTATGCAGTTGTGTTTTTTACCTCTAAAGTGGACCTCCTGGCATCCTGTAGAATCAGAGTCTGGATTGAACGTGATGGAGTTGCTGTCATACTGTATGTCTGGTTGAGCCCTGTTCCACAGCAGGATAGTGTCCCTATCTCAGTAATTAGGTAGCCGGGCCATGATGTGTCTAGGGTGCTGCTCCAGCTTAGCTTTCGGAGTCAGTGACCTATGCACTTTTCCTACAATAAAGACATGTGAAAAAAGTTTTGGCCAAACAGTGACTCAAGCATGTTTTCCACAAGCAGTTCCATGTTCAGAGGTTTCTCTATTTCAGTCACATCTATTATTCTAACATTGTTTTGTCACAATCTTGTTTCCAACTCATCGTTTTTAATTTTTATTTGAGCTCTCTTGAAAGTGCTACTAATTTCACGGTGGAGTCCCAAGCTTTCTGATACTAATGATTCAAACTCAGTTAATATATTGTCGTGCTTATCAAGTCTCTCTTTAAAGTGATCCATTCTCAGTTATAAGTGATTTATCCTGGAGTCTATTGTTTTCAGGCTTTCTTTCATCTCCTTTAAAAGGTCTGCAACTTCCGAAGCATGATCATGAGTAGCGGATGGCTCCTGCTCAGAAATTTATTCAGCTTCGTGTTTTTTCCCAAATTGCAATTTGTCCTGCTTGTGGTCAATTCTCTCCATGTCATTCTGTTTCCTGAGGTCTGACGTTGACCACTATTCTACTATGCAAATGGAGCTTTCTGCAGTGGCGTACTGAGCAATGGCCAGTACCAAGTGGTAAATTCTATATCTGTCCTTGGCCTGAAGGTGCACACCACAACAGTGCATTCTAGAGAAGTTAGCCTTTCACAGATAGCTAACGTAGACAGATTACACTGTGTATGGCACACAACCCTCTCACCAGTCAAACTGTATTAGCCACATCCCCGGTTTGGATTAGCAACTGAAAAAGCAGGGCATCCAAGGTACTCTCACTGCTCACCCAATGCTTATGCTGCTGAGTTGTGTCTTGCTCACTGTTACTCTCCCAGTGGTATTGAGGGCCCGGCCAGACAGCAGGGTGCCCCCACACTGCTTCCACTGTTACCTCGCAGCCATCAGCTACGTTCAGCAGCAGCATCCCAGGCCCAAAGTGAGAATCTACCCAATGGATCGCTTGGCCCATCTACACTGCATCCCATGGCGACCCCCAGTAGAGCGCACCACTTATTTCAGGTACCTTCTACTAGAATCACCCAGGGCATCAATGAGCACCACTTCCACCTCAATCACCACCCGACAGTGATTCAGGCACCAATGGGCCATGATCAGTGGTGTACAATGGGTCGAACCCACAATGGGCCACCACAGAGCAAAACAGAGCACCGCTCCTCCTCTGATGCTTACGGTCAGTGCTCCCAATCAGGTCATAGGGACTCTATCCCCTTACATTCCCAGGCATCGCCTCCTATGTACCCACCCACTCAACAGCAGCACTGGATCCTACAGGCCACAATTACAGCACGCCCCGGAGCAGCGATACAGCAGGCCCACCACTGCTTACTCCTCTCCCAGAGATAGCTTGGTCAACTACTGGAGACCACCGTCGCCGTTCTTGTGCGCAAGCTGATCAAAAACACTCCAGTCCACACTGGCGTCAGAAGTCTGATGTCGATGTGTTCAATTAATGCTGCTTTAACTCTTGGGGCAGAAGAGCTCACCTAATAAGAGGCTATGTTCTTGCACATCCCTTTGGTACCCCACGCCAGCCCATCTCTACCTCCCATTTTATTTGCGAAAACATTAGCTGCATAATTAGCAGTGCCCAGCCTTGCAACTCCAAGTCATATTGTTCAGAGCCAGCAAGCTCCATTAGGTACCTGCTTCTCACTTGGACCAGCTCTAATTGGAGATCACTCTAACCAGTTTGGGTTGGCCTAAGCCACAAAGATCTGAATAAATTGTTCCATACAAATGTAGTCTCTCATTCATCAATCATTGCACTATCAAACATTGAACCTTCCTCACACTCATTGATTCAAGCAGCCTTCTGTGCACTCTCACCCATACATGCACTCCTCCACCTCATATAGGCTTTTTCGCTCATTCATCCTTCCAGTTTTCCAAATATTTACTCTACTTTAACATTCATTCAGTAATCCATCCATTCCCCCACACCTAGTTCTCAACAATAGATGAAGAACAAAATGTCACTTGCAACCCAGATCTTTTGGCCTCACTGTTGCTTTTTATTATGTATGTCTGAAATTGCTGGTCCTATATTAAAACGAATCAGGGCCCCTGAAAAAAATCCAATTGTGTGGCTGCTGCTTTTTTTCTTGCAAAAGGATTTTGTTATAGCGGCTACACAAAGCATATTTAGAGGAATCAATTGTTACTTTAAATGTCAGCACATGAAGTGTAATGTCTTGTCAGGCACTGTACAAAATCTAACTGGTCCCCATCTCCAGTTAATTAATGTAATTTGACACATAGGGGCATATTCTCAAGGACTTAACGCCGAGTTATCGGCACTTTATCGCAGCCAAAGTGGTGATAGATTTATCGCCCTATTCACAAGCTGGTGCTAACAGCCGATATCGCCAGTTTTCCTGCGATAGCAGCCGCAAAAAACATCGCCACGGATGACACCTGCAACTAACGCTAATGAGATGCAGAGTAGGCGTTCCCGTGCAAAAACCCGCGACAACACCACTTCGCAACATTCTCAACGACCAGCCAGATCGGCGATAAGATCAAAAACATGCAATAAGGCGCGTTAGCAGCAGGGAATTAACACCTGCTCTTTCCTGGTATTAAGTCGGACGATAACCTGCACCAGAAATGGGAGCCCAGCCCACAGCCACACCAGAAGAACAACAGATGCCATGGAGCTACTGATCATGCAGCCGGACACCCAAGAGGGCCACAACACCCACTGCCACACCCCCCCCAGGACCTCCCCCCCGGGGCCCTACCCCGGACAAAGATATTTTACATCAACTTTATGAAATCTTGAACAAAACAATTCGCCTGATGTCGCACAAGTACAAAAATTAACATTCATGTGTGGTCAGAAAAAGGAGAATCATTCATTCATCTTTGAATTTCCAAACAAATTATTTAATTCAAATTTAACTCAAAACAACTAACTATTCGGAAGAGTCATGGCGGGTCTTCTCTGGACAATCTGTAAGACACAGCCTGCAAGACAAAATTCAAGATAAGAAGGTGTGTCATGCGCTTATCAAAGGACAGAGATAGAGAGAAAGAAAGGGAGAGAGAGAGTGAAAGAGATGGAGAGAGAGAAAGAGAGAGAAAGGGGGAGAGAGGGAGAAGGAGACAGAGAGAAACAGAGGAAGAGAGAGAGAGACAGTGAAAGGAAGAGAGGGAGAAGGAGAGAGAGAGTAACAGAGGAAGAGAGAGAGACAGTGAAAGGAAGAGAGGGAGAGGGAGAGATAGTGCCGACACTGCGGACCCAGGCCTCACTGCTCACCTGCTGCCACCGGTGTGTCTCCAACCACGTGCCGGTATACACTGCAGTCCACCAGGTCCCTTATCTGAAACAGAGTCCAGATTTATGAATGGCAGAGTTCATATCATTGCACACGCCATCATCGCTTGGCCGCCCCTGCGCACAATGGCTGCTGCACCCTAGCCCCTCCGGCCGCCCAGCGGTGTTTTCCCGCCCCATCGCACCCAGGCCTCACTGCTCAGCTTCCGCCACCAGCGTGTCTCCAAGAGGGCCCACCACGTGCCGGTGCAAGCTCCAAGCCCGGGGCCCGTGACCTTGGCAGCCTCCACATTATGCAGCCCCACCCCGCGGGCCACCAGGTCACACACGTGATTCTGGGTCTTGATTTTGCAATGGCAGAGATCATATCAGTGCACACGGCATCATCGCAGGCTGCACACCCGCTCAGCTCTATAGGTGCCACCAACTCTGTGAACCGCGAGGCAACTCCACGTGGCGGTAGGCCCGAGCTGCCCGCTGGCTCAGGCCTACACTACGGTCCAGCAGGGCTCACACAAATCCTTACCAGTCCGGACCGCCAGGACGGCACATCATTGCAGGCTGCACAACCGCTCAGCACCTAAGGTGCCCCTACCTCAGTGCACCGAAAGTCACCGTCCCGTGGTGGTAGGCCCGTGCCAGCCGCAGTGTTTCCGATGCCACCAACTCTGTGCAACGCAAGTCATAGACCCTTTCTGATTGAGTCTCGTGATATGCCAGGCGGACGCAGCCATGTCACCTCCGGCAGTGGGGAAGAACTGGGACATGTAGCGTCGTCGTCCCCCCCTTTATACGTAAGCCGAGTGGGTTGGGTCGGCGTACGCCAGGCCAGCGTAGGGGTGTGAATAATTATCCCTGGGCTCTGGGCGTGGTTCATTTCTGGGCTGGACAGGAAACCAACTGATACGTGTGTCTCTGTTGCAGTGTCTGCGCCACACGGCCCGCAATCGACAATGTTGCAATGTTGCATGCACCCGGAGGGCGGCTGCGCACGAAGGGATTGTACAAGGAGCGCAAGGCCGCTCGGGCTCTTGGCTCATGCATGCCAACTGTTGTGTGTGTATCGCTATTGGTGCACCATAAGCCTAAGGCCTAGCCTCAATTGCAGCGCGAAAGCCACATCACATTTCCAGAATGCAAGCAGTAGTCAGACTAACATTAGGGATGAAAGCTCCTTTGTCTCAATACATAAGGCGGAAGGACATCTGCACCTCCGACCTTGGTCTTGCATGCAGCAGGCACCCCCTGAGAGAGATACCATAGCAGATGATGGCGACTCCCACACTAAGCACAGCGCTAATGAAAGACCAATGTATCCACACCCCACACAGAAGTTCTTGCTCGAGGTACTCTTGCATGGAATGCCCTTGACACTTACGTACACAACAACCCATACGTCCAAACGTTGCACACACATACGACTCATTGCTCCGAGCTGTGGCATATCATCCACCTAACTGCAGCAGGTCAGAAGAGTGTCGGTTCTACGAGAGCCACCAACGCAATGGCAGAACATTCCGGGCGCATGCACAACGCCTGTCACATGGAACTGTACCGTGACCGAGTGCTGCCTGTTAGTGTCTGATGCATTGGTCTGCATGTTGTGGCCCTTGTCTTGCCCGTACTGTCACGCACATGACAATAAAGTCTACGCAACTTCACTAGTGTTCAACTGTGATGAGTGTTGATTAGAATGACAAATCGTGTGCCTCAATGAGCATTGTCCGTACACAGGGAGGGACTGACTGGTGCATTTCACTTAGGGGTAAGTCCCTATTGCCAGCTCCACCTCTGTGAGCCAGACATAGTGGTTGGGATAGTTGCTGATAGACCTGTGCTCTTACGTGTCTTCAGCAATGTGAGTACGGTGTCCATATTCTTGCCATGTGGATCAATGTGATCCATCACTACAGGCTGTGTCCACCCAGTTCAGTGTGAGTAGGTATGCGAAGAGATGTTCTGTTGTCAAATGTGATGGTGTACACTACTTTAGGCCTGCCAACGACTTTGACATTTCATACCCAGCCCTATTTCTAACATTGCGTGGGGCAAAGTTGAGGAATTGCGCGATTGTTGTTTCAGAGCAATGAGGCCACAGCTAGTGCACACATTCCCAGTCATCTCACTTCCAAAGTGTGTCACGGTCAAACATGCGCATTGCTTTCATTTCCCAGGGTGTACCTTTTTGGGCAATCAATGTCCTTACATTCATCCATACTTTCATACTTGATCGATTATGGACATGACACATCTGTGTGAATTTGAATGATTTATTCACATTCGGTGGAGTGTCGGAGCTGGAGCAGTACATGGCCATGCAAACCCCACATTACATTGTAGCACAGTGGAGGGCCAGCCAGAGTCATTTAGGGATTGACAAGTACATCGGAAGAGGAAGAGTACAGTCCGCAGTCTGATTGCTGTGTCATTGGTAAGCAAACAAAATATGGCAGTCCATGTCGAGGTCCAAGGTGAGTGTCGCAGAGTGTTTTGGGGGACAGTGGGAGGTGTTGTTACAGGGCATGATGCAGAGGGCAGAACCAAGCTGAAACAGGGCATATGGCGGAGAAGAATGCTACTGGCTCCTTCTTACTACAAAGGTGGAATCACCCGCAACTTCGTCCTCTATGTCATCTGTCTGACATGTGGGTGCTGTTGTTTGGTCTGCAGCACTGTGTGCCACTGACACATCAGGGGCCGGAGATGTGTGTGTAGAAGTACCAGCAGCATTCATCAGCGACTGCCTTAGTGGCAGCAATGCAATGATGAGGATCTGCAGGGCATGGAAGATCCCAACAACTTTTCGCTGGTGTGTATCCGTGGCAGCCATTCTTTCCGCATGCATCCGCTCCATGTTCTCCATTATCCTCAGCATCTGTGCCAACTCTCGGCTGACATCGCTGAGGCCACTCTGACTAGACAGTTGTTCTCCTCTTGGAGTCATGACTCCAGCGATGTCGGGCATGGATTGTTGGACATCATGGAGCGAACTGTGGTTGTCCGTTAGGGAGTGTAAGTGGTCCCTGATGGAACTTAGACACCCACGTATGTCATCTAGTTTGGCTGCCATGAGGTCGAACCCCACCCGCACCTGTTCAGCCACCTCCTTCTGGCAGTCTAACACATGGCCTTGGAATGCGATGTGTTCTTCGGTGAGGTGCTGGGAGCCAGCCGTGGTGGTGGGTGCTTCCTGCTGTGTGGTCTGTGCAGGGGGTGGGGTCTCCTCGATGCAGCTGGGCTGTCCTGCTCCTGGAGGTGGGTTGCCGTAGCTGTCCATGAGCTGTTGTAGGGCGTCGGTGTCGAAGGTGTGGAGGTCCTCTTCATCATCACTGATGAGTTGTCTGGTCTTCTCTGCAGGAGGTGTTGATTGTCCCTCTGCAATGTGAAGGGGAGATGCATTTTAACATTGTGTTGACATGTATGTTGACGCATTGTTCAAATTTACATACAGACTGCATGACAATGTACATTGTGACTGTTTGGGAGGAGCTGACTATTTGATGCGGGACAGTGGACATTTGAACTACATCACGGATGTGAGGTTGTACACGTACATTATCATCTCACAGTTTCCTGCTATGCCAGATGTGATTGGCCAGTTTCTACGCACAAGCGGAACCAGTTGTGTCCTCTGTTCTGTAGTGAAAGTGTTGCACTTTGTACCACATTGTCGTCAATGATGATGTGCTGTTATTGCTATGTGTGTGTGCTGCATTGTGGGAGAGTCGCCCCTGCAGCTGTGATTTTGCTGCCCCTTATCCCTTTGAGGCGGTGTGCCTTTGACTTCTGTGCTTCTACAGTGCTGAGATGTTGCAGACTTGGCTAATTTTGGCTCTAGTTCGGATTTTGTACTCTTGGGCATGGTTTATCCGCTGATGTGTTGTTGACGTCAGGGGTTGTTTGTGCACATGGATGTGTCAGAGTGTGACCTGCTCCTTTACGGATGTGTTCCACACTCAGCCACCTCAGTGTCGTGGCGTGCACCATGTCATGATAATTGGACTGCAGCCATGCTGTTCGTCATGCAGTGTCACTTGCATTGTCAGTGTGGCTCACAGACACGCAGCTTTGCTGGTTTTGACACGTGTGCATGGGTTGGTTGTGGGATTGGTGCTGTGTGGGGAGGGACCCCTTTGTTCCCATAGTGGACAGGGGCCTACTTGCTGTTTGTATGTGTGCTGCAGTGTGCCAAGGGGATCAGGGACATGATCCAGAGTCATTGTGGGTGTGCAGTGTGCTCTACTTAATTGTGCATGTGTGCCATTGTGCCCAGCTCCCCCTGTCCCCCCAGTCCCTGTTTGATACTCACCCTGGTGCTGCTGTGTCAGGTCATGTCGAGCAGTGTCCCGACCCCCAACTCCTGCCACCGTCTCCCCACTGATGACTGTGGCCACCATTTCCTCCTTCTCATCCAGCTCCTGGTGTTCCGCTGGACTGCCACCTCCAGTCTGCATTGATGCCTGATGGTTGTCAGCGATTTTCTTCTTGGTTTTGAGCTTCGCATCATTCCAGCGCCTCTTGACCTCTCCAATTGTCCTCCTCCTCACTCTGACTGCATTCACCTTGTCCAGGATGGACTGCCTTATTGCATTTTTATTTGCCAATGACACGTTGGAGGTAACGAACAGTTGTTGGTGGTGTTCTATCACCTCCGTGATGATGATCCTGTTTTCCTGCGGACTGAACCTCGTCTTCCTAGTCTTCTCCTCCTTGCCCTTCCATGACCCCGAGGTCCCAGGCTGGTCCTCCTGGGGGCTTGTGGGGTTCTGGTCGTCCTCTGTACTTGCTCCGGCTTCCTCCATGGTGCTACGCAGTTTGAATTATTTTGTTTGTGTTTTTCGGTGCTTTTATAGTGCATTTTCCCGCATGACGCGTGCGAATTGCAGGCCTGTCGCTGGTTATCGCTGATTTTTTTATCGCAGTTGGCCACATCGCAACTTTTTTCGCTTTCGTGTTTCGCGTTTTGTTGCCGTCACGGTAATTTTATTGCAGTCATTTGACGTGTTAGCGTGAGACTATCGCATGGTACCGCCGTGTTGAGAATACAACGTTAACACAGCGTTATTTTCCCGCGATAGACTGCGATGTGCAAAGTTGCGTTAAGCTAATTTTGCGCTAATTATCACACGTTCTTGAGAATATCCCCCATAAAGTGATAATGTTGCCCACAATTTATACACATCCCAGTTTAGAAGTTTAGAGAAGGGATTTCATCAGCGGACAGAAATAACTTTAAGTACTTAAATGCAATTAAAGAAAGATGGATAAAATTATTTAATCTTTGTCATGATTGATTTTGTTTCTCTATTAACACAAATTCATGCTGAAGTCACAAAAAGAGCTCTAAAAGACACAGTTATTTCGACAGGGCACTCCGACATTAGAAGAATCTCAAATACGCTCCTATTTCTGGAATCCTAATGTGCCACCTACAAGACGCATGCAAATTAAGTATGAAAAGTAGCATGCTGTTTTTCTGAGCTGACTTTAATGGGAAAATGTGCCACATCACAGCTTCATAATGTGTCTTTCCTTGCATCACAATTTAGTGAATAGAGCCGCATAATTTTGTCCTCCATTACAGCATAATTCCGATGGCCTTGCTTATAATTGACTGCTTTAAAAATTAATTACAATGTTGTCAACCCTGTCATTTGAAAACACCGATAGTGGGTCCCAAAAAAACTTTCGGCCTCTGCATTAAGTACTGTTGGCAGTTTGCCACTTATGGTTGCAGTTTTATACAGTGCAAACTCGGCCCAAGTGTATTGGAGCTCTTTACATTACACAAGGTCAGATTTTTTTTTTGAGGATCAAGCAAATTAAGTGGTTTGCCCAGAATCACAGGATGTGCAGCTGTCATGGGCAGAAGTAAGTATATTTTTGGCTATGGGTATGGGAAAGAACAAAAAAATATTTAGCAGACTAGGGGGCATATTCTCAAGAACGTGTGATAACCACCTCAAGATTAGCTTAACGCAACTTTGCATATCGCAGTCGATCGTGGGAAAACAACGCCGTGTTAACGTAGTATTCCCAACCTGGCGGCACCATGCGATAGTCCCACGATAACGCGTCAAATGACTGCGTTAAAATCAACGCGACGCCGCAAAATTGCGAAACACGAACGTGAATAAAGTTGCGATGAGGCCAACCGCGATACAAAAATCAGCGATAACCTGCAATTCCCACGCGTCATGCGGGAAATGCACCATAAAAGCCGAACAAGAAAAACACACCAAAAACAAAATAAACTGCGTAGCAACATGGATGCACCCGGAACGAGTGCCCACGTCAACGCGAACCCCACAAGCCACACAGACCACCAGCAAGGAACCTCGGGGTCCGGGAAGGCCAAGGAGAAGAGGAAGAGGAAGACGGGGTACAGTCCGCATGACAACCGGATCGTCGTCACGGAGGTGACAGAGCACTAACAACAACTGTCCGTCACCTCCACCGTGTCATTGGCAACACAGACGGAAAAATGGCATTACATCGTGAATGCAGCCGGAGTGTCGAGGAGGCCAAGATGCGCTGGCATGATGTGAAAAGCCAAACCAAGCAGAAACCCGCTGCCAACAGGAAGGCAGAAACGGCGAATGGAGGTGGGAGTCCTGCGCCACAGGAGGAGCTGGAGCAAATGGTGGCCACAGTCATCAGTGTGGAGACGATGCAAGGAGTCGGGAGTCCGGACACTGCTCAACATGACCTGACACAACATCAACAGGGTGAGTAATGAACAGGGACTGTGGGGACGGGGAGGGACGGGCACAAAGGCACACATGCACAACGACGTGTAGCACACCGCACACCCACAATGACCCTAGGTCATGTCCCTGATCCCCGTGGCACACTGCAGCACACATACAAACATCAAGTAGGCCCCCACTCCACCATGTGCCCAAAGGGCTCCCACCCCACACATCACCAATTATACAACACACACATGCACCCGTGCGAAACACAACAAAGATGTGTATGTGAGAGCCACACTGACAATGCAAGTGACACCACATGGCGAGCAGCATGGCTGGAGTACAATCACCATGACATTGTGCACGCCACGAGACTGAGGTGGCTGAGTGTGGACCACATCCGGAAAGGAGCAGGTCACAATCTGACACATCCACGTGCACAAACAACCACTGACGTCAACAATACATCTGCAGACAAACAATGCACAAGAGTACAAAAACCGTCCAAGAGCACAAATGACCCAAGTCACCAACATCACAGCACCTTAAAAGCACAAAAGCCAAAGGCACACTGCCTCCAAGGGATATGGGGCAGCAAAATCACAGCTGCAGGTGCGACTCTCACACAATGCAGCACACACACATAGCAATGACAGCACATTCACATGGACGACAATGTGGTACACAGTGCAACACTTACACTGCAGAACAGAGGACACAACTGGGTCCGCCTGTGCGTAGAAAATGGCCAATCACATCTGACATAGCAGGAAACTGTGAGATGCAAGTGTACGTGTACACCTCACCTACCTCATGTAGTCCAAATGTCCACTGTCCCGCATCAAATAGTCCGCCCCTCCCAAACAGTCACAATGTACATTGTCATGCAGTCTGTATGTAAACTTGAACAATGCGGCAACATACATGCCAACACAATGTCAACAAGCATCTCCCCTTCACATTGCAGATCGACACACAACACCTCCAGCAGGGCAGACCAGACAACTCTACAGTGATGCTGAAGAGGACCTCCACACTTCCGACACCGACGCCCTTCAACAGTCCATGACATCTTAGGCAATCGACCTCCAGGAGCAGGGCAGCACCGCTGCATCGAGGATACCCCACCCCCTGCACAGACAACACAGCTGGATGCACCCACCACCCCGGCTGGCTCCCAGCAGCCCACCGAAGCGCACATCGCATTCCAAGGCCAGGTGTCAGACTGCCAGAAAGGGGTGGCCGAACATGTGCGGGTGGGGTACTACCTCATGGAATCCAAACTAGATCACATACGTGGGTGTCTAAGTCCCATCAGAGACCACCTACCCCATGGAATCCGAACTAGATCACATACTTGGGTGTCTAAGTCCCATCAGGGACCACCTACACTCCCCAATGGAGACCCACACTGCGACAGAGACACATGCCTTTGCACATTTCCAGTACTGAACCACACCCAGAGCCATGGGATAATCATCCACACCCCCACGCTGGACTGGCGTACGCCGGCCCAGGTCACTCCTCTTACGTATTGAGTGGGGGCCAACAAAGCTACATGTGCAATGTCTCACCCGCTGCCTGCGGTGACATGGCTGCATCCTCTGTACACGGCACAATGTAATGTTGTAGGGCCCGGGGCCCTAATGCCTACATCATGAGCACATGGACACACTCAGATAGTTCGTTGAAATGGCTACGGGCACGTACGCTCGACACCTTTATTGGCATGGTCACATGTACAGTGACGCATGTGCTGGATGTGTGTGGGGTGAGTGTAAGCCAGCCCACATGGAGTCGTTGGTGCTGGCAACAACTTGAACAGTGATCACAATAAAAGCGGAAACAGAAAACACCAGCATAACAGAAACAACTGTGAAGCATCATGGTGGTAGCCGGAGAAAGTACAGTGTGCACCCAACATGCAAGCAGAATGGTCCATGATTTGTGGTGCATTGAGTCAGTGGCACCTGAAGAGCTGAGCAGGGTATCAAGCTGATGATGGCACCCACGACAGGTGTGAGCAACTCTGATAGTCTGGCAGTAAGACACTTCCGACTCTGGCACCTGTTGTTTGGAGTTGGTCCTGGCGGTGGTGGCGTGTGCATCCTGCGGTGATGCGACGTCCGGGCAGGTCAGGACTCGATTTGATGTGTGAGCCCAGGTGGACCGCAGTTGAGGCCGGAGGCAGCGGACAGCGCAGGGCCACAGACACATGGCATTGATGACCCCCAGTCCATCGACCCAGAGGCCATCCAATATGCTATCAGACAGGGGCCATGACTTGAGCTGCACAGAGTTAATGGCCCTGGATGCACTGCGGCCGGCACAGGCACACCGCCACGGGACGGTGACTTGCGGTGCAGTGAGATAGGGCCACACGAGGTGAGCGGGTTCTCGTCGATGTCGAAGGTGAATGTAGCGGAGGTTTGCGGGGGACAGTGGAACGTGTCCTCCAGGGCATGATGCAGAGGGCAGAAGCTGGCCGGAAGCGGCAAATGGAGGAGTGGAATGCTACAGCCTCTTTTTTGCCAAAAAGTCAGTATCACCGACATGATGATGAAGACAACCCCCAGTCCATAGACTCAGTCACCACCAAAGTTCAACCAGAAAGAATACATTGATGTCGGGGAACAGACTTAGTGGCACCGGAGCTGAAAGGGGATGCAGTCTGCGATGAGGCCAGTACAATGATATCAAGTCTGCCATAAATGAATCATGACTGAATTCCCAATGTGTGACCTACTTGACCGCAGTGTAGGCCCGAGGCAGTGGTCAGCAGGGGTCCACAGCCACGTGTCGTTGGCCCGCGATGCACAGAGTTAGTGACACCAGAGCAGTTGTCGGCAGTGTTCGATCACCTCCGTAACGATGATCCTTTTCTCCTCCAGACTGAACCGCGTCTTCCTCTTACTCATCTCCTTGCGTACAATGATATGAACTCCGCCATGCAGAAATCAAGACTCAGTTCCACATGTGTGACCTACTCGACCGCAGTGTAGGCCGAAGGCAGTAGTCAGCAAGGGACCACAGACAGGTGTAGTTTGAATGCTATGCACAGAGTTGGTGGCACCACATCGAAGGGAGTACAGTGATATAAACTCAGCCACAAAGTGTGTACTCTGTCATTGCATAATCAAGACTCAGTTCCAAATGTGTGACCTACTTGACCGTAGTGTAGGCCGGAGGCAGCGGTGGAGTACGTCAACGAAAAAGGAGTAAAGCGGGCCTGTCTCGCGGAGGCCATGATGGTCTGAGGAGGCTGCCAAGGTCGCGGGCTTCGGGCTTGGAGCTTGCGCCGGCACGTGGTGGGCCCTCTTTGACACACGCCGGTGTCTGCAGGTGAGGAGTGAGGCCTGGCTGCGCAGGGGCGGGCATGACGGGTTCGGGGACCAGCGGCCCGGGGTGCAGCAGGCGCACAGGATAGCAGGCCACACCGCTCACGGCGACAGCGTCAGCCTCGTGGCGGGGTGGGAGGCACCGCCCTGGCAGACATGTTGGGCATTCCGGAAGAGAACTATGCCCAGAGCTACGTGCTTTTTATTCACACCCCTACGCTGGCCTGGCGTCCTCCGGGCCAGCCCACTCCGCACACACCTACAGGGGGGACGTCACAAGCTACATTTCCGCGATCTTCCCCACTGGCTGGGGTGACATGGTTGCGTCCACTGTCCACTACACTCCAAACACCAGCAGTGCATGTAGACATGGATATGTCTGTGGTCTGCATACTGCAGTCTGTCCAGCACTTCCACGCCACACTTGGAATTGTGTACATTCTCATTCATGGGTCACTTGCCTCCTTCGCACATGCCTGGTTCCCACCTCTCCCCACATTCCGCTATTGTGTGGCTGAGGTGCCATGCCGTTGATGGCTCATGTACATGGCTAACCAACGTTGCCACAGTAAGTTGTGCTGTCGTGTCTGGTGGGTGGGCATGTTGTTTGGCATGTTGTATGTGATTTTGTGATGTGTGCAGTGCCAGAGTTGTGAGTTGCATGATTGTGGAGATGAGGTGTGTGGTGTGTTCATTTGGTACTTGCCAACGAGCAGTGCATTCCCATAGGTGTCATCCTGGAAGCGCTGGTTGATGTTGGACTGTCGGAAGATGAGGGGATCATGCACACTACCTGGGTAGTTGTCTACGAGATTGGTGAAGAGTCCCCGGTGGTCCACTATTGCCTGCATGTTGATGGAATGCGTGTGCTTTCTGTTGCGGTAATTGTGTGCAGTGTCGGCAGGGGGCACGAGTAGGACATGTGTGCAGTCTATTGCCCCCAACACGTGCGGGAATCCAGCTATGGCGTATAGTCCTTGCTTTGTCTCCAGCTGTTCCTGCGCATTGTGGGGAATGTATAGGTACTGGGATACCTGGCTGATGATGGCATCCGGAACAGGTGTGAGGAACTTGGATGGGGCTGGCTGTGAGACTCCTCCGACTCTGGCGGTTGTTGGGTGGGAGGTACCAGAGGCCAACAGGTGCAGCACAGCCAGCAGTTTTGTCTGCGGAGGGATGTTGGTTGTCCGCTGTGTTGGTACCATCAGCCTGTGGGCAATGATGTTCAGGATGCGGAGGATGGTTGTCCTTTTGAGCCTGTAGTGGGCATTGACATTGTCTGGTGTTAGGTCAGTGAGGCTGGTGCATTTCCTGAAGATCCGCTGTCTTTGTCTGCGCTGCCTCTGTGGTGGTCCGGGGGGGGGGGGGTGGGGGTGGCAGTGGGTGTTGTTGCCCTCTCCGGGCTCCGGGATGCATGGTGTGTGGCTCCATGGCATCTGTTGTTCCTCATGTGTGGCTCTGGGCTGGGCTCCCTTTGATGGTGCAGGTTGTCGTCCGACTTTACACCAGGTCAGAGCAGGTGTTAATTTCCTGCTGCTGACGCGCCTTATCACCTGTTTTGTGGTCTTATCGCCGATGTGGCTGGTCGTTGAGAATGTTGAGGTGTGGTGTTGTCGCGGCTTTTTGCTCGGGAACGCCTACTCTGCATCTCATTAGCGATAGTTGCTGGGGTCATCTGTGGCGATGTTTTTTGCGCATGCTTTCGCAAGTAAACTGGTGGTATCGGCTGTTAGCACCAGCTTGTGAATGGGGCGATAAAATTATCACGACTTTGGCTGCAATAAAGTGCCGATAACTCGGCGATAGCTCCTTGAGAATATGCCCCTAGATTTCTACAAGGGGAAAATATTTGCATCACATTTCACCATGTGGAAATGCACACCTCTCATCTTTCTGTTTGTCGAAATTGTTTGAGAGTCTGTCACAGTTTAAGTTCCCAGAAAAAAAGTCTGGGATTTTTTGTTAATTTTTATCAAGTTGGAATATACGCCAATTATAGAAAGAAGCAAATGTAAGTAAATGACGAACTTTTTCTCTGGCAGCAGGACGTATATACTTGTGGTTCAATTTACAGTGTGGTGGTTATTTATTTATGTTTGTGCATCTTAGTGCATGCAAACAGGACCAAGCCCTCACCAGAGCACTGAAGAGAGGATGAAACTAAGGCAGAAACTATTAACATGTAACCACCAGTATCATGGATGAAGATTATATCAGGATTGGTATACTCATACAATTTGAAAGCCTGCCATGCAGAAGTGAGTTGCTTGCATTAGGACCCAGTGCACCTTGCGACCTAAAACAACATTGGGAACTCTAAAACTTTGAACCCTTCTGCAAATGTGGAAGTTCTATGCTGTTTAGAAAATCTGAAAATTTTCACTTTGCCCTTTAAACCACTGTATCCACGACAAATACATTTCTTGATATTTAATGTAAAGATGTATTTTAAAACCAAAATGTATGTTTGCGGTCTTGTTAAAAAGGTTTCATATTGCACAGAGAGCCACGCTGATTTCAGTTTTTTTTTTTCTCCTTTGTTAGTCTTTGTGAAACCTGACCAGGAACTTGCTAAACCTTACAAAAACTTGGCAAAACATCCTGAAATCAAATTAACTCGGAAAGGTTCCATTGGAATTAGTGTTTGAATACTAGCCAGGGGTCTGAATTTTCTACAAGGAAGCAAACTGGGTCAGATCACTTAGGGCTGAAATGAAAACTTAGTTACAGGCTGATCACCTACTTAAAACAAAATAGACGTTTCCTGTCAATAAGATGTGAACAGTAGCCAGCAGGAATACTGTTACTCAATACAAATACATGTAAGGGGCCCCACTAATCTCTGCAAATGAATTATGAGTCGCTTATGCTTGGTGCTTAGCAGCAACTCCAGAATTTGGAGGAATATCAGTCATCACCAAACTTTAAAATGGAGCTGTTAGTTTCCAATGCCATTTCAAAATAAAAACCGTAATATTTCAAAAGAAAGGTAAAAAAATCAAAACAACTAAAACGCGTTCTTCAATATCAAATATATGGCTACAAGAAAGCTTGATAACACAGTTGCTACTTACTTGCAGAAGACACAAATCATCAGAAACAGTAAGACACTAATTGGCACTAATATTTATTCAAGGTTGTGCAGTAAATTCTTTGAAACGTTTTTTTCTAAACGCAGCTTGAGGTCAGTCATCCAATTAGGCGTTCTCATTTGAAGTCTTGTTGGGAGTATTTTAAATTACTGGGAGTAAATGTGGAATTTGAAACATAAACAGCAGTAAAATGAAAACATCTTAAATTGATCCTGAAATATTGATTACGGCTTAGATGTAGTGAGCAGCAGATCATAAATGATTCTGAAATTCATGTTAAGCACTGCACACATCAGATGTGAGTAATGTCTAAAGGACTCTTCAGTTTTTCCACATTGAATACACGCTCTCCATCAGGATTTTGTAGCAAGCCAGAAAACTCCTATTATACTTACTTTAACTTGCACTTCCCTGATCACATTGGGAAGAAGCATTGGCAAAGCCAAATTGTTTGTCGCATATTCGGCATGTAGATCAGGCATACTGGGAGGCAGAAAATTACTGACATTACAAATTGGAACTGGGTATCATACATAGGGTTGAGGTTCTCATAGGAGTCATTTATTAATCCTCATTGATTAACCTACTGTGAAAGAGCACCAATGGGTGGTTCAGTGAATGACTTAGGAAGGGGACTTGCGTACACAGAATGTACAAGGAATTTTTTACTATATACAGCTTTTATATGGTAACAGACTGCTGATGGTGGCATCATTAAGATGGTTAAAAAGGGCTACTTCCAGGTGTTAATAATAAAACATGAAATGTCGAGAAGCCAAAAGTCTAATGTGCGTTTAATGCAAAAATAGCGAGCAGCCAGCACAGTATATAATCAAACGACAATTATTATATCAATTAACCAGAGCTCTCGTCCAAAAATAGCCAGATGAAGAATGTACTGCTAAAATATACAAAACATAGCACAGTTTATGTATGATTTCACTCAGTACAAGTGAATGGAACCTAATCATGTAACAGAAATATGTTACTTTCAGCAAAAACATTTCTAATGAACAGGTGGCAGGAACTTCCCCTGGAGGAACTGTGAGGAGCCCTTGAGTAGAAGATATAATTCATGAATACAATACTGAGTTTACTATTCTCCAAAAATCCCACTTCTAGTTGCCAACACTGAAAATGTGGTTATGCTTTGCAAAACTGTGCAAATATACTAATTTAAATAAAATGGCTTCTGGGGCTAATAGATCCAAGAAACTTAGCAGGCATAATTGAGACTTAAGAACAATTCAGATCAATAAGAAATGCCATCTATATTTGATCATAAAATATATTGATACACACAGAGATATGCCGATATATATATGCAGGTGATATAGAATACAATGTGTTCTGTCGGGTGTCGCAATTGCTTTGCGTGAAAGAATGGTGTCTAGAATATATCACCAATGTATGCAGATCAATATATGGTCTGGGAAACTACTTAAACAATATACACAACTTCGGTGGAGGGTGGCCCTATATTACACCAATGTTTAACACCCCCATTGTACAATAATTAAAAGAATAGACACAACACAACATGACCATTCATTATTTTTTATATTCAAAATCATATCCCCAAATAATATAAACAATTTTTTATTATATATGGCTGTCACAAACACACAAATATAAACAACATGACTGGTGACCCAAAGTGCAAAAGGTGCTTGACACAATGCAATACAAAAAATGTATATGAAACAAATAAAGAGACGTCCATCCTTCTTATGTCTACAGGTTCAACATACACCCTATCTCAAAATTAATCTCATTAGAGGATGGCTGACCAAGAACATGGGCCAATAAGATTGTCATCAACATTTCGAGCCTAGTGTATGTGTGGGTGGACACACATCACAGTGGATCTTCCTCAGGGATAGTAATTTATGGACAGCCTAGCTGAAACAGAATAATTTGGGAACAAAGCTCTTCCAGGAGAGAATAGTGCCCACATGAAGGGATCAACCAGTCTCCACATCAATATCTTCCAAAAGGAAATTATTCTAAAAAGCAATGTTCCTGTTGTGTGTTAATGTCCACTGTATGGGGAAAGAGACTCCACCAGCTCAGGATGGAACCTGTTGATTGAATCACCAAGTTTCCACACTAATATCCCCAAGAAAGGGATTTAAAATACCAGATTATAGCCCAAATCAAAATCCACAGTATGGAAAGTAGCTAATTAATGTTGCAGAGTCGCCAGGGATTTCTGAGATGACTCTTTTCACCAAATGAAAGGTTCATCAGTGATGACGTCATCAGTGATTTCATCAGTGACGTTACTGACCATGTCAAGAGTGATATAATGTGTGAGGTCATAGGCAGTGCATTGCAGGGCATAAGCTATACTTGGCTCAGGTAACTATAACTAGTGAATTTTAATAGTTTTGTACAAGTGAAATGTGAGCCTAACTATAATGACCCTGAAACTTTTTTTCAGTGAATATTATGTTGTTTTAACTTTTATTTTCTAAATATAACATCCCTGTAAACTTTGCTTTTTACCGTTAATTTCGAAAGCTTTTTTAAATTCTATTTCCTGACTATAATGTACCAGTAACCTTTGGCTTTTTTAGTGAATTTCTAAGGTTTTTTATATTCTATTTCCTAACTATAACATCCCTGTAACCTTTAGTTTTTTCAGTGAATTTCTATGTCTTTTTAATTCTATTTCCTAACTATACTGTCTCTGTAATCTTTGTTTTTAAGTACATTTCTATGTTTTTCATTTTTATTTTCTAACTGTAACCACTAACCTTTTATATTGAGTGAGTGCATCAGTGTTTCAGTGGGTGTATGAGTGTCTGAGTAGATTTGTAAGTGGGTGTGACAGAGTATGAATGGGGCTGTAATTGGATGCATGAGTGTGCGAGTGGGTCTGTGAGGGCATACATGTGTCTGAATGAGTCTATGAGTGGGAGCCTGAGTCTCTGACTGGGTGTGTGACTGGGCATGAGTCTGTGAGTGAGTGTGTTAGTGGGTGCATGAGTGTCTGAGTGGGTTTGTCAGTGGCTGCATAGCTCTCTGAGTGGAACTGTGAGTGGGTGCATGAGTATCTAAGTGGGTCTGTGAGTGGATGTGTGAGTTTCCAAGTGGGTCTGTTAGTGGGCGCAAGAGTTTCTGAGTTGATCTGGGAGAGGATGCACATTTCTATGAATGAGTCTACGACTGAGTGCATGACACTCTGAGTGGATGTGTGAGTGCGTGCATGACTCTGAGTGGGTCTGTGAGTGTGTGCAAGAGTATCTGAGTGTCTCCTTGAGTGGGTGTGTGAGTTTGAGTGGGTGTGCAATTCTCTGAGTGGGTCTGTGAGTGTGTGCATGAGTCTCTGAATGGGTTTGTGAGTGGGTACATGAGTCTCAGAGGTGGTCTGTGAGTGGGTACATGAGTCTCTGAGTGAGTACATCAGTGGGTGCTTGAGTGTCTGGGTGGGTATGAGAGTGGGCCCATGAGTGTCTGAGTGGGTACATGAGTGGGTACATGAGTGGGTACATGAGTGTCTGAGCGGGTCTGTGGGTGGGTTTGTGAGTCTCTGAGTGGGTCTGTGAGTTGGTGCATGAGTCTCTGAGTGAGTACATCAGTGGGTGCTTGAGTGTCTGGGTGGGTATGAGAGTGGGCCCATGAGTGTCTGAGTGGGTACATGAGTGGGTACATGAGTGGGTACATGAGTGTCTGAGCGGGTCTGTGGGTGGGTTTGTGAGTCTGTGAGTGGGTGCATGAGTCTCTGAGTGGGTCTGTGAGTGGGTGCATGAGTGTCTGAGTGGGTCTGTGATTGGGTGCATGAGCCTGAGTGGGTTTGTGAGTCAGTGTATGAGTGCCTCATTGGGTCTGTGAGTGGATGTGTGAGTCTCTGAGTTGGTGTGTGAGTGGCTGAGTGTTTCTCCTTTGTTGAACCATGAATCCTGATGCCGTTTATCAGAGGCCCCATACCCGTTCTCCACCACTCTGCAAACATGTCTCCTGGTGCACTACTGGGTGGGGGTTGAAGTTCCCTTGACTACTGGCTGAGGGTCCTTGGGGGCCAGGAACCCCCTCTGTTACCTCCAGTAAGTCCCACACAGCAGGATTGCTGAGAGCTCATCGGAGGCCCCACCCTCTTTTTCTGCCACTCTGCAAATGTGCCTCCTGGTGCATTACTGTATGGGGGATGAAGTTCCCTTGGATAAAGAGGGTCCTTGGGGGCCAAGAACCCCTCCTGTTACCTCCAGTAGGTGCCACACAGTGGGATTGCTGAGGGCTCATCGAAGGCCTCACCCCCTTTCCCCACCACTCTGCAAAAGTGCCTCCTGGTGCACTACTGGTTGGGGGATGAAGTCCCTTTAGCTGCTGAGGGTCCTTGGGGGACAAGAACTCCTCCAGTTACCTTAAGTAACCCCCACACAGCAGGATTTCTGAGAGCTCATCAGAGGCCCTGCCCCTTCCTCCACTACTATGCAAATGCGCCTCCTGGTGCAATACAGGTTGGGGAATAAAGTCACCTTGGATGCTGAGGATCTTTGGGGGGCAAGAACCTCTCCTGTATACTCCAGTAAATCCCACACAGCAGCATTGCTAAGAGTTCATCGAAGGCCCCACCCCCTTTCTCCACCACTCTGCAAATGCATCTTCTGGTGCACTACTGGTTGGTGGATGAAGTCCCCTTGGATGCTGAGAATAGTTGGTGGCCAAGAACCCCTCCTGTTACCACCAGTTAAGTCACATAGAGTGGGATTGCTGAGAGCTGGTCAGAGGCTCCACCCCTTTCTCCACCACTCTGCAAATGCACCTCCTGGCACACTACTGGTTCGGGTCTGAAGTCCACTTGGATGCTGAGGGTCCTTGGGGCCAAGCACCCATCCTGTTATTACTTACCAGTATGTCCCACACAGTGGGATTGCTGGGATTTGTCAGAGGCCCCAACTCCTTTGTCCAGCACTCTGCAAACATGCCTCCTGGCCTCCTGTAATACAACAATAAGGTGACAAGGACGGGATACAAACCCACGCGTGCAAAGAAAACACAATGGATAAAAATGTTGTTTATTCCTGTTATCCCTGCATTATCTTTTTTTAAATCCATGGTTTTCTTTTTTTGTTGCTCACTTTTTACAGTCCGCACTCTAGTCTCTAGTTCACTTATCTTCTGCTTTGTTGATAATCTTTTCCTCTCTCCTATACATCTTGTGATACAGTAAGAGTAATACTAAGAAAAACACATTTTGGTACTCTATTGTCTACCCTGAAGATTGCAGGCACAAGTAAGCTATTATTATAAATAATGTTCACCATGTATGTTTGCTGTGAAGGCTTTCCTTTTCCTGCTCATGCTCTAACAGTTGAGTTTATGAGAGAGTGGCCATGGTCATCATGGACCATTCCCCCAATGTTGTGTGCTGCTGTCTCATTCATTCATACAGTATACCAGCAGTTTCCCATGACAGTGCAGAATGGCTGGAAAAAAGTATGATGTCCCTTTCCCATTGCATTTCCCAACCAACACCATATGCCTTTCATTTACCATTTTTCCACTCCTGGCTTGTCTACCTTTTTGAACCAATCAAATGCTCAGAGTGATTCTTTTGTTAGAAGATACTGCAGTGCTCACTGCACTTTAGTGATGTATTACAGTTGTATTTAAGGGGTGGCATATCTGGCATCTAAAATATGTATAAAGTTTTATTCTATCCACACAGACCACAAGACAGGCCGGCTCCAGTGCAGCTGCAGGAGGAGGAGAGTCATTTTGACGGGGAGAAGTGGCGGCAGAGACGGGCACTGGTAAGCCACATAATTTATTGCAATTACTATTATACTCACTAGCTGGTACCAGGGCGTCGTCAACACGTGACTGTGAAAGCCCCCAGCTGTACCACCTGCAGCAATTGTCGAGTTATTATTACCTCTTCTATTTGTAACTCACAAAAGCTCACATAATGAGAGTTGATGGCTTGAGGGAAACGTGAAAGAACGAAAGGTTAAAAGAATGGAAAATGGTATATTAGTGAAAGGGTGGGTGGGTGAAAGGGTGTGTGGGTGGGTGAAGGGATGGGTGAAAGGATGGTTGGAAGAAAGGGTGGATATTTAATGGATGGATAATAAATTGGAAATGTTGGTGAAAGACTGGATGAGAGAAAGTAAAGCTTAATCATGATGGCTATGGGTGAATTATAAGGAAAGGATGAATACATATTTGGACTGTTTGGATGAAGAAGCAAGGCAGCTCTTCTCATGAGGAGCATGCTGCTCACCTACTTTGCTTATTGTGTTCATGTAGGGTTATCAAAGCTTTGGGTCAAAGTGAAGGGTATTTTTTATTTTTGTTCCACTTCCTTGACTCGCTGTATTTGCTAAGTGAGCCAGATGTGTCCCATCCATCATTCATCACCCCCCTCCCCACCCATGGCATTTTGACACCTATGACTGAAGTGCAGTATGGTTCAATTCAATTTGTGACTGCAGTGCTGGCTGTGCAATGTATGTCTGCTTCAGTTAATATGACATTTAAAATGTTTTCAATGCGCTGCAAACCGAACACACAAGGTGTGTTGTTTCCCTTAACCCAATCAGTCACCTCTTAGTACTTCACTCCTTTATTTTTTTCCTTAGTTCTTCCATCCTAGCCTACCAAAAAATTTGGAAAATCCATGCTTGGCATGTGCCACATTTAAATTTATAACCATGTGAAGTGAAGTGATTCCAGAATATATTTCATGGTTTCCCTGTTGAGATATTTCCCTTTCGACTTCCATCGACTAGCACAGTGACTGAATAAGCAAAAGATGAATAATAATAATAATAATAATAATAATACAGACACTTGTAAAGCGCAACAGCTACCTCAAACAGAGGTGTCCGGGCACTAATGAATCAATGATCAGTGCAGTGGCCCCTCTATTCTATTTCAAAAAAGCTCTACCCTACCAGTCTAATCCTTCTCCCCTACCCTGCAGTAGAGTAAGTCAAGTTTCCTTTCCTTGTTTACTGCCCAGCGAATTAATTTGTTGGAAATAATATGTGGCGGTGGGCAAGGGCATTGAGTAAAGTGGAAGTAAGTTCATGATTTGATGTCAAGTTTGGTGATGGGATACACTGCGACAGACTTGCCAAATACAATCTATTCCATCATTTTACCTGTTTACTTCCGGCAGACAGAATAATATATGTGAGGTTTGTGAAGTAGTGTCTTATTTATTATTCATCTGCCTCTTTGGAGTCAGGGTAGAAAGAGAAATGCATTTGGAGAAGAGCAGGGTCATTGGAATTGAAAATAGATAATTGTCAACTACAGCTGCCCCAGCTGCAGACATTAGCAAACTTCCCAACACACTGACAAGCAATAAGCATAGCTCCATTATTTTAGCACAACACACAACTTTTACTGCATAATGCCGTACTCATTAATGAGGTAATTTATTTTTCCACTCAAAGTGTCTGTTTATAGTTACCTTAAAAGCCTTTAGAAGAAAAAAAGATCAAATCACTGTTGTTTTAATCCAGTGTTATTCTGCCTTAATACTTTTCTGCCACACAGTCATTGCTTTTTATGCAAGGCATGTGTGGGTAAAACATAAATTGGCCTTGTGACTCTCCTAACCATATCACATCAAATTCCAATGGCCCTAGGGGACCAGCAATGTACTGCTACTGTGCCACCAGGTAATTTAAAACAATTGTTTGCACAGAGCATTATTTAGAATTAGTCTTTTTTCCTTTTTGTTTTTCTCAATATAGCTGCTCCTGCTGGTCCACCCATAGGAACCAGCAGGCAGAAGATAGTGGCCTGTCTGTGGCTGCTGAGGTTGGAGCATATCCAGTGAGAATCCCGGGAGCTGGTGGCCCTGGAAGAGGAGGAGGAAGAGGAAACAAATGCTTCTTAGCCGGGCCCCAGTGAAGCTGGTCAGCCTCAGCCTCCAGACCATCCCATCGCCGGCACTGCTGCCAGCTTACACCATCAACTGCTGCCACCCCCTCCAACACTGATAACACCAGGCCCTTGTTGTGCTGCATCCTGCAGTGGCTTAACACCACAGAGAGCCGGAGCACCCCAATGGAGTAGAGCCTGGACCAGCTCCAGACCGACATCCACAATGCCCTCTAATAGCCCTTTTTGAACATTTTTTGTTTTGGTGGGAGGGACTTGTTTGATGTGGCTGGGTGGAGAGGGTGGTAAGGGCTTTGGAACCGGATTTTACTTTTTTGGACATTTTGAATTTTGGGGCTTGGGTGAGTTTGTTTGGGAAGAGGGGTAGAAGAGGGATAGGCATGTTGGGTGGGTGGAGAGGGTGGGTTTCTTTATAATAAAATAAAGGGAAACTATTTTATTTTATCAAAATATACGCCTGAAGTAGTTTGTTTTACTTTTACTTTGTACTGCTGCCTTCAGCTTTTTCACAGCCTGTTTATGTTCTTGTAAGAGAGAGTTTAGTGCTTAGTTATAGAGTTATACCTCTCTAACTATCTTGACCATTAGGGGGATGCTGCCATGACCTATTTTGTGTACAACAACCTAGATAAACAATAGTAGCAGTTAGTTATTTACTTACTAAGGTAATTAGTTCACTTCACACCATAGTTGTCTTACCTGAATATAGATGAAGCAATAACAGGGAAGGCATCACAACTTCAAAAGTGAAATCCCACTTCCAGTTCCACCCAGGTGAGCTCCAACTGTAGGATTAATCTGAATGATTGATTATCCATCGTAGGAAACTAAATGGAAATTAAAAGACTGAGTTAGTGGGTTATAGCAAAGGTTTACAAAGAATTTACAACGGAGTACTACATGATGGCACAAGAATTCCTGATAGTGATAAAATACAAAAAAAAGCAATAGTAGTAATGTTTTGCTTATGGGGAGCTTGCAGTAAGTCACAAAATCCTCGAGTAATAAAAAATGGACTCAAAGTCTGGAGTGGACAAGCTTAGGTTAGGTGTTCATGTTACACAACTCAAGACCTGAATGATGATGACGACGACTGATGTTCTTCATTCTATATCTAAAATATTGATCACTTTCATGTGCCGGTGGGAAATGGGGCCAGTGTGGGCTATTGCTTAGACGATCCAGCAGTAAGTTGGTGTTGTTTTCACCACATCCACCCCAACAAGTGTGTGATCCATTGATGTTGTAAATTAAGACACATCTCAATAAAGGGGACAGCCCAGGGGAAGAGGGTTAGGGGTTTGATGAATGGATGGGAAAGAGGATTAGGGGAAAGGTTTGATGAAGACAAACATTACACAAAGACAACATTCATCTGGGCAATGAGCAGCACATCATTTATCATCAATCTGTTTTGGAAGGAAATTAGGGAACAGAGTACAGTTAAATGCAGTGCAAACAGTGCTTCTGCTCCCGAGACCCAAGTTATCAGATATCTAAATGTTCTGTCTTCTAGGTTGGTAGTGAACCCATCCTCCCAGTTCTCCAAATATGATTGTTAAAAGAAAAATGATACTGTATTTCAAAATTAGGTGGTGCTATATCCTCAGGAATGTCCATCACTCTCGGGTGCCTGTCTGGACTGGTCCAGTAGGTAAGCAGGAGTGTTGAGCTCATCTTTCACCTTTCATTAGTATAGGAGACTAGAAGGTTGCGGATTGTAAAACAGAAACTGTATTTTAGAGTCAAGGAAAAGTACAGAAGGAAGGTACGCTTCATGAGGAGTGTATCAAGATGACTCAGATGCAGAGGAAATGCTAAAAGTCCAATACACACACACACATACCCAGCAGCATTTCCCAAATCAAAGCATCTCTCTCCAGTCCACATAGCTGAGTACTAGGCCCAGACTCTTGGTTTACCTTCTTGCTTCTAGCTGTTGATGAGGTAGTCCCACAGCTTCTGCCCTGAGTTCTTCCATCCTCTCCTCCTTACTCCAAGTAACTCCATCCCAGTCATGAGTGAGCCAAGCAAGATAGACATGTAGTGCACTACCATTGAAAAACAAGTAGAGTAACAGAATTGCAGTATTTTGCATAGGTTTTTGTTTGTTAATTAAAGTGACTGTTCTGGTCTCTGAAGAACCAGAAAAAGTGACTGTTCTGGTCTCTGAAGAACCAGAAAAAAGGAGAGGACCCTGCAATTAAATGTGGCTAAGTGTGAAAAGCCCAATCACCATCAGGGAAAAAAATGATCGCCTATCACTCAGGCCCCAATGAATGCAAATCAATCATTTCAAGAAAGTTCCTCCATTACAGTTCAACACACCCTTACCTCACTGTCAGTCACCACATCAATCATCACTCACAATCACTCGAGAATCAGATCACTCATTGGTGCAATGGTTACCTGTTCCAATCCAAGCACAGTGGTAGGTCTCCCCTTTGACGCGAGCAACAGATTAGAATTTGACAGTCTTGTAAATCAAACGATTGTCTGGGGCAGGCATCTTAGATGATGAAAAAAACACAAGAATCACAGGAGTGGACCATACAGGTTAATTAATTTTCACTAAAGAAGTTTGTAAAGGCCAATCACCTTCCAGGGAAAAAATGATCGCCCATCACTCAGGACCCAAACATTGCAAATCAATCATCTTAATAAAGTTTCAGCATTACAGTTTAACACATACCCTCACTGTCAGTCACCACATGAGGAATCATCAATCATCTTCACTCACACAATCACTCACTCACCATTGCAGTAGTTGCAATTACCTCTTCCAATCAAAGCATGGGTAGTTTAGGTATTAGGTATTTATCTTTGATGCAGGCAACACATAGGAATTAGGTATTGGCAGACACTCTTGTAAATCAACGATCTTCTGGGGCAGACCTGCTAGTGCTAAGTGATGCAAAAAGGGAAAGGCAATAGGTATGCAAGGGGGGGCAGGCATTGTCTCCAATGTCATGAAGGAATTGTGGAGACTTCTTCAATGGACACTGGTCAACTACAATCCAGTAATATATGTGACCCAAAATGGTGGGGCAGCATAATTCTGACACAAAAATAATAATGTTCCACTAGATACTTTTTTTTTTGCACAGAGAGAAGTTCAACGAGAAATAATTAAAAAGTTCTATATGGGCACAGGCATACTTAGTCCAAGAAATTGAGTTTGTCCTCAAACTCAGGTGGTTCAGCTAACACACTTGATTCAATTTCTGACCAATAATCCTCCTCCTCCTGTGCTGTATCAGGAACAGTGTAATTGTGTGTTATAAACTGTTGGTCCTTTTTGACCATAGTCCATCTCTCCACGTTTTGAGGAAGAGACTGGTCCTTCTCACTGCAACAACCGCACCAGCAGCACAGAACACACACCCAGCATTTACCCTGGCTACAGGATAAGCCAAATACTTTATTGCCAGCCTGTTGAGCTCTGACCATTGGTGCATCTTCCCCTACCAATACATCAATAGATTTTGATCCATATAGACCTCTTTTGGATCATCCAGATACTCCTGGAACATCCTGTGGATGGTTATGGGTGCTGCCACTTGCTCAACATGTTTTTCCATTGCCTCTGCACGGGACTTGAGCCCTGCCGATTTAAACCAATACAATGCAGAGGTTGGTTCCGGTCCTTCTGTTGCTGTTGTTGCCGGTGTTCTGGTTGATGGTGTTGTTGGCTGCTGTGAGACAAGACTGCCCTCTGTGAAAGTTGAAGGCGGCACCCCAGAACACTAAGTTCTAGCCATTCTTCTTCTAGGTCTCCAGCTTGCTCTACAATCCACCTTTTGTACTTTGAAACATCCCCTTCAGAAAAAGGAATGAAAGTGGGCAGAATTTTTTGGTACCGTGGATCAAGTAATGTGGAACAGATGTACTCTTTGGACATGATGATGTCATGCTGCAGCCTTGTATTACAAGCCAAGCAAAGGATTAAGCTATCAACCAAGGCATGCACTTCTGTGTTTTCATTCACACCTGAGGGGGGAACGTTTCAGACACCTTCTTTACCTGGTCCTGTAGGGAATACGACAATGGGATAGCTTGGCCAATCGTACTGTCCTCCTTGCTAACTTACCATGTGAAAACCTTACAAGGGAGTAGCATCCTTGTCAGGCATTTGACTAGGCCCTATTTGTCCACATCTATGGTCATAGGTTTCCCAACTGCATCCCCTCCTCTTTGAATTACATAGTCATTGATCTGTTTGTACTGCTCAAACAGACGTTGCAACATGAAATAGGTTGAGTTCCAACATGTTTGCACCTCCTGTATCAGGGCTTTAACTGGTGCTCTATTTTAACGCTGAATAATCCACAGCTGCTTTCAGACTTTAAAAGTATGGCTGAAATGAGTGCAGATTCTCTTCACACTGGTAGTGCTAATCCATAGATCTATAATCGACTCCACAGGCTGGCGCTGAGATGCAGGCAGTGCGGAAGAGACACCGAGAGTGCAGGAGCTGGGGACGACTAAGTGACCAAGCGGAGATGACTGTGAGTCAGTGGGTGGCATGAGCGGCTGGCCACATATCGCCCCACCTCACCAGGCCCCCGTCCCCTTTCCCCACCTTGCCCACCCCTGCCACCTGCCTGCCAGATGAAAAAAACAGTGAGCAGCAGTTGGGGGTCAAACTGTGAGTGCGGCTGCTGTCAGACGGCGGCTGCTGAGAGATGCCCTGGTTGTGCCACGGAGGTGGCCTGGTTAGTGCCGGGTGCATCCTGCGGCCCCCCTCAGAGGCCACACTCACTACTGTCAGCTCTGTCAGCTCAGGACAACTCCCATCCCACTTTCCTCCATTCTGCTACAGCCTGGCAAAAGCATCACTGGCTCGATCACTCTATCCCAGGAGCTCTGGAGCAATTCCACACCCCCTTCTCCAGCAACAACGAACCTGCCCCTTGCCATCTCACCACTTCACCATCCTCCTTTCCAGCCTTTCTCTCCAGTTCTCATCATCTCTCTTCAGGAAGAGGGAGAGGTGGAGCTCGGCACACCGGAGGATTGGAGTGGAGGAGCAGAGGAGGAGTGGCAGGGTCATATACCGGCGAGTCCAGGCACCTCACAGCTTCAAGGATAGCAACAGTAGCTCAATAGACAAGCAAACACAGGCGGCGCAGTCAACCAACACAGGCCTAAGGCCGAAGGCCCCACCTTCCGTCATAAGGGAGGGGAATGGTGGGAAAAAATACCTTAAGACCAAGAAGAACAAGGACTACTACCTTGGAATCTGCAGAACCCAAGCGACGAAGCGACGGAAGCGACGGAAGCGACGGAAGAACCAGTCTGTCTCCGATGCAGATTCAGATGCAGATACAAACCAGGGGAATCAACCTGTCCTCGTGATTCCTTGCTCCCTGGGGGGTCCTGAAACTTCCCAAGGTGATCCACTAGAACATCCCCAACTTATGCATAGAGCAAGGATCACAGACTTTTTCCATAGCTCAACAACTCAAGCTCTAGCCGTGAGCTCAAAGGTCGCAACCTTGAATCCTGTGGAAGACCACACCTTAGCTACCACACTAACTTTGGCGTCACTTCAGGCCCGGAAACTGACACCCAGCATAACCTCAGCCAGTTTAACCTCGGCCTTAGCTCTTGTCCATTTCTGGTCACCAGGTTCAACCTCAGCACCAGCTCTTGACCCATTTGACCTCACGGTGGGAGCCTTACAGGCCGCTTGCAGCAGTCTATACTCTCAATCATCTGAGCAAGACTTGGGCACAGCAGCCGACACGAGACAATCTGCATCTACATCACCTATGCAGCCGGTGATTTCAACTCCACTGAGTAGCGATGAGTACTGGCTACCACTAACCAGTCTCCCAGGACCCACAGGATTCATGGGTACACTATCAGCGGGACCTACAGCTCCTTCAGCAGACCCGTAGAGAAGTCGCACACTGGACATTTCTACATTAACTGTTCTCACAGCTCCTTCAGGTCGCTCCCCTTGCTCCAACTCAGGCCTGGAATTCTTGGACTACAGCTATACCCCACACGCGACAAAACCATCATGCCAAGAAAAGCCGGCCCGGAAGCCCGAGGTCATGGGGAAGCTAGACCCTCCTGTGTGAGGGGAAATAGACCCAGGCCCCATAGGCCCCCTCACAGCTGGCCACTCTAATGCTAATCTAACCTCACCATGGAAATGGATAAGAGCAAATGAGGGAAAAATGGTGAAAAGCTCAACTTACCATTCACACTTACCAGGCTCCCCCTTATCTGCATCAAGCCCCCTCAAACAAACTAAGCATACAAAAGGCTCTGGTCATCAAGACCACCGAACCTTGAGAACCAATGTCCCTTCAATGAGGACAGACACTGCTACCAAAGACTACCACGCCACAACATTGAATACACCACGAAGTAGAACAACTACATCACCACAAGTAACTTACGTATGGACCTCATTGCTGAGCACGATTCATGCCATGTCATTAGCAGTATCCTACCACTCAGACAAGCTTGATGCCCAAGTGGACATTCTTGGCCCCCTTGCAACACCCTTTAATGAGCATACACAGCAAACTTGATGCCCCAAACAAGCTGATAAAGAGAGCACAAAAGGCAGCAATAGTGGAAGCAGAAGTGGCCCCCCCAACCACAATGGGAAGTGACTGCTTTTGCTCTTCAATCATAAATAAGTTTGCTTCCCTACCACAAGCCATGGGAACCTTACTGGAAGATCTTAAACTGCAACTCCCAGCCATCAATTGCATAGAGAAGGCCCTCGTTCCACAGTCCTGTGGCAAGGAACTGGAGCAAGGAGCCTTAAAACATGCACTACCCTCTCAAAAAGAACCAACAACAGCAACCCATGCCCAAGACCTAGACAGAGTAGCTGGCTCTCCTGCCCAGGCAGCATGACAGCAGCAACAGTGCCGTTGTATTGACTTGCCTTCACCGCCAAACTGCGCACAGCAATCCAGAAAAAGCAAACGCTTACGTAAACATTTGAGGAAGCAAAGGAACAAAATCCAACAAGCACGCCTACAAGCAAAGCAGGAACGGCTATATTCTATCTTTACTAAAAACAAAGCCGGACAAAAGACCCCAATGTTGGGATGAAAAATCAAACTTAACAAATTCATCCTTCCAATCACCAGACCAGTCTGTGCATAACCAACAAGCTGAAGAGTTACTTCAGATAGAGGTGGTAGCTCAGAGAAACAAGCAGTCTACGACATCAAATTACAAACAACTCAAGGCCCAAAATCCATCTATGGCTCAAGCTGAGCTCTCCCCTCCAGTGATGCCGAAGACAATCACTATAAGTTTTAAGGATTGCTTACATCTGTCCAACGCCAACACAACTATCTTTAGCATTGGAAAGCACTCAAAAACAATCTATGAACATCTTAATGGGGCATGCAGCAGCAAATCAAAAAATGATTCAGTAAAATCCCCACACTCACAGAACGGATGGTACAAACATTGGACCTGACAGTGGGGACCCCAGGCCACAACACGAATGTCCAATGCAATTCCTTGATGGAGATAAACACTGGGATCAAAATAAAACTGAATACTCCTTGACACAAATCAGTGGGTTTGATTGCAGCCACCACCAGGACAGTCAACCCAGGCTCGACCAAGCTCGTTTCACCCTGGAATACCAAACAAGGGGACTCATGACATCTTGAACAGGGGCAACCTGATCCTCCTGTTTCATTCAATTCTGGATCTAAAGGACATAACATCACCAGACATCCTGGCAATTAAATTCCTCGAACCACGCTGAGCCCAAGATCCAGAGGCCACTCAGGTCTCCTTCCGCTCGCCCCTCTTGGGCAGAAAAAATCATGGCCAATCAACTAGTATTTGAAAGTTGTGGTATAAAAATTGAACAAGCAGGGACAAAGGGCTACCCTACAGATTTCCTGCACCCGCTCCTCCAGCCCGTCTATTCAATAATAAAAAGTGCCCAAGGCTCTCAAAGCACAAAAATTCCCACCGCCTTTACCCGCACTGTTCAGCAAAGGCCCCGACCATCAAGGTTAGAAACCCGGCCTAGAGGACCCGATCATAACAGAACTTAGTCACCCGATGCAAATTGGGGTTGGCTCTCATCCGCCCTACATACCAGAATGGACATCTGACAAACCACTACAACTGCAGATCAGGCACGACCATGTAGGGCAAACCTCACTTTAAACTCCTGCAACATCCAGGGGCTCCAACAAAAACTCAACAGTGAGGATCCTCCTACATTTTGGAAAGATCTGGACCTTCTATTATTAGAAGAAACCTGGGCCCAATCAACTGTCCCTTTAACAGGCATCAAAGAGTTCCAAAAACTCGCAATCAAATCTAGCAGGTACGCCTGTCCTATGGGTGGCCTTTCCATTTATTTTTCAACATTGCTACAATAAATAGCTAAAGAAATAGACTTAAAGCTCCCTGGGCCCAAGCTCTCTGCCTAAACATTTTTGACCATCTTAAAGCTCCGCAGCTTCTGATTATCAACGTGTACATCAACCCTGTAATTCAAGGAAGAAGGAGACACTGAAAGACCTTGTACTATTGCTAACAGACCTCAAACTAGGGCACCGATCGGCAAATGTCATACTATAAGGTGACTTCAATATAAATCTTTTTGTTGGGGGCAATCGGCCGCAAAGTTAATATCTTGGACACTGAATATGATCTCCCTATGCAAACCCTTCCCCCAAACCCTCGGCGGAACACCAGCGCAAAAAGCTTTTTAAACGAATGCTACACTTTGGGCTTGCGGCTTATCAATGGCCGCTTTCAGAGCGACTCTCCACTCAGCTAGATGAGAACTGCGGACAAATCAAGCTTCCTTATAGACTTCAGTCTGTGTTTAACTGCCCTTTTTAAGTACATTGAAGATTTTTCTTTAGGCTAGCACATGGATAGCGACCATCGGCCACAAATCCTCCACCTCAAAACAATTCACCAAAAACTGGAAGCCACACCGCTCACCAGAACTGACGTGGTGACAGAAAATCTGAAACGATTGAAATGGGATGGCGAATCCGGCCAAGGAATATTGACATGGATAAAGGACCTACTAAAAACGTATCACCAAAAGGCAGCACACCCATTTCACAGTGGATTGACCCTATAGATCAAATTTTGCTGGAATTTCAAGTCAAACTACCGGTACGCACCAACTTACGTGATCAACCATCAACTAAATTCAAACTGACACGGAAGCTGAAGTCTCTTAAAAGAAACCTTAACTGCAAAATAACAGCCCTTTTAAAGCAACCGTCCTCAATCTCAGCCAGACTTAGCCTGAGCAAAGCAAGATTAAGGTTCAGGGAAGCTATATGGTGTTTTAGAAGGGAAAAAACGAGGACTTCTGGATGCAAATGCTGACAGCTAGCAAAGGAAAAAACGCAAAACAATTCTCGTCATTAATTCATTGCGCCACAATAGGACCCAGAAGAGACATTTCTGCAAACATCTCATTCTTTACGACTCACTTCTCTACACACTCGATATGTCCACTGCCTTTTAGCACACAGCAAAGCAATCCCCATTGACTCAGAATGCAAGCCACTCACTCGCTGTACCGTCTTTTTCCATGCCCACTAGCAGCTTGGAAGTACGCTGTTTTATCAAACTAAGACTTTTACGAAAAGACGGTGCACCTGGCCCTAAGGGCTTCTCAATGCTTGGTTCTCCTTCGAGCGTGCTCTATGGTCCGAGATATTAACCCCATTGTTTAAATACTGCCTATTAGCCAACTCCATCTTGGACTCCTGGAGAGGCTCCATCATTCAGCCAATTTTTAAAGGAGGCTCGAAAACAGATCTCTGCCACTACCGGTTGATCGCACTAATTGAAAATGATGCCATGATATATGCAAGCCTGCTCCTAGACGACCTCAGAGCATGGGCAAAATACCTGAGGATTGTCCCCATAAATCAATGCGGCACCACCACGAAACGGATGGCTCTCGCCCTAATATGTGATAAAGCAATCAAACTGAAAGGAACACTCTACTGCTGCTTCATGGATTTCAAAGGCGCGTTTGATAGTATCTCAAGAATCCGGCTGTGGCGCAAGCTACAGGATTGGGACCTGCCAGACCTCTTGCTGCAGGCAATAACAGAACTATACATGAATATATGGGTGCAAATTAAGCTAGGTAATGGCCGATACGTGTCAAGGAGGATCGTAATCAGTTCTGGCTTAAAGCAATGCTGTGTGTTGCCCCCCCTGCTCTTTAACCTCTACATAGCTGATATGTCCAACACCCTTGACAAAGCAGACTGTCACCCCCAAATTGTGGAGGATAAAGAATGACCCATCTGTTATATGCCAATGACATGGTGCTCCTTAGTCACACAAAGATAGGTCTAGAATGGCTTCTATCAACATTGCAAGACTATACAACAATAAACATGCTTGACCATGCATTAACCAAGCCAAAACAAAAACTGTAGCATTCAGCCCAAAATCCAGCCTGAGTAATAGGTGGTATCTGAATGGCAAAGCTCTCGCACATAGCAAGGAATACAAATACCTGGGAATCCTCTTAGGCAGCAGGTGGTCCTTCTCTAACCAGGCAAGTTTAACCAATACTAAGGGCTCCAGCCTACCATTTTCAATCACGACCGTCGTGCATCGAAATTACCCAAAGGAAGGGAGCTGGGTCTGTGGACAAACTATTTACAAACATCTACAAAGCTACCATTCACCTGCCAAAAAGAGCCAAAAAGAGCCTTCCCGGCCCAAGTAAGATTACAATACGCCTTCACGAAGCAGCGCTGGGTTGTTGCTTTCTTAACTTCTGCCACCGACTCAGATTGGCACCCCCGGGCTCTATGAATGCGCTAATCTGATCCGAAATGGAGCATTCTGGACCATGATCTGCTTACAAGATCCAACTAGATACATTACTGAGGGACTTCTCATTAACAGATGCCTGGACCAAACACCTCTCCCAGTAAGCATTCAAGAAACTTTCCTTCACCACGGTCAGCAAAATGTCAATTCTAGAGGACAAGGCAGCCTTGTGCAAACACGCCCATGCATGATCAGTGATTAACTCATACGCCACAACAAAACAACAGAGTTACATAACCGACACCTTTCCTTATGGATTAAATCCAGGCTGATGGCACTAAGAATGGGGGAGTGGAACTTTCTGGACCACCTTACGGTTTGGCGCTGCTCTGACAATGACAACACAAGCTGCCACCTGTGTGGACTAGCAAAAGAAACACTAATTCACATTCTGTGTATTTGACCTCATCTTTTACCACAAAGGAAACGGTTAGTCCACCCCAACTATATCAGCTTAGGTGTATGCAGTAATTGTCAGCCTGAATCCACCGAACTGCCATCTTAACATAAAAAAAAGTTACATTCCTCAAATTAGCAACCACCAGACTAGGCACAGCAGGAGTAACATGCAGTACATGAAACGCGCACCAACGCTGAAGCACATCAGACCAGCATAATTCAACATGCATTAACTGAATGCCCTGAGAAGACCGGAGCAATAACCTGAGGTATCCAATACTCCAAGTCTCTCTCTCTGCATCTGGCCTGCTCAAACTAACTTACCTGATGGCCTGACTGAACTGTGCAATCCAGTACTTGGCTGCAACGTGCCAGCACAGCAAGCGATGCAAACAAGGCTGATCCTCAATAGCCTCACTATGGACTAAGCATAACATTGTAGTAGGCCTAGTAATTTTAACATTGACCTTTCTTGCAATGATTTAAAAATTTCTTAGCATTTTAAATACTTTTTGTAAAGGTTTTTATTAACTGCACAACAAAATATGACTATATCTATGACTATGACTATGAGTGCAGATTCTTTTGCAGGTGGTTAGTATGTTTCTGACTATGTCTTCTTTTTTGAGGAAGTCTTGCACCACCAGGTTGATGCAATGGACCAAACACAGGACCCTGAAATAGCCTCCGTCTGGCATAGCCTTGACTATTTTACAGTCATTGAAAGTGGCAACAAATCCAATTCTGAGACCTCTGGGTCGCAGCTGTTCATACACCTGGCTGTTAAACTCTTCCAAGATGGTTATAGCTGATGTGATTCATCCATGGCAAACATTGCCACTGTTTCATGCCGCTGAATGCTCTTAAAACTTTCTTCAGGGTCAAGACCTGTAGATATCTTTTGGTTTGCCCACGCAAAAGAGATCCAGTGTGCAGTGATGCACATATAATCAGTTGCCTGACAACTAGTCCACTTGTCTGTCGTCAGGTGGATGATGTGAACAACATTTTGCTGCAAAGCTTGTCCAACCAACTTCAGCACAGTGTGCTGCAGCGCTGGAACAGCAACTCTGGCAAAATAGGTCCTGCTTGGTGACTTCCATTTCGGGCAGATGGGTGCCACGCATTCTAAGAATCCTACTCCTTCCACAAAAGAAGAAGGAGGTCCAGCGCAAAAATGTTTTTCCAGCTTCCTATTGTACAAACATGCATTTGGGTGGTTCAGCTCATAGGGCCCCTCCTGCCTAAACATGCCTGTAATAGTAGCCTGGAATTTCTTCTTTTCTGGGGGCACTGACATAGGTGTCTTTCAAGAAGTAGATGGAGGTGGTAGACTCAATGTGTGTCGTGGTGGGGCAGTCACTGTATGCCTTGGTGTCTCCAACAAGTGGTGTTTTTTCATATGGTTCATTTGGCCTCCAGTACCACAATGTGTTCCAGGATTACCTCGATGAACATTCATGTTGCAAATGCTGCATACTGCAATTGCTCTCCTTCTTTGCTAACCGTAAAAAAGGCCTAAACTGGGGAGAAATAATTTTTTACAGGGCCACTGCCAATGCCTGAAGAAGAACTGATAGAGGTAGGTGGGAGTGTCGTCGATTGCCTCTCTGCTTCTCCTGAGGTAGAGGGTGGTGCAGGTCTCCGCTGGGGCTTTGCAGATATGGGAGCTGGTAGAGGTGCTACCTGTAAAACACACAAGATGATGGACGGAATGCTGCACATTGGCAAACATTCACCCCCAGTCACAGATCTGGGTTTAATCCATCGTTATTTTGCTTCACCACGCCACCCCAGTTCAGACATAGCCATATGCAAATCAGTCTTGACCCTGTGCCTCATGGGAACAGTCCAGACCGAACTGCCAAGCCATGTCTTCCCTGGACCGGAATCAAGCATCCTAGGACCGGTTTCAGGCTATCAGCCTTCATCAGCCAGGATAGCTTGACTCCAGTGGCGTAGTGAGCACGGGACCCACGTCTGGGCATACCCTTCCCACTTAGGGCGAAATGCAAAACACACAAGATGATGGACGGAATGCTGCACATTGGCAAACATTCACCCCCAGTCACAGATCTGGGTTTAATCCATCGTTATTTTGCTTCACCACGCCACCCCAGTTCAAGGTCAAGACTGATTTGCATATGGCTATGTTTGAACTGGGGTGGCGTGGTGAAGCAAAATAACGATGGATTAAACCCAGATCTGTGACTGGGGGTGAATGTTTGCCAATGTGCAGCATTCCGTCCATCATCTTGTGTGTTTTGCAGAGGTGCTACCTGTGCCACATCCATCGGAACAGGTTGAATAGCAATGTCAGATTCCTCTGTGTCATTTTCCACAATGACTGCCTCATCATCTTCTTCCTCATCATCATCCCCTTCCATAAGTCTGAGGGGTATATTCACAAGAACGTGTGATAACTACCGCAAGAGTAGCGTAACGCAACTTCCAATAACGCAGCCTATCACGGGAAAATAACCCTGTGTCAACGTGGAATTCACAACAAGGCGGTACCATGCGATAGTCACCAGATAACGCGTCAAATGCCAGCGTGTAAATAAACACCACGCCCAAAAAATGCGAAACACGAACGTGAGAAATCATGCGATGAGGCCAAATGCGGTACAAAAAGCTGCGAAAAGCAGCCTCAGGCCTGCAACTCCCACGCGTCTGGCGGGCAATTGCACCATAAAAACCACAGGCACAACACACCAGAAACAAGCCAAAGCACGTAGCAACATCCATGCACCCTGACCCAGCGCAGAGGGCAACGCGAACACCACAGCCCCCACAGACCACCAGCAAGGAACAAGTGGGTCGGGGAAGGCCAAGGAGAAAATGGAGAGGAAGACGGGGTGCAGACCCCAGGAAAACAAGACCAAGGCCACGGAGGCGACAGAACACTACCAGCAAATGACCCACAAGCAGACCTCCTGGAATGCAGTCGCAGAGCCCAGGAGGCCAATCCAGGAGGCCAAGAGGCGCCGGCAGGACCTGACAACCTAAACCAGGTACAAACCCACTGCCAACAGGAAGGCAGCAACGGCGACAGGAGGTGGCAGTCCAGCGTCACAGGAAGAGCAGGAGGAAACCCAGGCCACAGTCATCAGTGTGGAGAGGGTGCAAGGAGTAGGGAGTACGGACACAGCCCGGCAGGACCTGACACAACAACAACAGGGTGAGGATCCAACAGGGACTGGGGGGACGGGGGGTGATGGGCACAATGCCACACATGCACAATGAGGTGTAACACACTGCACACCCACAATTACCCAGGGACATGTCCCCATTCCCGTGGCAAACTGCAGCGCACACACATAGCAATCACAGCACATACCATGACAATGTGGCACAAAGTGCAACACCGACACTGCAGAACAGGGGACACAACTGGGTCCAACCAGGCACAGTAACAGAACAATCACATCGGACAGAGCAGGGAACTGTGAGATGCACATCTCCCCCTACAACCCCACATCAGCCATGTAGGCCAAATGGACACTGTCCCAACTCAAATAGCCACCACCGCCCAAACACTCACAATGTACATTGTCACACAGTCTGCATGTCGACAAGAACAAGGCGCCAACACAATGCCAACATGCACCTTCCCTTCACAATGCAGAGGGACAAACAACACCTCCAGCAGGTCAGAACAGACAACCCATCAGTGATGCCCGAGACGAACACCGCAGCCCAGATACCGACGCCCTACAACAGCCCATGGACATCCCACACAACCCACCACCAGGACCAGGGCAGACAAGCCACTCAGAGGAGAACCCAGCCCCTGCAACAGACCACACAGCATGAAGCACCCGCAATCACGGCTGCCTCACAACACTTCACCCACCCACACATGGCATCCCAATGCCAGGTGGCAGAACGCCAAAAGGAGGCGGCCCAACAGGTGAGGGTGTTGCCGAACCCATGGAATGCGAACTAGAACACATACGTGGGTGTCCAATACCCTGCAGGGATCCCCCACACCCCACAAAGGAGACCCACACCTCCACAGAGACACATGCACATATCATGTTGAACTGGCCACGGGCACGTGCGCCCGGCCCCTTTATTGGCAGGGCCACATGTACAGTGACGCCTGTGCTGGATGTGTGTGGGGTGAGTATAAGCCAGCCCACACGGAGTGCTTGGTGCTGCCAACAACCTGAACAGTGGACACCAGTGCAATGGAAACAGAAAACACCAGCATAACAGAGTCAACTGCAGAGCAACATGGAGGGATCCGGAGTAAGGACAGAGGTCACCCAATATTCAGTCTGGACGTTCCTTGAGTTGCAGTGCACTGAGGCAGGGGCATTAGAGAAGGGCACGCTCAAGTGAAGAAATTGCTAGGATTATGTCCCTTCAGGTTAGTCCTGATGCAGATGCAGTGGGGTGTGTTACACCTGCATCAACTTCCTTATCAACATCCCAGGTCTCCCACACTGCCTGAGGTGACATTGCTGTGCATCCCCACAACAGCACAAAACACAATCAGTAACGGACAATGGCTTGCGGTGCACTGAGTCACTGGCACCTGGAGTGCTGAGCAGGGTGTCAGGCCGATGATGGCATCCACGACAGGTCTGAGCAACTCCGTAGGTATGTCAGGACCACCCTTTCGACTCTGGCAGATGGCGGTTGGAGATGGTCCTTGCGGTGGTGGCGTGTGCCCCCTGCGGTGATGCGACGTCCGGGCCGGTCAAGACTCGATGCTATGTGTGGGCCCTGGTGGCCCTCAGTTGAGGCCGGAGCGGACAGTGCAGGGCCACAGACACATGGCGTTGATGACCCCAAGACCATCGCTGCAGAGGCCATTCAATGTCTCAGAAGAAGGTGTCCCATACCTGACCAGCACAGAGTTAGTGGCCCCGGATGCACTGCGGCCAGCACAGGCACCCAGCCATGGGACGGTGACATGCGGTGCAGTCAGATAGGCCACGCGACCTGAGCGGGTCCCCATCAATGTCCGAGGTGTATGTTGCGGAGGGTTCTGGGGGACAGTGGAAGGTGTCCTCCAGGGCATGATGCGGAAGGTCTGATGTCATCTGGAAGCAGCAAATGGAGGAGTGGAAAGCGCAACCCTCGTTTGCACAAACAATTCGGGATCAGCTACATGAGGATGAAAACTAGCCCCTAGTCCACAGACTCAAACAACACCAATGTACGACCAGTGAGTGTCCATGTATGTCGGGGAACAAACTTAGTGGCACAGGTGCTGTGAGGGGATGCAGTCTGCGATGATGCCAGTACACAGATGTGAACTCCAACATTGCCAAATCTAGACTCTGTGGCCTACTGGGCCGCAGTGTAGGCCAGAGGCAGCGGTCAGCCTGGTCCCACAGACACGTCTCGTGTGCTTTTGATGCATTTGTTTGCCTTACTGAAAGCAGGGAGATTAGTGATATCACCCCTGCAGTAGACATCCGGTCACTGCCATGGTGTAATCAAGACTCAGTTCCAAATGTGTGACCTACCTGACCGTGGTGTAGGCCTGAGGCAGCGGTCAGCACGGCCCATTCACCTAGTGTCGCCGGCATAGGTTGGATGGCTCCACCGGCCTGCGTAGTTCAGGTTCAGTGGCACCACGTGTAGCCGGCTGACGTTGAACAGGGTTAGTGGCACCACGTGTAGCTGGCTGGTGTTGAACAGGGTTAGTGGCACCACGTGTAGCAGGCTGGCGTTGAACAGGGTTAGTGGCACCACGTGTCGCAAGATGCCCATATGGAACTATGCCTCACTGATCGGGGGGTCTGGTGCTGTGGCCGCTGGCCCGGATATGGGGTCACTGCCAATCATGACTCAAGACACAGTTCCACATGTGGGACCTACTGGTCCGAAGAGTAGGCCGGGGGCGGCAGTGGAGTACGTCAACGAAAAAGGAATGAAGCGGGCCGGTGTCGTGGCGGTCGTGATGGTCTGAGGTGGCTGCCAAGGTCTCGGGCTTGTGGCTTGCGCCGGCACGTGGTGGGCCCTCCTTGACACACGCCGGTGTCGGAAGGTGATCAGTGTGGCCTGGCTGCGCAGGGGCTGGCCTGACGGGTTCGTGGACCAGCGTGCCGGGGTCCGGCAGGCGCACAGCATCTCAGGCAACTCCGCTCACGAGGATGGCGTCAGCCTCGTGGCGAGGTGGGAGGCGCCGCCCTGGCAGAGATGTGGGTCTTTCCGGAAGTGGACCACGCCCAGGCCTACGTGGGTTTTATTCACACCCCTATGCTGGCGTGGCATACGCCAGGCCATCCCACTCCACTGATGCTTGAGGGGGGCATAACAGGCAACATTTCCACAAGGTCCCCCACTGGCTGGGGTGACATGGCGGCATCCACTGTCCACTACACTCCATACGCAAGCGGTGTATGTCACCATGGATATGGGTGTGTTCTGCATACCGCGAGGTGTCCAGCACATCTCCGGCACTGTTGGCATTGTGTACTTTCCCAATCATGGTTCTACTGCATCCTTCACACATGCCTGGTTGCCACCTCTCCCCACATTCGGCTAGTATGTGGCTGAGGTGCCATGCCGTTGTTGGCTCATTTTCAGGGCTTGCCCATGTGGACATTGTAAGTTGTTCTGTCGTGTCTGGTGGGTGGGCATATTGTTGTTCCTGTTGTATGTGATTTTGTGACGTGTGCATTGCCAGCGTTGTGAGTTGCATGGTTGTGGAGTTGAGGTGTGTGGGGTGTTCATTTGTATATTGCCAAAGGGCTGTGCATTTCCCTTGTTGCCATCCTGGGAATGCTGGTTGATGATGGACTGTCGGAGGATGAAGGTATCATGCACACTGGCTGTGTATTTGAAGGCAACATTGTTGGGTGTTCCACGGTGTTCTGTTGTTGCCTGCACATTGGTGTAAGACGTGTGCTTCCTGTTGCAGTGATTGTGTGCTGTGTCACCAGGGGGCACAGGTAGTACATGTGTGCGGTGTATTGCCCCCAACACGTGCGTGCATCCTGCTATGGCGTATGGTCCTTGCTTGGTCTGCAGCGGATCCTGCGCATTGTGTTGTACATATGGGGAATGGGGTACCAGGGTGATGGTGATGTCCACAACAGGTGTGGGGGACTTGGATGTGGCTGGCTGTGAGACTCCTCCGACTCTGGCGGGTGTTGGATGGGGGGTCCCAGGGGCCAACAGGTGCAGCCACGCCATCAGCTTTGTGTGGGGTGGGATGTTGGTTGTCTGCTGTGTTGTTGCCGTAGGCCTGTTAGGCGATGATGGTCAGGTTGCGTAGGTTGGTTATCCCTTTCAGCCTGTAGTGGACGGTGACATTGTCAGATGTTGGGTCTGTGCGGCTGGTACGTTTCCTGGGGTTCCGCTGTCTTTGTCTGTGCTGCATCTGTGGTGGTCCGGGGGGGGGGGGTGTTCCGGGTGTGGTTTGGGGTCCTGGGGTGGTGTGGGTGGGTGTTGTGGCCCTCTTGGGTGTCCGGGCCGCATGATGGGTGGCTCCATGGCATCTGTTGCCCTTTGGATGTGGCTCACGGGAACGCCTACTCTGCATCTCATTAGCGATATTTGCGAAGGTCCTCTGTGGCGATGTTTTTTGCGGCTGCTATCGCGGGTTTACTGGTGCTGTGGGCTGTTAACACCGGCTTGTGAATGGGGGTAAATTTATCACGACTTTGGCTGAGATAAAGTGCTGTTAATTCGGCGATAGCTCCTTGTGAATATGCCCCTGAGTCTTTGAGGAACTTTTCTTTTCCCTTGCCTCTCCTGCTGTCTCCTGGACTCTGCCGGGGTCCACTCTATTCCCCTATCATCATCATCAAAAGCGATGCATGGAGAAGATGGTGGAGTAGTACCCTTCATTTTCCTTGTTGGAGAGCTGGGAGCCAATGATTCTAAAAGAGGAGGTTCTAGCTCGGAAGGAAGCTCAACCTCCTGCTCTGCTCCAACATCCAGAAAATGTACTATTGCTGGCTGTGCCTGCTGTCCACTTTGCTCTGTTTCCTGAAACAATTGTGTACTACTTTGTGAGAGGGACCAATCCAATTCAACGTCACTACTCGTTGGTGTCGACATTATTGCAATGGTTGCCTCACTGACAGACATGGTCCTGGGCTTAGGTTGGGGTGGTGCTGTTGATGCAGGATTGCTGCTCCCAGCTTGCTCCCCAGAGGCCGGTGCAGCAGGCACAAGTTTTCCGAAAAAGTTTCTGGCCGGCACACCAATGGTGGAAAGTTGCTTCCTCTCACTGGCCATTTTCTTAGAAGCATCTTCCTTTGGGTCCATCTTCTTAAAGATCTCAGTTGGCAGTTGAACCAGGCTGCACAGTAGAAGTGATTGGAGGACTGACTGTGACTGCACAGGCCTACTGTTTGGCAGTATTGTGGGTGATGTCTATTCTCTTGTGCACCTAAAAGCAAAAATGCAAGAAAAACATTTAGTGTAAACTGTGACATTGTTTGCAGTTTGGATTAGTACAGGCAAAGGCAATATTAGTGTGGTTGTTTTGTTAACATATTTAACCACTTTAGAGTCAAACTACATCACCATACCATAATTCCCGATCAGAATATAACACACAATATACAGAATGATAGAGCTCTTTCCTTTATGTTCAATATATTCTAAAATAGACACCTGTGGCACTCAGGAAGCTAAATGGGTAAATGGCACAATAATCTTTTAAAAAATGAATGATGCTAGAGTATAAAAGGCACCCCAGCCAGGGTGTCCACCAGGAGGAAATTGAATTATATACCTATAAAACTGAATGCTGTTGCGGAGCTATGCACCTCTGGTGGATTAGCGGATGGATGATGGATTGACCGTGGCAAAACGTGAAAAAATTATTTACAATTAAAAAAAATCAAATTACAAAAATTACATTTTAAAAACATTAAAATTAAAAAAAATGCAAATACATTTTGAAATGTAAATAAAATATGAAATAATTTTTTAAAAATAAAATGGGCATTCCTGCCACTGATTGCAAAGCTTTCATTTTTTAATTAATATTACTCAATCAGGAGATGTTCAATGGTATGCTTATTTATCGGCCTCCTGGGTCCAAAAATACATTTTTACTCAATTTTCAATCACTGTTGGAATTTGGACTCCAATCAGATGAATGTATGACGTTTCTACGCATACATTCACCACGCATGGCTTTACAACGCAGTCCTTACAATGACTGCGTTGTTACAACGCAAGCCATTACATTGCAAGTCATATCAATGACTTGATGTAGGGGGCGCACTGGACTTAGGAATAATATTAATTACTATTCCTACTCCAGTTTGCACAACAGCTGGGAAGGTGTTGGATTTAAAATCCAACACATTCCCTGGTGTTGCACGCCCCTACAGCAAGTCGGTAATATGACTTGCGATGTAATGGCACGCGTGGTAACAATGCGGTCGTTGTAACGACCGCGTTGTAAAGCCATGCATTGTGAAAACAGCGTTGTAAACGCTGTTTCCCCAATCAGATAACTTCACCTTACTTGGAGACATTAATTCCCAGTTAGAATCCACAACTGACAAAGATACCCAAGCTCTTTTAGAGATGGCATCAGAACTAGGTCTTAAACAACTGGTTTATGATCCTACTCATCTAGCCGGTCACACTCTTGATGGACTTTTTTTGAATAATCCAGCCATTATTAATCTCAAAACTCTGATCACTGAGCCATACTTTTCGATTATAATCTACCTTCTGCTCGACAGGCCATTACTAAACCAGCTAAAACTGTCACCAGCAGAGCATGGCATAAAATAGACGCAGCAACATTAACTCATCATCTTGCACAGAGTCAGCCTGATATCTCTCTTGATGCCAATTCTTCAGCCTCAGCCTGTACTTCCTGGCTGAAATCTACCTTTTCCAAACTAGCCCTTCCTATCACGTCTAATAAACACAGAGGAGAACCTTCTGCCCCTTGGTTTTCCGAAGCTTTAAGAACGGAAAAACAAGCCTGCAGGAGGCAAGAAAGACGCTGGCGCAGACATTACGATGATACTGATAAACAGCTTTATAAGGTGGCACTAGCTAAGTATAAAACCTTTCTCATCAATGAAAAAAAGTCTTTATTATACTCAAACGATTTAGAAGGCTTCCAACTCTAATAAATAACTATTTCAGGTGATTACAAGACTTACCTCGGTCCCAAAAAACAACTCAACCATTCGTAGTCAAACATTCTGTGACACCTTAGCCTTGACTTTTAAAGATAAGGTCGACCAAATCTTTAACATTTTTGACAAATCTAAAGATACTACTGAGATGAGTCATCAGGAAGCAATTGGCTACCCCCCGCTTTCAGATTTCACACCCACCTCTCCTGATCAAGTAACCACTCTTCTACTAGCTGCTAAATCATGCTCTTTAGATGATCCATGCCCCCCTAGGATCTTAAAACTTATGGTACAACCTATTGCCACATACGTATCCTCTAAGTTCAACCAAATGTTCTCACAAGGGATGTGTCCCACATTGTGGAAACAAGCTAGTATCCTCCCTCTTATAAAAAAAAGCCAACCCTTGACATTAATGACCCCGCCAATTATCCCATTTCTAGACTTCCTTTGCCGGCGAAAATCACTGAAAAAACAGAACTATCTAACTTCATTCTTGATAACCAACAGTTAGACCCCAGTCAGTTCGGGTTTAGAGCAAACCACAGTACTGAAACTGCATTGATAAAAACCACTGAAGAAATAAGAACTTCACTGGATAATGGGGGGTCAGCTGCCCTTGTCTTATTGGACCTATCTGCAGCGTTGGACACTGTGGACCATGGGCTTCTGGTCCACCATCTGAACGCTATAGAAGTTAAAGATAAGGCACTTGCATTACTGTCATCCTTTCTTTCTGGAAGAGCCCAAACAATGAACTTGGGCCATTTTAAATACTTACCTTTCAAACTGCCTTGTGGGGTTCCCCAGTGCTCTTCGCTGAGCCCAACCCTATTTAATATATATGTTTCTGTATTGGTCTCCTTGATTAAAAGCTTCAACTTAAGTCCCAGCTCCTATGCTGATGACAACCAGTTGGTAGTATCAGCAGTGGATAAAGAGGCCTCTGGCTCTTCAAGATTACATGACTGTATGGTTGACATAAGCTGCTGGATGAGCAGGCATTGCTTAAAACTCAACTCAAGTGAAACTGAGGTTATACTCTTCGGCACTCTTTTTCCTCCATGGTCTCCTGCTTGGTGGCCTGACAGTCTGGGTCCGCCACCTTTACCTGTGACGAAAGCTAAAAACATGGAAGATAAGCTCAAATATGAAGCCCAAGTATCCAAGGTGGTCTCTTCTTCATTCCACATAATCAGAATGTTAAGAAAAATCTTTCCTTTGATTCCTAACAATGCCAGGAAAACTGTGGTCTCAGCATTAGTCCTCTCAAAATCAGACTATTGCAATAGACTGTCCATGAACCTTCAGGAAAAACTGGTCATGAAACGTCAATCTGTTCAAAAGCGAATTAAATTCAAAGCGCTCTGCGTGGCCCACAAAGCACTACACAGGGAAGGACCGGAATTTCTATGGAATCATTTTAACTGGTACACCCCAAACCGACATCTTCAGTCGGCCGGCGCCAGAATGGTTGCCACCGCTAGATTCAGGAAAGTGAGCTGGGGAGGAAGAAGCTTTGCTAATAGCATAGCTAGGCTTTGGAATACTCTTTCTCTACATCCTAGGTCCATCTCCTCCCTGCTTGCCTTCAGAAAAGAGCTAAAGACATGGCTGTTTAACAACTAATGGTCCCTGTCTCAGCATGTTCATGCTCAGCAAGCGCCAAGACACCCACGGGTAGATGTGCACTATATAAGTCGCTTTAACATAACATAACATTTAAAAAGTAAATAAAAAAATTAACAATAAGTGAAATTATCCTAAAACATATTATTAAACTGATATCTCATCCATCCAGGCAAGTCTATGGCAAAGGCACACAGGCTGGAGGCACAAAATGGCTGCCAGCCAGTGCCACATGGTCAACAATAACACTGAGAAAGAAAGCATGGGGAACAAAGAACACATGCAGGCCTATGGCAAAAGCACACTGGCTGCCTACACAAAATGGCCACCAGCGACATGGTCACAACAACAACCAGCAGGGAGGCATGGCCAGCACAAAGAACACAGGCAGACATATGGCAAAAGCACACTGACTGCCCACACAAATGGCAGCCAGCCACATGGTCCTAAAAACAACAACCAGCAAGGAGGCATGGCCACAACAAAGAACACATGCAGGTCTATGCAAAGCACACTGACTGCCTACACAAAATGGCCACCAGCGACATGGTCACAACAACAACAACCAGCAAGGAGGGATGGCCACAACAAAGAACACATGCAGGCATATGGCAAAAGCACACTGACTGCCTACACAAAATGGCCACTAGTCACATGGCTACAACAACAAACAGCAAGGAGGCATGGCCACAACAAAGAACACATGCAGGCCTATGCAAAGCACACTGGCTGCCTACACAAAATGGCCACCAGCGACATGGTCACAACAACAACAACCAGCAAGGAGGCATGGCCACAACAAAGAACACATGCAGGCATATGGTAAAAGCACACTGACTGCCTACACAAAAGGGTCACTAGTCACATGACTACAACAACAACCAGCAAGGAGGCATGGCCACAACAAGGAACATATGCAGGCCTATGGCAAACGCACACTGGCTGGCTACACAAAATGGCCACCAGCCACATAGTCACAACAACATCAACAACCAGCAAGGAGGCGAGGCCACAGCAAAGAACACATGCAGGCCTATGGCAAAAGCACACTGGCTGCCTACACAAATGGATGCCAGCCACATGGTCCCAAGAACAACAACCAGCAAGGAGGCATAGCCACAACAAAGAACACATGCAGGTCTATGCAAAGCACACTGGCTGCCTACACAAAATGGCCACCAGCGACATGATCACAACAACAACAACCAGCAAGAGGCATGGCCACAACAAATAACACATGCAGGCCTATGGCAAAAGCTCACTGACTGCCTACACAAAATGGCCACTAGTCACATGGCTACAACAACAACCAGCAAGGAGGCATAGCCACAACAAAGAACACATGCAGGCCTATGGCAAAAGCACAGTGGCTGCCTACACAAATGGATGCCAGCCACATGGTCCCAAAAACAACAACCAGCAAGGAGGCAGGGCACAACAAAGAACACATGCAGGCCTATGGTGAAAGCACACTGGCTGGCTACACAAAATAGCCACCAGCCACATGGTCACAACAACCAGCAAGGAGGCATAGCCACAACAGAGAACACATGCAGGCCTATGGCCAAAGCACATTGGCTGCCTACATAAATGCCTACCAGCAACATGGTCACAACAACAACAACCAGCAAGGAGACATGGCCACAACAAAGAACACATGTAGGTCTATGGCAAAAACACTCTGGCTGCCTACACAAAATGGCCACCAGTGACATGGTCACAACAACAACAACCAGCAAGGAGGCATGGCCACAACAAAGTACACATGCATGCCTATGGCAAAAGCACACTGGCTGCCTACACAAAATGGCCACCAAGCCACATGGTCACAAAAGAAAACATCCAGCAAGGAGGCATAGCCACAACAAAGAACAGATGCAGGCCTATTGCAAAAGCACACTGGCTGACTACACAAAATGGTCGCCAGCCACATGGTCAAACAACAACGAGCAGGAGGCATGGAAAACAAAGAGCACATACAAGTCTATGGACACTGACTTAAAATGGCCCTAGACCACATGGCATGGAGAGCAAAGTCAAATTGTGGCCTATTGCAAACACACTCTCACACTGGCCAGACAAAAGAGGCATGGCAACACAGTAAGCAGAGCATTAATTCAGCAGTTTCAAAAATGAAAATTAACTGGGCTAAGGAATTTTACAACACACATCCTCCAAAGACATCAAATATAATTAACCCACCTATACACTGTTTGCAGAAACAACACGTGAAATTCCCCAAAATACATTTTGTAATTTAATACAAAGCCATCCATGGCCTAAATGATGTTTCAATTCAAAAGACACCACAGAAACATTTGTTTCATGCTCCCATAACTACTACTGGGCCTACTGGCAAGAATGCTCATTAGAAGACTAGGCCACATAGTGAATTCAATTAATATTGCACATTTATTTTAAAAAATGTAGAAAATGTAGTGAACTTTGCATATTTTTTCCTTTATAAAAGAAGAAAACTGACATAAAAAAATAACTAGGTCCTTACTGAAACTGCAGGCCACTCACCACAATAATTTAAAAAAATTGAATAAAAGTACAAACAAATCTTGGTACATGCCCCCAATTAAACTAAGAACACCCTTATGCACCAGTTTTTCAACTTACTTGTGAAATCTAAAATATAGAGTCCTTAAATCCAATGGTATATGTGCAACAGGGAAGAATAGTGATCCTTCCAGCCCCAAATCCCAATGAAAAATGAACAGGAGATTAACAAAACACTGGGAGGACACTGCTGGACAGGAACAGGAATTTGGAGTTTCTGAAGCACTTCCTTACTGTTGGAAAAAAAAGTTTTTAAAAAAAGGCTTCTCGCAAAAAAAAAGTCCAAAGGCCAGTTGGAGAAGAAAATTCACTCAAAATGCCTCTCAGCTGTACCTCAAGCACAAAAGCTGCTTGAACGCTGTGTTTGCCATTGGTACTACACTGGCACCGTCAAAGCCGGAAACTGGGCGAGTGAGCACAAAGTCTTATGGGAGCATACTAGCGGAGCGAGGGAGCAAGAAGTCTTGCGTGCGCTCACAAGTGGCCCAAGAGTATCATGGTGCTTGCATATGAGTGCCTAAGCAAATCTCGAGTGCCAATGGAAAAAAAGCCTCTGCTTCAAACCCGAAAGGTGGAATTCAGAAACTCCACACTCGTGTGTTGAGCACGGAGTGCCCAAATTCCCAAACTTCTGCGAGCTCTTAGGTGGTGTCTGTTCGTTTTGAGATCCACCAAGTAGGTGGCCTCCCCCTTCCTCTCAACAATCTCATGGGGCCCCGTCCAATGGACTTAGAGGGATCTTGGATCCATGGACTCCATCATCTACTCTTTTTGCCCAGTTTGCAATTCCACAGGGTCAGACGTTTGGTAATACCACTGCTTCATCACTTCCTGGCTGGCCTCTAATTTGTCTGACGCTTACTTCCACAACTTAGTCATAATGGATTCTGAAGACCAGCATGTTGCTAACTATATCTTGGAGGGTTTTCTTGGGAGCTTGCTCCCACTCTTCCTTTGACAAACTGAGAGGTCCCCTTACAGGATAACCGTGCAGAAGCTCAAAGGGGCTAAATCCAACCCCTTTCTGTGGTACCTCTCTGTAGGCATGGCAAGAGGATGTCCCACTTATGCCTCAGAGCCTCAGGTAGGCTCCTGATCAAGTTTTTCAAGGTCTTGTTGAATCTCTCAACAAGCCTATTGGTTTGGGGATAGTAGGGGATGGAGAATTCATAAGTAGCTCCTCACTCCTTCCACATTGATTGCACATAGGCAGACATAAGGTTGGTGCCCCTGTCTGACACCATTTCCTTGGGGAAACCCACTTGTGCAAAAATAACCAATAGGGCTCTAGCCATTATGGTTACAGTAGTTGACCTCAAAGGTATGGCCTCTGGGTACCTAGTGGCATGGTCTACCAGAAGCAGGATGAACCTGTGTCCAGAGGGGGTCTGTGGATTCATGGGCCCTACAATGTTGATGTCTACCCTCTCAAAGGTAGGGCCAACGACAGATAAGGGAGACAAGGGCGCTTTCAGCTTCTGCCCTGTCTTCGCACTGGTCTGGCAGGGCAGGCAGGTTCTTCAGTAGGCATCTGAAGATACCTTCATCCGAGGCCAGTAAAAGTGGGAGACAAGCCTGGCAAAGGTCTTGTCCTGGCCCAGATGTCCTGTCAGGGGCATTTCATGAACCCTCCCCAGTGGGAAGGCCCTTACGCATTGGAGGGACCACTAGGATCCTTGCTGCCCTATGCAGAGGTGACTTAGGTTCACTATACTGGAGGTTGTCCTCTCAGTAAATCTAGTGACTACAAGAGGCATCTCCTGCTGCCTGGGCTTCAGCCTGTCGCCTCATACCCTCCAAGGCTAGGAACTCCTTCTGAGCTTTGCAGAAGTCCTCCCTGGTGAGTTTTCCTTCTACTTGCCATCTAGCAAGTTCAGGCAGGTCACCAATGGAATCATTGTCCTCTTCACTTGCCTCTGGGACAGCCTCCTTTGGTGCCCCATCCACCTCATCTGGGGGATATCAGGGGCTGGTTTTCCACTCCCCTTGTCCTTCCTTTCCTTGGCAGCTGTGAGGGCCATTCTTCTGGGCTCCAGACCTTCTTGACTCCCTTCCCGGTCAGCCATGGACCTGATGGTTGCACACGCCCACTCAGTTACCACCAACATTTCCAGGTGTTGCTTGATCTCCACTTCCTTCCAGGTAGTGCGCTCTAAGGCAATCCCTAGCAAGCAATCCACAGGCATGGCAGGGCTCACAACTGCCTTCAGAAGTTCTGAGACTCCCCCACTCAAATGGAACAAGGGCTACTTGGTAGTGACCCTCATGGTTGTCTGCTACCACAACCTGGTGGAATATATTGGGTAAAATCTGCTCTAAGGCTGGCAGCTAACTCCTTACCATAGTCATGTTTGTACCTGTGTCCTCAAAGCGTCAACACCTTGCCCATTGAGGGTAACCCTTGCCCATACTTTGCAGAACTGGATGGCATATGGGTTGTTGGTTAGACCTTAATTGAAGGAGAAAAACAAGCAAGAGTAAGTGATAAAGTTTAAAGGTTTTATTTTACAGCAGCTGGGAGAGTGATGAACCCAGGTAGGATCGCCACCCAACTCTCAAATTGGCTACAGCAGGTAACCCTTTATATAGTGTATTTTTGCTGAATCATACATACTAATCATGTGATGGACAATGGCCATATTTGAGCAATATTACACAAATGAAGCCAACCTCCCACCCTCCTTCATTCATTGGTGCAATCACTCCCACCCTCCTGACTACGTGTTTTTAGAGCTATCTGCCTACGTGTTATTTGGTTTGTGTAATCTATGTGTCCTAAAACTCAAGTCAAGCAGAACGCGTGATCTGGCTGCGTGTTATTTGATTTGTGCAATCTCACTATGTCTGTCGGACTACGTGTCTATTTCTACAACCTCATCATAAAGAGAGCTAGAGATCTTGCTCTTGTTGCAATGTATTTTTATCATCCCTGTGTCTTATCTTTTCCTACTAAATTGACCTCAAAGCTGATTGGTTTACTTGCATTACTCCCCTGGTACCACCTCCTTGCACGATCATTCTCTGGAGGAACTGTCAATACTGGTTTGTTTGATTTACCAGAGAATTCTTGATTTGTTTGTTTTATTGATTTCTACCTACCATCAGTATGTATCAAAGGTTGCAGCTGTTCTCTCTCTGAGCTCGTTCAATGTAATTTATTAACTTGAAACATTGGACACATACTGCTGTCAAACCACGTATAATCCTGTATTGCTAAACAAGAGGCTTTTTAGTGACATTTTCTCTGGGTCCTCAATGTCTGTACTGAAACACTCTATACTAATATTCCCCCCTTTGATTCTTCAACTATCTCAGAGTTTGTCCTGTCTTCGTTAATCCTGGACGCAAGGCTTGCAAACTGACTGTTAAAATAAATTCCCTTTTCTTATTTTGTGACTGCTTTTTTATAGCAATGTAACAATTGTAAGATACAACACATAACAAGCAAAACCACTATTATTGGAAGTAAAGATTTAAATAGTACGGATACCCAATTTGGAAGTCAACTAAACCAGTTTGAGAACCATTCATCTGGGGCACCTCCTTCTTCATGAATAGTCTGTTGTAAGTTATGTAAAGTCTGTATGGCTCTAGTTAGAGAGCCATTTTTGGCATCATTTCCTGGTATAAATGTACAGCATGCAGCTTCTATTTTGGCGCAAACTCCACCATCGATAGCTGTGAGTAAATCCAACACATATCTGTTTTGTGTTAACATCATTTTTTTTTTTTTTTTACGGAGTTTTATATAGCGCGAACTTGACCCGAATCGGGTATCAGAGTGCTTTACATAGCACCAGTTGCATTACATGAGGACACATTCATTTTTGTTAGGCACGGGGAGATTAAGTGATTTGCCCAAAATCACAGGATGTTCAGCGTCATTGCGGAGACTCGAACCCAATTCCCCAGATTAGAGGTCGACCTCCTAGCCGTTAGGCCAACTCCTCTCCCCCATAATTCTTATGGCTCTTAGTTCTTCTTTGATTGAATTAAAGCTGTCTTCAGTATCGTTTATCATTTTTAAAAGTTACCCCCTTAGGATCTGCAACCACCTTGCATTTGCTTTTATTTACAAGGTGAAGAAGTGTATGGACCCTCCTGCATTCACTTGGCTTTCACTGATAAGTTGGAAATCGTGTGGGATATTTTTGTATGCGTTCCATTCAAAATACTCAGTTTCTCTTCTCGTTCTTTTCTGGTGAAGAAGGGTAATCTTTTTGCTCATTGGGTGTTCAGGCAATGCTGAAATATCCTCCCCTGGGATTATTAGTACTGGGGCATGCAGAGTTACCAGGGAACAGATGCCGTGCCACCCGGTTAGCATTTGGGCATAGACCTTTTCTCCACACTGCCAGAGAATATGAAAACTCTGGATGACTCATAAGGTATCCAGATATCATTTTGAAAGTTACATAATTGATTTTCCCTCACAGGTTACACCTCAATTCAAGACATTAGTGGTCTCTGTAGGCCAAAGGGACAAGAAACAACACTCTAGGGCAGTTCTCCCCCTATGTGTATAATAATGTGTCACCATAGACAAAATAGTAAATCACATTGACTTTTCTAAATTAGTGTACACTAACATTATATAATGCCTATCCCTGGTGAATATCTAATCCTGCAGAGCCCCTATTGCGCCAGCCTACCTGTGCACAGTTACAGGGCAGTGCATGACAGTAATCTCCCACGCGCAGCCCGCACATGTGTTTACTCTTGTGTGCACACGTGTTCACTTTTAACCAGACAAGTGCCCCTTACTCTTGCTGCATCGCAGTGGCCTTATTCTAAAAGCCAGACACTTGCGTCAAACACGTTCAGTCCATTTGCCATGTGATTACCGTGGGTAATGTCAGCTGTGTCTCTGGATCCCAATAAGGCTGAGGGTATTTGTTGTGACCCCCTGGCTGGTGATTTTCAAATCAGCCTCAGAGAATGGAAGCTTCTCATCAAGTCCCTCAGCCATATTGCGGGCAAGAATATTGCATGGAGAAGCAGGATGGAGGCAGGTGGCTTTGTGAAGAGAAAATGGCTCAGAATGGCAACAAAATGACTGACTTTGTCTTCCTGTATGTCTTTTCCTGCTTGTTATGGTAGGCCAAGATCTCCACCCCAAGTGCAGAGTCTCTGCCCTACATGCCGAGGGGAGACTTGGCACTTGGAGCGGAGGCTTCGCATGTGGAAGGGAAGGTGATACTCTCCATGTACATAAATTAGTAAAAACGTCAAATAGTTACAATGACATAAAAATGATTGTTTGTGCACTGAGTATATGTGTGTTAGGTAATGATTTTAGTATGCTTGCCCAAAAACATGAGTGCAGGATGTGAGATTGTGGGATGTCATGTTGTGAATGATGTGTTAGGATGTTTGTGAAAAAAAGTCACCTACTTTTAAACCAGAATTTACACTTGAGCATAGCATGTTAGTCAACAACATAATGTGAAGTGATCAGGGTTGTCTCAGGTTGATATACATGGACACTGTGTTAGTCATCTGTCCTTCATCATTGACAAGAAATTCTCCAACCGAATATGTGTAGCAATCAAACCAGCAGCTCAAGAGAAAAATGAGAAAACCAGCTGATTCCACATCTGTATACCTTGACCTCTATTCTGAACTCCACCCCAGGTACCTGAATGTGGGTGTGGATCAGGGTCAAGATCTATATGTAAGCCCCTTTACATGACGATGTTATGCAACACGCAACAGGCTACAACAAACTTGCACACAATATCTGAGGAGTATACCAGCACCCCCTGTATGGTTAAGACATATGAATCTGGATTTGAGGAGTCCAAAAGTGTGTTAAAAAATGGCTTGTGTACATGTGTGCAACCGATTGTTCCTCCGTTGAGATACTGTAGTTGGACTTCTGTATGATATGAAGAGATGGAGAGAGAGAGAGCAGACACTGCATTACCTGCAACAAAGAAAAGTAATTTTTTTTTGGGGGGGGAAGCATCTATTCTGATTTTAATACATCAGGGCTACATACATGCAGTGTGTGTGTGTGTGTTTGCTTCAGGGTAATGTATGTGCATTGTGTTGTAGGCATTATTGAATATGTTTGAGGTGTGACCCCCACATGTGCATACATCCTCAGTGGGTGATGTTGGTACCTATCAATAAGCCACATGTCATCAGTATCCCCAAGAACCAAATGACTTACAAGAGGTGATTGTCAAAAAAGGTAACTATTGTGTGCACTTCCAGGTAAAGCAGTGTATTCGTCGGTAAACCAGCCTCTGGAATGGCAGGCAGCCTGCACTTTGATTCAGTGCCAGCTGTGTCTTTTGGGAAAAAGTAAGCTGCGTAGTGAGGTGACGAAAAGGCCATGTGGGTGCAGTCAACATCACCTAGTGCATGAGGGAAGTGGCCAAAGGCAAACAATTCCCTTGAAACCCTTTGCCTTTCTGCCATCGATTGTGGCATGGCAATAAACTGGTGTACTCTTCTGTTGATGAATCTCAGAACCTGACGCAAGCACCAAGACTAGCTTGCCTATGGGATGCCAACATTGTCAAGGGAGACACTCTAGAAAGATGCAGTGGCCATGAAATGGGTTGTAGCCAGTAGTTTGACATAGGCTGGGATAGCCTGGGAGTGGGCTGTAGGTGTATCAATCTTCTGCTCCCAGTCAACAACCATGTCTAGGATCATATCAGGTTAGAAGCAGTATCTGGCAATAAATACTTCCATGGAAAGATGTTGATCCTTTGCCTATAAACCCTCTTGCTTCTCCTCAAATAATTCCTCCTCAAAATAAGAACATAAGGGACAAACCTACAAAGACATTCACCAACAGTGAATGTAGCAAAAGTTGCTTAGTGTGCAAATTCATTTCTTATGAGGTCAGCCTGACAGCGATTGTCGTTGAAATGCACTTTAGATGGAGATAGGTGGCAGAGCTGGGAACAATTACTCCTTTCTTTACCAGTTTTGTAATCCTTGGTTTATAAATCTCCAACATTTACTTCTAAGTGAAAAGTTTAAAATAAAAAAATACCCTGGTTCAAATATTAAACAGCATTTTATTTTATCACCATCATATCATTAACTGATGACACTTAGCTCATCCTCTTTCTATCCTCAAGCCCCACTAACACCAAAACCAATTTCTAGAGGTGGCATGACCAGCGTAGCCAGCTGGATGCAAAACAAATGCCTCAAACTCAACACCGACAAAACAGAGGTACTCATCTTCAGGAGCAACACCTCCCCTTGGGATGACTCCTGGTGTCCAGTGAAACTAGGACAGAAACCTCGGCATCATACTCGACAACAAGCTCACCGTGAAGAAGCAGATAAACGCTGTCTCCTCAGCCTGCTTCCTCACCCTCTGCATGCTCCAGACAATATTCAAATGGCTCTCCATCAACACCAGATGAACTGTCACCCAAGCCCTCATAACCAGCTGCCTGGACTACGGAATTACCCGCTATGTGGGCATCACCTCATAACTACTGAGCAGAGTTCAAACCATTCCAAATGCTACCACCAGGCTCATCCTTGACCTCCCGAGAAGAGCCCACATCACCCCCCACTCAGAGCACTCCACTGGCTCCACGTCCAAAAAAGGTGGCAGTTCAAACTGATGACCCACGCCTACAAGGCCCTGCATAACAAAGGGCCAGCTTACCTCAACCACAGAAGGAACTTCTACCAACCCAGCAGACAACTATGCTCTGCCTCCCTCTCCCTCGCCCACATGCCCTGCTTCCACAAAAGCAGAAGCGGCGGCTGCACATTCTCCTACCTGGCCAACAAGACCTGGAATGTCCTCCCACTCCACCTCTGGACTACACCCACCCTACAGAAGTTCAGAGGTGCCTATAAACCTGGATGTTTGACTGACAATTTCCAGCAGCAGACCCCCTCCAGCATGTGGATACCTTCAAGAGCCTTACAAATCGTTGATTGATTTTATGTGAAAATATTATAAACAGTTTACACTAACAATCGCCATTACACTGGATGAGAAAACAAAAACATTAAGCAAATTAAAAAAAAAATGTGTAACTTGGATATTGATGAGATCAATAAATGTGGCTTTATTTGCCCATGTATTTCCATAGTTATTTGTTTGCTCCATTGATATATACAGGGGTATGTTGCTGTACCAGGGCTTGGCCACTTATGGTTCTGGACTCTGGAGTACATTCACTTCTGTTTGGGTCTTTTTTTGGCTGTAATAACTTTATAATTTTTTGTTTTTTTTGTTTTATATAGCGCAAACTCGACCCAAAGATATCAGGTATCAGAGTGCTTTACATGAGCACCAGTTTCGTTACTGATGGACACATGTACAACCCTTTTTTGCGTCCGCAAACGGGAGATCATTCCGTTTGCGACCGCAAAAAAGGTTCCAGGCATGTACAAATGCTATTTTGCCAGTCACTGACTCGCAGAATAGCATTTGCAACTCTCGCTATTAGGAAGGGGCGTCTCTTCCTAATAGCGAGTCACCATGCCATGTACTGTTGTTTTGCGACTGCATTTGTGGCCACAAAACACTCACAGTTTACCACCTACTTCAAGTAGGTGGTAAACCACTCGCAAATGGGAAGGGGTCCCCCAGGGGACCCCATCCCCTTTGTGAATGGGTGCATAAATATTTTTTAAGAGCAGGCAGTGGTCCCAGGGACCACTGCCTGCCCTTAAAAAATGAAACTAAAAAGTTTCATTTTTCTTTTTTAAATGCATCCCACTTTCCTTTAAGGAAATGGGCTGCATTTAAAAAAAAGAAAAACTGCTTTATTTAAAAGCAGTCCCAGACATGGTGGTCTGCTGACCCCAGCAGGCCACCATCCCCGGGAGTGCTAGCCATTCCCAATAGGGTCGCAAATTGCACCAGCCTCATTAATATTCATGAGGCATGCAATTTGCAACCCCATTGGGAATCGCAAACAGTGTCTGAGACACTGTTGTACATTAAGTTTGGTAATCGTAGTACATCTGGCCCTAAGTGAATTGCCCAGAATCACAGGATGTTGAGCGTCCCAGCCGAGACTCAAACCCGGTTCCCCAGCTTCGAGGTCGACCACTCTAGCCGTAAGGCTACATCCTCTCCCCTAAATAATAATTAAATAATAATATAATATAATAATATAATTGGAGTTTGTGAGTAGCAATGGACTTACTCTTTTGTGAGTGGCTCTTTGACAATTACTACCATGAGCTTAGTAGGTTAAGCCAATAAATGATCATCTGATATGACAAATGAAAACATTGTATCACCTTTACATTACCCTAAAAAAATACTGTTGCCTTTTCACAAAGGCATTTTGTAGTGTCTAAAGTAATACTCCAGTAGTACTTTTTTGGATACTATACATGCATTTGTGAATTGGCCTCAAAACATCTAACATGGGAATAAAAGGAGAATATTGAAGAAAAATTAATGTACAAGAAACGGATAGACTTTAACTTCAGTGTACCTTTATTATAAGAGGATAGACGTCTTGTCTTGATGTACAAAGGCATCGAAGAGTAGGTGAGAGTGCTCCTGTTGTATTATGTTCTGTACACCTAACTATTTTTGTGAATTAACCCACATTTCGTATTCCAAAAAGTGGTGCTGCTGCTAAATATGCAAATGTGGCCGAGTATTTCAGCTGCCAGAGCCTTCGACCAGCCTCTCTCTAGAACCAAACCTTACTTTAGCAGTATTATCTGATTAATTTAAGAAAAACTTGCTTTGAATAAGTGAGAGGGCCACTGCAACTTCAGTGAACTGTGTTTTTTGGACTTAAAGGGTCTGATTTACAAACTGCATCATCAATGAACATACATGAGAAGTTAAGAACTGTAAATGTGCACATTTATACTTTTCAAAGCCTACCTTTACAATATAGTGGTAGTCAGTATTCTGGACATGAAATTTTGATATGTCAATATAGAATGTGCAACATATAACCTAAAATGAAGACAACTCTCCTGCTTGGTGGTCTTTAAGTTCTCTTCTAACCTCCTCTATTGTTACTTAATGTGTTTGTGCACAAGGTTTGATGCACAAGATTTATGAATAAGCATCTCAGTCGTGAAACAAAGCTTGACCTTCCTCCTTGGCCACTCTTTTGACTATTCAAGGGCCAAGATATAAGAAGCACGTTTGAGGCTGCAAATAGTATGATTTGTGAAATAATAGGATTGCAACTGCGAAAGGGTGTTTTGAAATGTAGGCAAGTCTGAAAAGCCTTTCCTTATTGCAAAGATGTTCTATGAATTAAAATGATTTGCATTAGGACAGAGCATAAAAGGGCCATCCCCTCAATAATCAAAGTTTGCAAAAACTTTTAAAAATTGTTTGCAACCACTGCTGCAGTCGCAACCATTGATCAGATACAGGCATCTGAGTTGGGGTGGTATCTGATATGCACTGAAGAAGCTGACCCTCTTGGACAGCTTCCCCTTTGTGAATTGTGCCAGGAGACCTTGATGGAGGAGCATGGGACCAATAGTTGCACCCCCACCATCTTCCCAAATGGGAACATTGTTTTATTCAGTATTGCCTGTTCTTTTATTCGACACAGGATGATTCGAAAAATGTTTCCCATCTGGGAATCCAAGTGCAAGGATCACCAGCCAAGCATTTATAGCCAATCGCAGGTCATCCTAAATTGCCACCAGCGCAATTAATGTTCATTAGGCGAGTCATTTTGTGACCCACTACGAATGGATCATTTGCGATTGGACTACTTTATACATAGGTCACATAGCAAATTTGCTTCCTGGTCACTGAGAAATTGTACATCATGTATTGTAGATAGGGATTTGTACACCAGGCCCTAAGTCAAGTCAAATGTGTTCCTCATTTCTCAGGTATCATCCATGGTATATATCTTTCTATTTACAAACAGACAATACTTGAACTGCTTGATGAAGTGATAAATCCGAAGGAGAATCTACTCAAAGTTTTTCCTCTAATAAAGTATTAGTATTATTGAGGATTTTTTTCTGATGAATTCTATTGTGGATTTTTTTGCTTAAATTGTTGTTTTTCCAGTACTATCTATAATAGGCGGCTGATTTTTTGAGAAGTCAAGCTGTTTGAATAAGTCTCACATTTCATGTCCTAAATATTGAAATATTACTTAAGCAGTGGTGATACCTAAAGGATTGTTGTAGGCATGACATTCAGTCATAGCAAACTCAAAGCAGAACGGAGAAATGCATCTGGTTCTACTGCCCTCTGTAAAATGCGATTGAATTTGAAAAAGCTCTCTCAATTACCAAGAGAAACAAATGATGTGACAAACAACTGCATGCATATTAATAGACTTCAAATGGAACTCAATAACATCTAGAGGCAATATCAATGCTTGATAGAACGCAAGAGAATGAAGTATAGGTCTGACTTCATTGGAAAAGCACATAATTGGAATTTTTAGAACTAAAGTTGGTTGCTTAGAAAGAAAATAAATAACCTCACGCCCTTCTCTTTTACTTCTAACTCCTATCAGATTTTTAACATTTTCATTTTCAAGACGGTACATATTAAAGCTTCTCAGGCTCATTCTGCTTCACGTCTTCACGAAAATATTTCTTTGAACAAAACAATGTATTTCCAAGAAATTTTGCTCAGCTGAAAGTTGTAGTTTAGAAACACATGCCCAGTGTATTGTTTTGTTAATGAAATTAAACTTTTCTGCAAAAAAGATGAACAATCCGTGGGGTGGGGGGGAAGGGGGGAGGGGGTTATAAACTTGCCTCCACCTGACTATTCCTGGAAAGGTCATGGTGCGGTCATGCAATTTTTTTTTGAGGCCTCCTACTGCAAGTGTACAGAATTCTTTGTTGTATAAAAAAAAACTGCACATTGAGATTAGGATGTCCTGTGCAAATGCACTTTTTTCTTCAGTGAGAAAGTATTTTTCAACATAGAGAAAGCCCTGCCCCTACACTCTAGCAAATCAGAAGATGATCTATTCCCCTGCCCACTCTGAAATGGGGATTATGTCAGACCTGTGATGGCTTAAACAGATTCGGACCATTTCCTGGGCTAGATCAGAGTTTGAGAATGCCCACAAACATATGAGTCTGTGGACGTTCCCAAACGTCAAAGGTAACCCACACCTTGAAACACCCACTTCTCTCCCCCTGAGTATGTTATAGGGGTGCCGAGTTCTCTGGACTTGTGATGAAGATCTCTGCATTAGGAAATGGGAGTGGTGAGTGGGAGAGTGGGCAATTGGCTCTCTGAAGCAAACTGGGAGCAGGCTGGCAAACTGGTGTAGATCTGACGAGACACAAAGCTGGAACAGTGAAAGGCGTACCTTGAATGTTAGAATGCAGGTGAAAGGTTGAAGGTTCCGCATGCTGAAGTGGCTGGCTCAGGTGACTCTGCAGCTTGTGTCTGCACCTCTCCCCACCTTGAGGTCATTGAAGGTGCGCCCGCACTGTAGGGCAGGAGGCTTATAAACTGAGGCCTCTGAGAAAGGTTCCTGTTTCTCGCTCCTCCCTGCTAATCGTCACTCGCACTGCGTAAGCTCACATGGAAGAGAGGCTGATGGACTCATAAGGGGAGATTTACTCAAATTTTACACCGTGTTTGTGTCACAAAAGTGATGCAAATTGACGCAAAATCTTTTTTTTCCGATTTGATTTCCAGCGCTAAACTTGTTTAGTGCTGAAAATAACGTGAAAGTAACACGAGGGAGCGCATAATGCTGCTTTGCATTACTTAGCGCCAAGAGGGCGTAATACTCAAGGTTTCTGATGCTAAACCCTATTTACTAAATACAGTAGGCAGGGTTTAGTGTCAGAAAACTGTGCCCTTTTGAAGTAGGCGCAACGATGGAGAAATGCGTTCATTTATCCTTCCTTTTCCGACTTTGGATGTGTGCTGCACTTTACAGCACACACACAAAGAGGGAAAAGGGTTAAATTAGTCTAAGCATGGTATTTTGTACTCGAATGCTATCCTTCCAGTCAAAACCTATGATACACTCACGGAGACACACCTCCACTATAGTGCAAAGGTGTCTCTGTGGAGCATGGCAGCTGATTTCAGCGCCGGCGCTAGGGAAAGGGGAGGAGAGTGCCATATTTCTGTAAATATGGAGCTCTCCACCTTTCTCCATTTTACGCAGCGCAGCATTTGTGGCTGCTGCACTGCACTGCATGAATACGTGTTAAAACTGGCCCTCGGTTTGTCTCCTTGCTCCTCAACTCCTTATTCAGCTGTGCTGGTAAATGGTAACTGTATTTTTTGTGTTAGTGGGCTCGCGGGTTCCTGGTGAGCCTGGGTTTTTTGTGTTTTACTGTTGTTTTACTGCTATTGTTAAAGTCCATTACCATCCACAAGCACCTATTGGAGAAGTGGGCTGAGAAAAGCTCTGAAGAGGAGGAAATCATAAACCTCGTACTTGCAATGTTGACATTACTGCACTTTTTTGGGGGCGAGAATTGTCCCCTTTAGACCCTAAGAACTTCTTGAAGGGAGTCCACTAGTCAAATTGGTTATAGCATTTTGGTTTGGAGCTGCAAGGTGAGGCAAAGGCACTGGGCAGTAGATGGATAATTGGTGGAAGTCTTCCCTTCTCAATTTACCTCCTTATTGTGGGGAGGGGCTCGGGACATTGTGGCAAACCCGGTTCCACCTGCTAATGTTCCTTAGCTTGGCCCCTAGCTACCCAGGAAGCTGGGTGGCAGGAAGGGGAAGTGGCCATCAGGGAGGGCAGTGTTCCTGAGCCTCTGTACTCTGGTCCAGGACCTCAGCTAATGAAGGTTTGTGTGTCTCTGGCACATTCAACCCTGCCTTGCTGGCACCACTAATTCTTAAGGATATTTAAATTTGCTTCGAACTCTCCTGAAATACTGTGTTTTGACTCTCTAGAATAGCCCTGTCCACTAGAGAACTGTGGAATTGCACCATTTAATATCAAACCCTTATTATGGGGCAGCCAGAATCCTTTGTAGCATTACAAGAGGTCTCAAGAACTATCTCCACCTCCAAGAGTAGAACTATTCTGAACTTCTTTTTATCTCTAGAGAGTAGAGATCCTAAGAAACCAAGAATAGACTTCAGTGATTCAGCCACAGACCTGACTCCCAAAAGAAATAATCCTACAATACATAATTTAAAATCTTCATCTTCTCTAAGGGAAACCGTGGGGTAAAATACATTGCTGGATAGTTCTTGGACGAAATCCCCACTTCCAAATTTGAAATAAATTGCTTAGGTCAAGGACCATTTCTTTGCCGCTTTTCAATGATAATAAAGATATCAAGGCAACTTGTGAAGTTACTTCAGCTAGGAATACCCCAGGGTAATCCACAAGGAATCCTTTATTAGGTGGTACCCTTTATAGATATAAAAATACAAAAAAGTATACTGAGAGAGCGTTATTGGGTACCATTGATCATATTTACCTCTGTGGATCAACATGTTTCTGCCCTTGTATAGATTAGTTTGGTCTTGGGCAGTCATCAGGGCATATCTAAGGATCCCTATACAAATCTGTGTGATAACATAAAAAAATATGGAAGGGAGCTATCTCTCCTTGAAAAGTCAAAAAGTAAATTACCTGATATAAGAGTGAAGAAAAGTAGCATCATTAGGGTAGACATGCATTTGTTATATACATATAAACCGCATTGATATTTTGCGATAAGCTTAAAAAGTATTTAAAAAACAATCACACTACACACAAATACAGTCTCCATGCTCGGACAAATGAAATAACTCACATGAGGATAACACCATGCTAATTTACAGTGCTCACTCTGCTACATTACCTAGTCAGAAAGACCCTATGCCTCATGATGTATTCAGGGATGGGCAACTCCTATTGTCACACTCTGAGGAATATACATATTAGATATGTGTCGCAGTTCAGAGATAAAAGAGACTAGCATTTCTAGTGGGGGTCAGACTCCTCGTAGAGTAGAGAGGAAACAACTTGTGCACACCAGTGCTTAGTAAGCTCTTTTGTGCTTCTCTGCGCAGTCTCAAAATGAAAGACTGTGCTCCTTTAAATGGCCCCACTTGAATATACAATAGTGGGGTCTGCAATCATTTATTTTTGAAGTATCTAAGAGTGGTACCCAGCCAAACCAGGAAATTTGTTCCGTATTATGAAGCATGTTGTCACTTATTACATCAAGAAGATTCACCCTCTGTATTCCTACCCTGCCCCGAGTACGGCTGTCTGTTAGGAAGGAACAGGGAATATAAGGGTGTTTTTATCCTGTTGTTAAATACCCTTAACTGGAGGGGTGGTCTCTCTCTCACCTGCAAGTTCTGGCCAACCAGGGTTCCTAAGTGCAGAGACACCTGACAAAGGTAGGATGATCGTGCTGTGCCCCGCTCAATTGGTCCAGTGGGAGTTTTTTTAAGTGCTCCAACTTTAAAGTAAGCTGTGTCTCATTTTGAAATTTCAATGCGAGACACACGTAGTACCCAATGGGTACACGCCACTTGCTGTTCGTCTTCATGATCACCCATGTGATTTCTGGTGAAGGGTGCTGGGAGTTGTAGTTCTCATGTGGGTATGACTTGTTTTTTTCTTCTTTTGGGACTCTTATTAATTTATTTACTCATGCTAGTTTGAAGCACTACATTTTTACACACTTTAGTGACGCCTCAGCTATGTTTCTTTGTGGCATGTCTCGTTTAGGATTTTTGTGCAAGACACTCAAGCATGGAGGTGTAGTACTCGATGAAGATATGCTTATAACTGTATGACCACGTGATTTCCCATGTAAATCCTCCCAGTTTTTACTGGAGGAGGATACTGGGAGCTGTTTTTCTCCTGCTCTTGTGAACAGTTTTTCTTATTCAGGGGAATCTTATTACTTTTCTGTATTTATCACATTGGAGATTAGCTCTATACAGTATTGTGCAGCATGAAATCATATCCCTCGTAGAGGTGAAGGAGCCACTGTCTTTATGGGCCCATATCTCAGTGGTATACTGGGGTATCTTTGCAGTTCTATGAGACACTGATATATAGTCTTTTTCTCTATGATTCATTTACCTCCCATGAGACCCCAAGGAATATCATTGTTGAGTCCCCTGGTATCAGTGCGTCATCTAAACACCCAATGCTGTTCATTTTACTGGATTATAGGCCATTTTTCCTATTTTTTGTGCTTTCAACCTCCTTCCAGTTTGTGGTGGAAATGGGTGTTAACCCCATGATGGATCCCAGAAAGCTATACATTTCTGAAAACTAGATAAAAGTCAGAATTCTGACTCGTTTCTGACCGGCTCTCAGATTCTTCTAGCCGGTCAGAACTGCACCGTAATCCCCTATGGACGGCATTTCTGCTATTGGGATTACGATGACGGTTTCCCACAGCCCTTCTGTGCCAGCCTTTCTGACACTGAAAGGCTGTCGGAAAGTGACTTTGGGGGCCCCTCGCGGGGCCCCCTTGCCTCAGCGGTCTACGGTTGGTGGTCGATCATGGGTGTACCTAGGGTACCCCCTGTAAAACCCTGCACTGTGCGGCAGGTACCATAGGGTGCCTGCCACAGGGAGCAGGGTTTTACACACATTTCCATTTCTCTATTGGAGCCTGCATTATGGCCAGTTTACGTCCGTGACACAAGCTCTAACTGTGGGAATCCAACCGAACAATGTTCGGTCGCATCGTAATCAGGCGGTCAGAACCACCGACCGGAGGTCATTCAGTCCTGAGTCTGAGACGATGTCAGTCGGAGGCAACTCTGACCGACATCGCAATAAGCCCCTAAGTGTTGAATTAAACAATATTGAAATTAATAGGAGAAAATTGCAATTTTTGACAAGAATTTCATTTTTTATCTTCTAGTCTCGCCGGCTGATTTACAAAGGCAATATACCATTACATCTGCTAGACATTTCTGGTTGCGGTACATATAAGGTTTGTGGTTTTTCCAAGATTTCGAGGTACCCAGTGTCAATTGCTGATCTGCACCTTGAAATGGTTTTTCATTGTGTACCAGGTATAGACCAATTCATATGGTAAAATATAAAGAGTAAAAAATAGGTCTCAAGGAAACCTATATATTTCCAAAATGGGCACAAGATCTGGAGCTTAGGGGCAGTGGTTATTTGCACATCTTCGAATCTAGGGGTACCCATGCTAGCATGTGAATTAGAGGGCATTTCTCAAACTGTTTTCTTTCTTGCACACTGGCTTACATTTGGAAGTCACAAATACAGACAAATACAATTGGTAATAACGCTTGTTCTACTATTCTATGTTCCCCTAAGTCTCCCAATAAAAATGGTGCCTCACTTGTGTGGGTAAGCCTAGTGCCCACCACAAGGTGCAACATGGACACATCACATTTGTCCACTCAAAACTGACCTTTTTGGTGGAAAGTGCCTAGCTGTGGATTTTGGGCCCTAGCCCAGCCAACACTTAGGGAAACCTAGGACATTTTTTCATGTTTTAAAACAAGACACCTAGGGAAATCCAGGATGGGGTGACTTGCATGGCTCTCACCAGGTTGGTTTACTCAGAATCCCTTGCAAACCTCAAACTTTGACTCAGAAAACCACATTTTCCTCAAATTTCCGAGATGGAAACTTCTGGAATCTGCAGAGAGCCACAAACTTCCTTCCACCCAGCATTCACCTGTGTCTTCTGATAATAATGATACCTCACTTGTGTGGCTAGGCCTAGTTTCCGCAGCAGCAAACAGCCCAAAACGCTACATGGAAATATCAAATTTTTCTACTCAAACTGACTTTTTTTTGCAATGTGCCTATCTGTAGATTTTTGGCCCTAGCTCAGCCGGCACCAAGGGAAACCTAGCCAACTTGATTTTTTTTTCAAATCAAGACACCTAGGAGAATCTAAGATGGGGTGACTTGCGTGCCCCTTCCCTGTCGGGGACACTTAGCCACCCCACACAAGTGAGGTACCATTTTCATGGGGAAGCCTAGGGGAATGGTGGGTGGTAGGAAATCTGTACCGGCAAGTGATCCCTCAACTTTACTGCTAATAAAAGTGAGGAAATTGTGACTTTTTAACTAAATGTGAGGTTTGCAGAGGATTCTGGGTAAGGAAACGTTGGGGGATCCATGCAAATCACACATCCCTTGACTCCCCTAGGTGTCTAGCTTTCAAAAATGCCTGGGTTTGGTAGGTTTCCCTACATGACAGCTGAACCCTGGACCGAAAAACGCAGGTGCCCCACCTTGCAAAACAAGGTCGTTTTGTAATAAATCATTTTGATGTCTCCACAAAAGGTTTTAGGCCCTTTCCTGTTGCGGGCCCTATGCCCACCCACACAAGTGAGGTAGCATTTTTATCAGGAGACCTGCGGGAACGTTGGGTGCTATGAAATTTGTGCTGGTTCAGTCATCCTATAACTTTCCCACACAGAAATGTGAGGAAAAATATGTTTTTGTCAATTAATCAAATTTACAAGGACTTCTGGGTATGTACACTTTGTGGGATCCACACAAAACATAAAACTAATTATTTCCTTAGTGGCAAGTTTCCAAAAAGATGTGACGGCAGAAGGCGTTCACTACAGAGAGAGTATGCACTGATTGTAAAAAGAAAAAAACACCAAAACATCATTGCACACCCATCCACTAGACAATTATGCTTTCATAAGCCAACTACCTGGATCCCAGATGATTCCAATGGGGCGGCAACACTAGTTCCCAAATCCTCCAGAAAGAGCGCGTAGAGTCAATGATGCTGTTGCTCATCTACTCAACAGCAACACTGCTGCAGGCATTCACATCAGTCTGATGAATGGTACCAGCAAATATGGTACGTATAAACAAACAAATATTAAGGCTTTGGTCTAGTATTAACTCTATCTCTTCAGGTATCACCTCACGACAGCTTTTCAAATCTCAACCAACCTTTAGTTTTGTTGTTGTTTTGGTTTCATTTAGATTGTCTGTAGGGGCTCCTTTATCAAAACTTTGAAAACTGTATTGAGTATGATTTCAGCATCAATCCCACAAGCAAATTTGGACGGGGTTTGCTTCACCCAAGTCCTCTCTGGCAGAGCCCTGCTGATAGTATGTACAGGTTGAACAAAACCACTAATTGCCTTTGTTTGCAACATGATGTTGTGACTGAGCTCAGCACATAGTAAAATCAAATTTGTTAATGAGCCTCTCCCTTTCTTCATGTTCTTTTTTCCATCCAGGTGCAAGACTAATGAAGGACATTCTAACTGGTGAGGTCGAAGCGGGAAGTGGCAAGACAGAGTCATGGAAGCCGGGAAACCGATAATTGGCAGGCGAAGAGGCTAAGCGAAGGGGAGGAGTGTGGACAGTATTTGAATAAGACTACTTTAGAATGTTCATAAAGGTCACATTCTAATTGTTTGTAATAAGGAACAGGTGCAGATGATTAACTTAATGAGGCTTCTGTCTAGAAGGTGTTTCAAAATGTTCATAAAGGTCTCGTTTGAATTGCTTAAGCAAGTAACAGGTGCAGATGATTAATTTAATGAGGCTGTCTTCTCGAAGGTGTTTTAGAATGTTCACAAAGGTCACATTCTTATTTGCTTATAGCAAGGAGCAGGTGCAGGGGATTAATTTGATGAGGGCTGTCTTCCGGAAGGTTCACGTTGAGGTCCTCTATGCCAGTTGCTTGATGCTTATTCTGGTGGATTTTCAGGATGTTTCTGTGGTGCCTGAAACCTGACCTTGCATATATTTGGTAAAATATTTGTTAAAGCCATTAAGCCTTTTAAAAAAACCAGGGAATGCCAGCTGCAGCTAGATTTTACCAACAGCATGTAATATGGTCAAAAGTCAGGGTACAACACGCTCTCTTGTTCATTCATAAGTGTTGGGAGGAATGATATGAGTCATGCCAGTATATTGTGATAGACAAGAGAGGTGATCTGTGGCAGAAATCATGAAACTGGCATACTGGTTAGATTTGGCATGAGGGTATGTAAATGGTTTGTAAAACAAAACTTTATTCACCAATGAGTTTATGAACTAAAATCAACAAAAGTCACTGTTAATAATTTTAACATCAGAATAGAGAACCACTGACTTACAGCTCATGAGCTATAAAGCCACGTCAAGGGTCCAACCGATTTATAGTCCATTCACACGCCTTTCATGCGTCAGACACAGAAAACCATTCTTACTGCCAGGTGCTTGCTCAACACAATACAACACTTACATTTACAAACTGTGCCATTCAAGGGTCCATCACTCTTATACACCAAGAGGACTAACACACTAATCACACCACCATACACCCACACCTCAGACTACTTACAAACACAACTCAAGAAGGTCAATACACATACTGCCTACCAGCCACCATCACACTGCCAATCGACACACACCACCAGCCAAATGCCAGTTCAGACACAACAATCATACTGCCTTGAAGTAAGTGGAATGCGTAGACTGGAGTTTCAGTGGCAGTGGGAATGTAGTGACTTGCTGCTGGTCACAACACACACTCTGGCATCCAAACACCAGTCCACAAGCACCACCAGACACTCACACCACTAAACAAATGCTGGTCCATGCACACCGCCAACCAAGCGCTTGTCCACACACACCACTGGCCAGGTGCCCGTCTAAGCATACCACCAGCCAAGCACCAGTCTATACACACTGCCAGCCAAGCACCAGTACCTGCAGACCATCAGCCATACTCCAGTTCACACACACACAGAAACGTATGCCCTGGTGTTTACTGGTTTTCTGCCTCCACGGGGGGCAGGTTCACCTACAAATATGTCCGATATGCTCCCAGGGGGGAAAAACAGCCAAAATGATGCCCCACAAATGGGGAGTGACCTTTGCCCAAGAGGCTGCTCCTCAACATTTCAAATAATTTATCCCTGATGTCTAGTGGTTTTCTGCCCCCTTGGGGCAAATCCGCCTAAAAATATGGCCAATCTGCCCCTAGGGGGAAGAAACCAGCCAAAATGATGCCCCAATATTAGAGAGCAACCCTTGCCCATGAGGCCGCTCCCTAAAATTTAAAATAATTTTCCCTGATGGTTAGTGGTTTGGCCAACAATATGGCTGATCTGCCCCCAGAGGTGCAAAACAATTTCAAAATACTACCCCCAATACTGAGGAGTGACCCTTGCCCAAGGGACTGCTCCCTGAAATCTAAACTAAAAATGAATGCCTGGAGGCTAGTACTGTGGTGCCCCCCTTGGGGGCAGATTGACCTAAATATCTCAGCACCTCCCCAACATCTAAAATAAAACATCTCTGGTGGCTAGTGGTTTCTGTTTCTTTGGGGGCTGATTCGCCTAAAGATATGGCTGATCTACTCCCAGAGGGGGCTGAAAATGGACAAATTATGTCCTAAATAGTAGGGTGAGACCCTTGCCAAAGGAGCTGCTCCCCACAACTAAAGATAACTCCCTGGCGATTAGTGCAGTGGTTCCCTGCTTGAGAATCACCCTCCTGTGGTGATCCCCAAGAAGGGATCTACTAGATAAAGATACCATTGGAAAGGGAAGATTCTTCCCTTTCAAATGATACTTCTCCCATGTGCTTGAGTGCTCAGATATGCCCCCAAGCACCAAAGTAGTGAAAGTGAGTCAATCTGCTCATTTCACTTTTACTTTCAATGTAAAGACGTTCGTGCGCCATGCTCACCGATTGTCATTAGATTGAAAAAAAATCCTCAGGCTGCTCTGGAAGCTCTTTCCCATCTCCCAAGGCTGGAAAAATAGTAAAACTTTTTGGTGTGAATGTATGAGTATCTTGGCACACGGCCACCATTTGTGAGTATGGCTACAAGCCGTAACTTAGCACAGAATGGGTTAATGGGAAGGCATGAGGAAAATAACTTGTAGGTTCTACCACAAAAAAAGGGGTAAATGGGTTCATGTAGCAACATTTAATGAACAGTCAGAAGATACATCAGTGGAATCTCCACCCAAGCCATAAAATAAACCTCTTAGTCCTTGGGTCATCATTGAATCCCCGCTTAAGTCTGTAACTCAAAATATCGTAGAAGATGAGCCCCCCAAGAAAACAAACCTAGATGCCAAGGCAATGGTTTACTGGAATATTTAGGAAAAATGAGGAACCATGATAAGCAAGAAATTGATGATACAATAACAATGCTGGTGGATATATTCTTGGATGGATAGCCGTAATCTGTTGCACTATGCTAGATACAGTGCTTTTAGCTGCCCAACTGGTTTTACCGCTCTTATCGTTTTAAAACTTTCAATCGTATATTATTCTTAATTTTATAATTTGCCAAAGTGTCTTTGAATATGAATCTGCCATACGAAATTTGTTTTTAATTACCTGCACTGCGATTTGAGGGGGGAAGTTGAGACCGTGGCCAGAGCATAGTGATACTGGAAGTACCCGGAATTAGCTCTGTGGGGCAGTCGGCAGTCTAGATGCCGAGGACGGAGGAGTAAAAAGCATGGCTGTAGCACAGCCACGCGAAGCGTGCGCGCCACCTGCGCGCCAAAGGCAAGCCCATCTGCACCTGCACCTGCCCGCACCCAAACGGGACCAGGGGCCAGGAACCCTGCCCCTTTTTTGCCTGATTCCAGTCACCCCATCTGCTACTCTAGAGAGACACTTCTCGATCTAGGTAAGGCCCTCACACATGCTGCGATACTATGTGGTAAGATGGCTCCAGGGGGTACTGAGGGATCATTCTCTTGCCTTAAGTGCAAGTGGGAAAGCCAGGTATCGTTTGAGCAGAACTCCCAAGACAAAGGCAATTTGACTGAACTCCCATTGAACTGTGTTTACTTGAACTCCAGATCTCTACCCAAACATTGTGTGGAGATCTGTGACATCTTAGCAGAAAAGAAACCAGACTTAGGGCCTGATTCACAGAACTAATCTGAGACAAAATCCTAAATTTACTACTTTCGGTATTCACAGAAGGCATTTAGTAGTAGTAAAGTTAGAATTTTGTCTTAAGTTTGACTTAAGACAAACTTAAGACAGACTTAAGACAGACTTAAGACAAATTTAAGACAGACTTAAGACAGACTTAAGACAGACTTAAGACAGACTTAAGCTGCTGCTGATATTTACGGATGGAGTAATCCTTGGTATTTTTAAACAGGAGGAGGGCTGATTAGTGATGCTGTGCAGCCCGGCCCGGTCCCGCAAACTGCTGCTACTTTGGGTTTCCTCTCTACAACACCCGGGGCGAGGACTACAGCCCCCAGGGTGCACCAGGCAATCTCCAGCTGCCGCGAGTGAGGGGGAGGCGTGGCCATCACGCTTAAAGCGCTGCCTCTGCACCCGCGGCGCGGGACGCGCGCGGGACGAAGCACGGACGAAGCCCGGACCAAGGACCGGACCAAGGACGGGCCCGTCTGAGCCCGTCCGAGACCAGCAGGGACTGGACTGGGCCACCCCCCTAAAATTTCAAGTTGCAAGTATATACCTGTACTGATTTTTTTTTTTCTTTGTGCTGTTTACTTGCTGAACTTGATTTAACATGAACAGGCGGAAAGTGGGTCCTGGGGTCGTGGGTACTCTGGATGCATTTCTCTCGAGGGCGGAATCTGCTGATACACGAAATACAGCTTACTGAACGCAGATTATCGCTAGAGCCACTGCAACCCTTGGTCAGTCTTGTGTCATCGACTCCCTCAGAGAGTACCGTTGGTAACAGCGCTGCCCTATTGAGCAGGTCCACTATTCCACCCACTATGCTCCCAATGAATTCAGAAATTGTGGATATGGGTAACGTATTATTAGCCCCAGTCTCCTCCATTCCCACGATAAATAAGAGAAGCCATAAAATGAGACAGTTTCAAAGTGGGGTTCCACCCTCAAAAAAAAGGAAACCGCGGGCTCCTCCCAAGCCTAGAAAATTGGCACCTAAACCTAGTACACGGAAGATGGGTGACAATGGGCGCAAAGACAGTATCAACGAAAGCACATCCCCCAACAACACTAGTTTGACTCTTGATACACCCGTTGTAGAAGCTTTAACCATCCGCACGCCTGGGGATGATTTGCTTACTCAGATTGGCAACAAACTCGCGGCCATGATCAACCCACTACTGGACAAATTGACCCAGATAGAGGGTAGGCTGACAAAAATAGAGCAAACTTTATCCAGTGTCAAGATAACTTACATCCATTCCAACGAGGGACAGGGAGAAGGATTGGTTGCCCAGAATGATAACAGAACATGCACCAGGGCACATGCTGACACCCTGCCACACCCCGCCCTAGCCATAGTGCCAACCAGGTCCAAGCAACTTCTGAATAACACCAAAAGCGGTACTAATTCTCATTGCCCTTCACTTGTCGGGGATGGGCATCCCAGGGTGTCATTGAGTAGGAGTACTAGCTTCACCCCGCACAATTATAACACGCTGCAACTGCCCCCGGAAGCAACACCCTTCACGGTGGTTCTAGCTAATGTCCCAGTCATTCAGCCCGCGGCACAGGAACACTGGTCCTCATTGAGGAATAGGGCATTACATCTCCTGACAGCTAGGACAGGCATCAAGCATGAGCTATTTTCCAACTTCAAAATGGTTCGTAGGATACCATGGATTGGCAGTTCATATAAATCTCTACCAGGGGATTGTGTGGTGTTAAGCTTTGGGTCCCCAGGGTTGGTCCAACATATTCTGGATAGGGCGGGCAATCTACAAATTAAGGAGAGGGATATTAACATCTTTCCCTTGGGCTTTTTCTACCAACCAACCTCAAATCAAAGGGGCAAAAATGCGGGGCTGGTGCAATTAGCACATGGAACACCAAGCTATCTAATCCCCACATTTAACCATTATGGGGTGTTGAACTCTCTGGAAGACATAGACTGACTTGGACTTGGTACCGACCGACTACTCCAAGGTACAAATAATTGTATGGTTGTTTTGAAGGATGGGACTGCATTTTATCATCCCCCCACCAAAATGTCTACCCTAAATGAGAACAACAATCACATAGAGAATGGGCATGAGGAGATTATTTTAGGCAGGGTAGGAAATGTAGAAGAAGGGGTGTCCTTGAGAAGCGTAGCAGATGAGGACCGCTCAGCCTTTAAGCCCTGTTTCAAGCCCCAAGCAGGGGTTATCGAGTTTAAAGATGGAATCACCCAAGGGGCAAGGGACTACATTGTTAATTCCAACTCCCATGGTGTAATTAAAACGTCTTTACTTGGACATGGCCAACCCAATCTCACATTGGCAAGTTGGAATATTGCTGGTCTCTCCTCCAAAACTCACTCCTCCGAATGGTCAACATTTATTGATAAATACGATGTCTGGGCTTTCCAAGAAACCTGGGCGCTTGACCAAATTTGTCACCCAGGTTTTTAAACTTCTTTAAACCTGCTCAGAAGGGACAAAGGGGTAGACCTAAAGGGGGTCTAGTCATTTGGGTTAAACAGAACGCGGGATATACAGTAGAGGAAATTAAGATCGATAGTGGGGACCTCATGGTCATAAAATTGCGGATGGGTAAGGTTTTGAACTTACTGCTCATTAATGTATATGTAAGAGGGACACCTGGAGGCAAAGAATCAAGTACTGTTACGACACTGGATGGGGTTTTGGATAGGTATAGGGGACGTTGCAGCCTGATTATTGTCGGGGACTTTAATTGCACCTTCGAGCCCCTTGACTGTGAAGATGGCAATCTGAGTAGTGAGGAGGATGCACAATGGGATATCCCACTGCTTGATCTTCCACCCATCAAAAAGTGGACTGAACTGGCACTTCAGCTGAAAGGGCTGTGCCTAGAATGGGGCTTAAGGGCAGCGAATGGGAGGTCACAGTCCGACAGGAGGGGTACACACACCTTTAATATAGGCACAAGAAGCAGTAGGATTGATTACATCTTCCTTAGCTTGGAATTATGGTCGTCATTAAGACAGATGGAGGCACTGGTTGAGTGTTCCCTTTTAACTATCCAAAATTGTGACACTCAAGAGGATATCAACTCAATTATTCTGCAGGTCCACAATGACTTGTTCTCCAAACTTAGACCTTTTTTTACAAAAAAGCCAAAGAAACTGGCAAGGAAGTTAAGACCAAAGGCTGCCTTTGGTCTTAACTTCCTTGCCAGTTTCTTTGGCTTTTTTGGTACAACAAATTATGCAGAGAGGCATATAGGAGATTAGCGAGCAATCAGACTAAGGAAAAGGGAAGAGATTGGAGTGGCAAGGGCTGGATATAAGCAAATTCTATTACGAGCCAAACAGGAATGGGATGACCAACATTGGCAAAACCTGCTCAGCGCTAGCCAAGAAAAAAACATGGCTAATTTCTGGCACCTTGTCAAATGGGGTAATGGCATTTTGAAACCACTTCCCATTAATCACGTTGCACCAGAAGCGTGGACCTCATATTTCGAGGCCCAGTTTGCCTTTAGCAGAGACCACATAGCCCAATTCCCAAAGCCTAATCTTATTACTACCTTGTACTTTTCCACACAAGATGTCGAAAAAGCCCTCAAACAGATCCCTAAAGGTAGGGCACTTGGACTGGATTGCATTCCAGCGGACCTGTTCATGTACAATAGTGATAAGTGGGTGAGCTACATTCAGATCCTAGCTAATGCCATAGCAAGTGGAGCCCCCACCCCGGAGATGTGGTTAGGAGCTGAGATCATCCCGATCTACAAGAAAGGAGATCGATCAAAACCTGGCAATTATAGGCCCATAAGCCTTATTGATTGCATTCAAAAGATCTTTGCCAGGCTGGTATTAAGCAGAATCGGGCTGGACTGTTCCCATGAGGCACAGGGTCAGACTGATTTGCACATGGCCATGTCTGAACTGGGGTGGTGGAGTGAGCTAAAGAATGATGATGGATTAAACCCAGATCAGTTGACTGGGGGTGAGTGTTTGATTGGCTCAAACGTTCCGTCCATCATCCCCTTTTGTATCGCTTTGGTCGCCCTAAGTTGGCGGGGGTATGCCCAGACGTGGGTCCCTTGCTCACTTTGCCACTGGATTCAAGCAAGCCTGGCTGATGACGGCTGAAATGCCAGAAACCGGTCCTAGGATGCTTGTTTCCGGTCCAGGGAAGACATGGCTTGGCAATTCGGGCTGGACTGTTCCCATGAGGCACAGGGTCAGACTGATTTGCACATGGCCATGTCTGAACTGGGGTGGTGGAGTGAGCTAAAGAATGATGATGGATTAAACCCAGATCAGTTGACTGGGGGTGAGTGTTTGATTGGCTCAAACGTTCCGTCCATCATCCCCTTTTGTATCGATTAAGCAGAATCCAGACATGGATGGATGAAACAGGCATTTTATCATCCATGCAGGCTGGGTTTCGGGCGCATACAGGCACTATTGACCAGGTCCTCAGGTTTGCGATCATTTACTGGAGGGTGGTAATCCTAGGGGGCGGCACGCTATTTGCATCCTTTATTGACTTAAAATCGGCTTTTGATTTGGTGCCCGAGATAAAATGTGGAGCACCTTTTATGATATGGGGATGCCGCCAGAATTGTTGGCCGTCCTAATCACCCTGCATAACTCAAACTTTGCTCAGGGGCGCTGGGGTGTGAATGGGGAAGTCACAAACATGTTTCCCATCGCCAAGGGGGTACGTCAGAGGTGTGTGCTTGCCCCGACCCTGTTCTCCCTTTTTATTAACAGGGTCGTGGAATATTATTCGAATCACCCAACAGATGCTCCATCTCTAGCTGGTCAGAAAATACCATTGTTAATGTTCGCGGATGACACTTTAATACTATCAAAGACTCAGAGAGGGCTGCAGTTAGCCCTCTCCAGGTTTGAGGAGTTTTGCCGCGACCATGACCTTGAGGTCAATGTGGAGAAAACAAAGTTCATGGTTCTCCACAACTGAAAGGCCAATAAGGGGAGGGTTTTTATGAACAACGTACAGCTAGAGCAAACTGACGTTTTTACATATTTAGGAGTTACCCTTGAAAGTAAATTGAAATGGAAACCCCAGATCAACAAGTTGGCTCTCAAACACGCCCAATTGGCAGGCGCCCTACTGAAGGAGCAGAGACTGTCCCATACAAAACCTGTGGCTCCTGTACTGAAGATTTATAATTCTAAAATTAGTACTTCAGTACTGTATGGGGCAGAACTATGGGGCTTTTCAGATTTAACATCACTGATTGTAGCCCAGAACAAGTTTATGAGAACTCTGCTTTCCCTACCTCCATCGACCCCCCTGCTTCCTCTTTACCTTGATTTGGGCTGTAATCAGTTAGAGGATATTGCTCGCTTTAGACCAGTGGCATTATGGAGAAGATTATGGGCTACTCCCGAACTGTCTTTGTATGCCCGGGCTCTGCTAGAAATCAGGCAGGCTGACACCTCATGTAAGATTTCTTGGCTGACTAAGATTAAAACCACCTTGTGCGACATGGGGCTGGATGGTTTATGGGAAAACCCTGAAGTGAACCCCCTTCCATCAAAAAAAGAGTTTAAGACAGCCTATTGGGATATGGTTAGGATGAAACGTTTTTCGTCCATCATGAGTCCAACTCTGACGAGGGATTTCCTGGAGAGGAAACATGAGTATCATTACGAACCTTACTGGGATTATATCACGGTACCACTTGACAGGAAACTGTACCACCAATACAGAGTGGGCTCACTCCCAATAAAGTCCTTTACCTGCAAATGGCACCCCCTGAATGATGATAAATGCAACACATGTCCGTCGCAGCGGGAAACTATAGCTCACGTTCTCTTTGTCTATCCAGCCTACAAAGCCCCTCGACACAGATGGCTTAAACCAGTCTGTTTAAACCTTGGGACCAGGGAGGGGTTCAGAGGCATTAAGGATCTTAAGGACAGACACAAGCGAGCCCATAATAATTGCCCTAGCGAAATTTTTAGGCTGGATGTGGGCTATCCGTAGTAAAATTGTTAAGGCTCGGAACTTAGCCAATACGTAATGGGACAACCCCATTATAACCAGGCCACTGTAGTTATTTTCTTTTTAAACATATATTACTCTTTAGGACGATTTTAATTATGTTTCTATGTAAGTGATTTTACATTTCCCTGCTTTCTTATTTGGAAATATTAATGTATAGCAGGATGGATTAACTTATGGTTTTATGTGAAATTCTTATGCTGGTTTTATTAATCTCAGATATTTGTATGATTGGGTCGCAATATTTTTTAGTCTTTGATGGAAGTTTTTATAACATGAGTCTATTGATGTACTGCTGTCTTTAATGATTTGACAAATCGAAATAAAGACTGAATAAACGAAACAAAACTACTAAATGCCTTCTGTGAATACCAAAAGTAGTAAGTTTAGGATTTTGTCTCAGATTAGTTCTGTGAATCTGGCCCTTAGTTTTTATTACTGAAACTTGGTTAGATGATAATATTCCCCTGATATCGCCTCAGCTCTTCCTGCGGGTTTTAAATTATTAAATGTGATAGAAAGGGGCGGAAGGGAGGGGGAATAGCCATTATTTTTAAAAATCATTTCACCTGTCTTCTTGAACCAGTAACACTACCAGGAGCTCACGAAATGTTAGGAATTCAGGTCTCTAGTGTGGAACAAGAAATGTTCGGAGGTGCAGTTATTTATAAACCCCTGGCTATAAGCCAGAATTTAGTGCTAAATTACTGGCACAATTGTTTCCCTTTTCTCTGAAACATAATCACTTCTTAGTTATAGGTGATTTTAACACCCACTACGAAGATAGGGACAACATGAAGGGCAAACAACTAAAAGGTGATATGCAGATTTTACAACTCAAATAATGGGTTAATGGACCCACTCATGTTGCTGGGCATACACTTGACCTCTTATTTTCCAATATTGCCCCTTACTTGGACTGATCATTCTCTAATTAATTTTTCTTTCACCTTACCGGTCAATAAAATCAGCCCGAGTACATCCTCGATCGGGATAAAAAGACACTGGAATCTTATAACTCCCGAACTGTTTGCCTCTCATTTTCCCTTAGGAGATGAAATTACCTTAAAGACATTGCCAGTCCAGACAATGGTTGGCATATTAAATTCAGCAGTAACTTGCACACTGGATTTATGTGCTCCCTAGATAGTAAACAAATCTATAAGAAATCAGCCTCAGAAAAGTGGTATTCATCTGATCTAAGACTCCAAAAAAAATATATAAATCCCTCGAACATAAATGGAGAACGACCAAAAATAAGGACGATAAATTAGCCTATAGGGCAGAGTTAAAGAATTATCATACAGCCATTAAACATGCTGAGAAGGCATACTTTGTAAAAAGAATCAAAGCAAACAGTAACTCAAATAAATAACTATTTAAAATAGTGAAGGAACTGTGTAAACTAGCGGGTATGTCACAAACCTTGACTGCGTCAGCAGACAACTGTGAGAAAGTCAGTAATTGTTTCGGCGATAAAATAACCCAAATCTACTCTACTTTTAAAAAGCAGCCTGCTCCAGAGGGTACTGACTGGGAAGCCCTGGAACCTAATCCTGGTGCTCAATCCCACTTAGGTAATTTTGTCCCTCTATCGGAAGAACAAGTCACCAATGCTATGTTAGAGGTCAAATCCAGGATCCATGCTCGACCCTTGCTCACACTTAATTTTTTCTCGACAGTTCTCTGCCCTTATGTCATGCACATTTTCAATCACTCGCTAGATACAGCTGTGTTCCCAGATTCATAGAAACAAGCAATTGTGTCCCCTCTGGCAAATAAAGTTGGTATTAATGTGACCAATCTATCAAATTATTGACCAATCTCCCAACTTCTGTACCTGTCCAAAGTTTTGGAGAGATTGATTAATAGGCAATTTTCTGATTATCTCGAGATAAACAAACTTCTGGACCCCCCACAGACGGGCTTTAGATCCTCTAACAGTACTGAGGCTACCCTGTTAGCTGTTTTAGACAATATAAGACTTTCGCTGGACCATGATAAAGCTGCCGCCCTGATCCTTCTGCACTTGTCGGCGGCTTGTGACACCGTGTCACACAATCTCCTATTGAGAACTTTACATGAAAAAGGGCTTCATTCTAAAACTCTTCATTGGTTTAAGTAATTTTTGCTTAACAGAACTCAGGCAGTACAAATGGGCTCCTTTTCCTCCAACCCCAAAACAATTGAGTGTGGAGTTTCGCAGGGAGCCTCCCTTAGCCCTACACTTTCTAATGCCTATGTCTCCCCTTTGAGCAAACACAAGGAGATGATGGACGGAGAGCTGAAACTTTTCAGACACTCACCCCCAGTCACAGATCTGGGTTGAATCCATCATCGTTCTTTAGCTCACTTCACCACATCAGTTCAGACCCAGCTATATGCAAATCAGTCTTGACCCTGTACCTCATGAGAACAGTCCAGCCCGAACTACCAAGCCAAGTCTTCCCTGAACCAGAAACAAGCATCCTGGGACCGGTTTCGGGGTAACACCCTTCATCTGCCAGGCTAGCTTGAATCCAGTGGCAAAGTGAGCAAGGGACCCACGTCTGGGCATACCCTGCCAACTTAGGGCGAACAAAGCAAACACAAGGAGATGATGGATGGAGGCTGAAACTTTTAAGACACTCACCCCCAGTCACAGATCTGGGTTGAATCCATCACTGTTCTTTATCTCACTTCGTCACCTCAGTTCAGACCCAGCTATGTGCAAATCAGTCTTGACCCTGTGCCTCATGGGAACAGTCCAGCCCAAATTGCCAGCCAGGTATTCCCTGGACTGGAAACCAGCATCATGGGACCTTAGGGTGAACAAAGTATACACAAGGGTGAGTGTCTGATAAGTTTCAGTACTCCGTCCATCCTCACCTTGTGTTTGCTTTGTTCGCCCTAAGTTGGCAGGGTATGCCCAGACGTTGGTCCCTTGCTCACTTTGCCACTGGATTCAAGCTAGCCCAGCTGATGAGGGGTGTTACCCCGAAACCAGTCCCAGGATGCTTGTTTCCGGTCCAGGGAAGTCCTGGCTTGGCAGTTCAGTCTGGACTGTTCCCATGAGGCACAGGGTCAAGACTGATTTGCATATGGCTGGGTCTGAACTGGGGTGGTGAAGTGAGCTAAAGAACCATATAATTATTTGACCCCTGAAATATCACCCATATAAAGTACTTTCATTTTTGAAAAGTGCGTGTGCTTACAAGAGAGCCATATTAAAGATAAGCATAAAGTGCTAAGTGCAATCTAGTACTCAAGTACTAGATACTTATAGCGAGGGGAATAATACATATAACAAGAAACAATAAAAGCAGCTGTATCCAGTACATCATCCCCCTGAAGGAGAAGTGCAAATTACGGAAATCCAGCTCCTTTCTTACATTACAAGAAAGAAAAAAAAAAGGGGAAGTACAGGTCATCTTTCTATATCCAATACCTTTTCTGAAATATTTTTCTTTTTTTCTTCTTCCTTCCCTTCCTTCCATCCCTTCCTTCGCTTCTTTTGCTGCAAGCTTCACTCAATCTAGCAAAAAAGTGAAATAGTGCAATAGTGCAATAGCGCAAAATTGAAAATAAGGGTCCTGCATAAGGTGCAAAATACACTGTAATACACAAGTACTGGATACCAAGATAGAATAATACGTAAGATGAAAAACAATAATACCTGCTGCATCCAGTTTATCATCCCCTAAAGGAGAACAAAGTGCAGTGGCAAAGTACACACAAATAGAGTGGACATAGTGCCTAAGTGTCTAAAGTGCCTAAAGTGCAAAGAGGACAAGCCTCTACATTATGGGCCCAATTCACAGAACTAACTTAAGACAAAATCCTAAACTTACTACCATTTTGTTATTCACAGAAGGCACTTACTCATTTTGGTATTCACAGAAGGCACTTACTCATTTTGGTATTCACAGAAGGCACTTACTTACTCATTTTGAATAACTTACTCATTTTGAGGTACTTACTCATTTTGGTATTCACAGAAGGCACTTACTCATTGATGAGTAAGTGCCTTCTGTGAATTTAAATTATGGTCATCACCTATGAGCTCATTTAGGCTTTTACTCAAATGCCAGTTACAAATGAGGGACACAATCCATTGGTCTAAGAGCCTATGTAATGTCTTGCAGGCCATGAATTTGTCTTCTCCTTTTTCTCATAATGAACTCCAATTAGCAATAGTAAAAGCAAAATAAAAAACACGCTAAAAAAAACTCTTTCTGCAGTATGATATTAATTATTGCAGGAAGAGACCCCAGATTGCCCACTTATTATACACAGATAAAAGCAAGTTACAACAGTATCTAAAAACATAAAAGCAAAAAATGGAAGACAATGGATGTTGAAGATGAGAATAGGTCAAGTGCCGTCATTTATAAAGTGGGAATATAGCACTTTGATTTCTGACAAGGATTCCCAAATAGAGGTTTTATGTCCCCGCTTCGCACAGTGCATGTTAACCTTATATCATATACTAATCTCCTACATAATATACTAATTGCTTGTAGTGTTTTTGTAAATGTGAAAGACACAAAATGTTACTACCTGTTTTTAGAGAGCTTCAAATATGACATGCCAAAGATTTATTATTTTGAATGCTGAAATGTAGCAAAATCAAGCTATGTTATTGGGTGGGTAAATTTTTAGAAATGGTAAATAATACCTTGAGCAAAGAAGGTGAATTTTTAACTATAATTTGAGGTTAGTGCACGTGATGATATCTTATAGGCTATTTTATATAATTGCTGTTGTATTTAAAAATTGTAAAGCTATATTGATGTGATTATACTATATTGATTGAGGTTTTACGATTTCTATGGAGTTAAATTGTATTTTGATAATATATATATATTTTGCATTTATAATGTATTCTCAAGGTCACTTTATATTAAAAGACGCAACGGGTACTTCATTGGAGTAGAAGGATGGTAATGTAAGATTGACTATGATGATGTTGTTTTGTCTTATTTTAATGTGAAAGTATTTGTCCTAATTAAATCAAATCACCACATTAAGACCAATTCGCAAAGGGCCTCCAAACTCGTGGCGGGTGCCCCACAGTCGTGGCAGGGATCCCACACTCGTGGCAGGACCCCGAAATGTGTAACTGCAGTACGGAGGTCCCGCCACAAATGCGGAGCCTCTGCCACGAGTATGGCGGCCATTTGTGAATGGGTCTCAATGTGGTGATTTGATTTAATTAGTATAGAAGTATTCCGGAGATTTAGTAGTTCTCCTTTTTTCAATTGTAGTCTCTGATCTGTGAGCTGTGCAAACAAAGGTGTTTATATATGTCTCAATCAGTTAACTTTCATTATGATCTCCTCTGCCTAGTCACATCCCATTCTCCTCCCTCCCAGAATAACTCTGCTCTCACCTCTATCAAGAGGACTTTGATTAAAAAATAACAGTTGCCAAGCAGGCGTTATTTCCTGTTCTAGACAACTACGAATTAAAGCTAAGTGAATACTGCCTACAGCCAGTAAAATGTGATGACTGAGTCTTTTCAACACTGTAACTCATATCCGTCCTTCAAGAAGAGGAACTGTTTGCTCACTTGCAGAAATGTATTGTATTGCAGCATATATGTAGATAGGGCTTCACATCATATTGTGGGGCACAAAAGCCCATTATCAATTGGATGTCATGCTATATCATGAAGCAATATATGGTTGCCAGTGTATTGTATTTGTTTTCTTATGTAGACTGTAAAGATAATAGATCTATCACTCAGGTCACACGAATCTTACAGGTAGGGTGTAAAGACAGGAGAGCTTTTGTTCAAGTCAGACTTATTTTACAGGTAGAGTGTACGGAAAGGGGAGCTATCATCCTGGTCACAAAGGTCTTGCAGGTAGGGTGCAAAGGCAGCAGAGTTATCGCTCATGTCACACTTGTCTTGAACGTAGGGTAAGTAAACTGTAAAGAAGCAAAGCTATTGCTCAAGTTACTCAAGTCTTGCAGGTAGGGTGTGCCGACTGCAGAAAAATTGCTCAAGTCACACAGGCATGGGGGTTTGAGTGAAAGACATCAGAGCTATTACTCAGATCACACATGTCTTGCTGGCAGGGTTAAAGTGAGCAGAACTGTTGCTTAGGTCACTCCAATCTTGCTGGTAGAGTGTAAAGATGCAGAGCTATCATTCAGGTCACATTAGTCTTACAGGTAGGAAAGTGTAAAGACAACAGAGCTTTTGCTCAGGTCACGCAGGTCCTTAATTTAAAGTGTAAAGACAGTAGACTTATGGATCAAGTTACACCGATCTGGAAGGTGGAGTGTAAAGACAGCAGAGCTATTGATCAGGTCAAACAGATCTTGCAGGTTTTGTGTAAAAACAGCAGAATCATCACTCAGATCATACTGGTCTTGCAGATAAAGGGCCTGATTACAATGTCGGTCGGAAACTAAACTGCCGGACTCCTTGTCGGATTCGGTTCCTGACCGATTATGATGCTTCCGAACACCGTTCTGAAGGACTTCAATTGACTTCAGTGGGAGCCTGGGTTCCAACCGATAACAAAGGATTCTATGGGGAAAATGGGGGTCTGCGAATAACCTTGCACCCTGTCACAGGCACCCCATGGTTTTACAGGGGGTCGCTTGGGTACCACCTGGACCCCAAACCGGAGGCCTCAGGATGAAGGGGGGCCTGCCTGCTAGGGGCCCCTAAAGTCAGTTTCCGACATCCTTTTCTTGTCAGACAGACCGAGTCGGAATGGCTGTTGGAATCCTACTTCGTAATGGGATGGTCGGAAACGCTGGCCGTAGAGCTGTATGAATTCAACTAGGATTCTCCAAATGCCGTTCAGAACTGATTCGGAATGACCGAATGGTTCCCCTTCCAACCGCGAGCATCGTAATTGGTTGGTTGGAATTATTTCCGACCAAGTCGGACGGATGGGTTCCGACCCGGTCTAGGGGAATCCGACTGTCAGTCGGAGGCTTTCCGACCGACAGTGTAATCAGGCCCAAAGTGTACAGACAGCAGAGAGTTTGGTCAGGTCACACTGGTTTTGCAGGAAAAGTGTACAGATAGCATTGCTATCAGTAATGTCACACAAGCCTTGCAGGTAGAGCATAAAGACAGCAGAGATGTCACTCAGGTCACCCCAGTCTTGCAGGTAGAGTGCTATGACAGCAGAGCTATCTCTCAGGTAACACAAGTTTTGCAGGTAGGGTTAAGGATATCAGAGCTATCACTCAGGTCACACTGCAAGTTGATTGTTGTTGGACTTGGCCCTTTTTGGCAGGTTCACCCCTGAACTTTTTGCCTTGTCTGTAACCTGGTGTTGGTGATTTTAGGCCTCTGAGCACTTTCACACTGTGGTCCAGTGGAAAGTGCGTGCGCTCTCTGTGTACTTGTGGTGAGATTGGCCTGCTCTCCCATAGGAATGCATGGGGGATAAGTGTGTCCATGGTAATTCCTGGTATGAGAGGTGCAGCATGGTCAAGTCTGGTATGTATGAAATTGTGTGAATAAATGCTGTGCAATGGTGTGCGCAGATTTATTATAACTGGTGTAGAGATGCCACTTTTAAAAGTTGGCATTTATGTGTGCTCTGTGTCTGCCTGCCTGATGTGAATTTCATGTCTGGCTTGTGAGTGACAGGGGCTGGGAGGTGTGTGTGGCTCCAGGAGGGGCAGGGTGAGTCAGCACAGTGCTGAATAGAGAGATCTGCATGTAGATGAGGGGAGGAGTTGCACCTGGGACCTAAATAGGGCTGTGCCTTCCCTCCACAATGCTGGCTCCACCTCCTGTGGTGCGTCTGATGTCCCCAGCCTACACTATGAAAGGGAAAGGAGCTTGGCAAAACAAAGTGCTCCAAATCCCCCCTATACCAGTTCTGACTGGTATCCCCAAGCCCTGTGCTGTGACACAAAGGAGAAAGGGTGTATAAAAGAAGGGGCTGTGACCCCATGATGTTGATCAGTCTTTGGTGCTGTTCCTGCGGGGCGTGCTGCTGCTGGGGCCCAGGGGGGGCTGCCATGAGGGTTTGCCTCCCTGGACCCTGCATTGCCCCTTCATCAAAGGACTTGCTTCTTGGGACCCTTCTGCTTTTCCTGGCATCCTCCAGGACCCAGGACCTTTGCTGCATTCTTAGCGCCCTGTGAGCGCTTTTTAATTTACTGGGCCTGGAAGGTTTATTGCTGCAGTTAGCGCCTCGTATATTTTAATTATTCCCCGAAGGGAGAGAGCGTGGGCTGCGCAGCGCGGAGCTGCTGCCCCCTTTGAGAGGGAATCCCGACATGGGGATTCCCCCGCAGTTGCCGTTTTCGTAAGCGGGAGCCTACCCCGCATTCACCTTTTATTTTGCGGGTGCCCACCCCGCAGTGATGCTGGATTAAGGAGCGGGTGCCCACCCCGCTTATGGGTTTAAATAGCGGGTGCCCACCCCGCTTCTTGTTTTATTTATGAGCGGGTGCCCACCCTTGCCATTGCCGCTGAGATGAGGAGATAAGCCGCCGGCCGCAGCAGTGCTACCCAGAAGCCAGGCGAACTGCCTGACTCTGGGCGGAGCCACGGCCGGAAGTGGGAAGTCCGGAGCCTCGCGGGCTCCACATCCAAGTCCCAGGTCCCTGGAGGGGGCCCGGGTGAAGCGAGGAGAAGTGATGGGTGCTGCGACTGGTCGGCGGGGCTCCCGTGAGCTGAGTGAAGCCCTGCACCGCCAGAAGAGGAGAGAGTCCCCGATGAGTGTGGGCTCTCCTGAGGAATGCTGTCCCTGTCCAGCGAGGAGACTGGGAGAAGGGGTGCCGGTCCCGCCGCGAGGAAGAGCCCGGTGAGTGAGGGCTGATCTCGGGCGGGAGGTCGCAAAGAGTGAACAAAGTCCCTGTGGGGGGCTTGGGGGCATTTCACGGCACCCGGTTGGTGCTGTTCAGGGTACAGTGGACCATGCCTAGTTCCTGAGCGGACCCACCGTTGCGGGCCGCTCCAACGGGGTCCATCTTTGTTTAACGGCCCCAGGGGGGGTCCTGAGGGCCAGTGGGGCCTGTACTTGTGCTTAGTGTGGCCATGATTGTTTTTAGAGCCCCGTGTGGCTCCAACGTTGGCACATTGCATTAAAGGGGCACAGTGGTGCCAGGCCTCATTTTGAGATTCACAGCTGCCCAGCAAGTAGTGGGCAGCTGCACCGTTTAGGTTATTCTTTCTTTGGGGGCATGTTTGAAGTTAGGAGTGTGATGCACTCCTGCACCCCATACTTTCCCAGCTGCGCAGCAATTAGTGCCAGCTGCAACGTTTAGGCCTGCGCTCAGTGCGCATCCTTGAATTTCCGCTGCCTTGGCAGCGCGCCCTGACTCTTGGGACATAGGGCATTTGAGCCCCTTTTTGAGATGGCCAGTTGGCCAGGGGGACTGTTAGGATTGTAGGGCGCCAGGCCATAATGTGATTATGTGGTGCTAGGAAATGTAATGTATGTTCTATGTTTTATGCACCCTGTGTTATACCTCTAAATGTGGTTTTTATAATTATGAGGTTGGTTTGCATATTATGGTTTATGCTAGTGAGATTATGTTCCACTGTGATTTTATGCCCCTAATGTGAGTTATACTTAGGAGGTTAGGGTCTAATGCGTTTAGACTTGTGAGTTGATTGCATAATGTGTTTATGCTGGTGAGGTTGGCGCAGAATGTAATTAGCTGCGCAGCAATTAGTGCCAGCTGCAACGTTTAGGCCTGCGCAGAGTGCGCACACTTGACTTTCCGCTGCCTTGGCAGCGCGCCCTGACTCTTGGGACATAGGGCATTTGAGCCCCTTTTTGAGATGGCCAGTTGGCCAGGGGGACTGTTAGGATTGTAGGGCGCCAGGCCCTAATGTGATTATGTGGTGCTAGGAAATGTAATGTATGTTCTATGTTTTATGCACCCTGTGTTATACCTCTAAATGTGTTTTTTATAATTATGAGGTTGGTTTGCATATTATGGTTTATGCTAGTGAGATTATGTTCCACTGTGATTTATGCCCCTAATGTGAGTTATACTTAGGAGGTTAGGGTCTAATGCGTTTAGACTTGTGAGTTGATTGCATAATGTGTTTATGCTGGTGAGGTTGGCGCAGAATGTAATTAGCTGCGCAGCAATTAGTGCCAGCTGCAACGTTTAGGCCTGCGCAGAGTGCGCACCCTTGACTTTCCGCTGCCTTGGCAGCGCGCCCTGACTCTTGGGACATAGGGCATTTGAGCCCCTTTTTGAGATGGCCAGTTGGCCAGGGGGACTGTTAGGATTGTAGGGCGCCAGGCCCTAATGTGATTATGTGGTGCTAGGAAATGTAATGTATGTTCTATGTTTTATGCACCCTGTGTTATACCTCTAAATGTGTTTTTTATAATTATGAGGTTGGTTTGCATATTATGGTTTATGCTAGTGAGATTATGTTCCACTGTGATTTATGCCCCTAATGTGAGTTATACTTAGGAGGTTAGGGTCTAATGCGTTTAGACTTGTGAGTTGATTGCATAATGTGTTTATGCTGGTGAGGTTGGCGCAGAATGTAATTAGCTGCGCAGCAATTAGTGCCAGCTGCAACGTTTAGGCCTGCGCAGAGTGCGCACCCTTGACTTTCCGCTGCCTTGGCAGCGCGCCTGACTCTTGGGACATAGGGCATTTGAGCCCCTTTTGAGATGGCCAGTTGGCCAGGGGGACTGTTAGGATTGTAGGGCGCCAGGCCCTAATGTGATTATGTGGTGCTAGGAAATGTAATGTATGTTCTATGTTTTATGCACCCTGTGTTATACCTCTAAATGTGTTTTTTATAATTATGAGGTTGGTTTGCATATTATGGTTTATGCTAGTGAGATTATGTTCCACTGTGATTTATGCCCCTAATGTGAGTTATACTTAGGAGGTTAGGGTCTAATGCGTTTAGACTTGTGAGTTGATTGCATAATGTGTTTATGCTGGTGAAGTTGGCGCAGAATGTAATTTGCGCCTAAATGTGATACTTTGCATAATGTAGTTTGTGTTACATGCTGATGCTAAGTACAGTGATTACCAGTGGTTACTGGTTGTACGTTTATGATCTGTTTTACTTTTACTAAGTTCGCTTTGTGATGGTTCTGACAGTGGTCCAGTGGGCCCTGTCAGGTTTATATAATCCCTTGTAGATATGACCCAGTGCCAGGTGGCACAATGTATATTATGTGATTACTATTCTAATGTGTTTTATGATAATACAAAGGCTATTTTTGATATAACCTTGTGTGGAGTTCCTTTTGTGGTGTGCCTAGTATGTTGTTGCTGTGTGTGTGTTGCACAAATGCTTTACACATTGCCACCGGGATAAGCCTGACTGCTCGTGCCAAGCTACCAAGGGGGTGAGCAGGGGTTATCTTTGGCATGTAACTCCCTCGCCCTGACTAGAGTGGTGGTCTCTGCCTGGCTTTGGTGCAAGCCTTAGCCAACCAGAGATCCCATTTCTAACAATTGTAAAGACAGGGTTATTGTAAAGGTAACACAGCTCTTGCAGGTAAAGTGCACAGAAAGCATAGATTTTGCTTGGGTCACATATGTCTTGAGGGTAGAGTGTAAAGACAGAAGAGGTATTGCTGAGGTCACACAGATCTTGCAGGAATAGTTTAAAGACAGAAGAGCAATCAATCTGGTCACACCGGACTTGCAAGTAGGGTGTGAAGAGAGCTTGCTGATAGAGTGTAAATACATTAGTGCTATGCCTCAGGTAAGGTCACACCGCTCTTGCAAGTAGGATGTGAAGATAGCAGAGCTATTGCTCATGTAACACCAGTCTTGCAAGCAAAGTGCAAAGAGAGCAGACACACAAACCTTTTGCATAAAATGTAGAGACAGAAGAACTATCTATCCAGACATGCCTCTCTCATCTGTGAGGTGTAAAGGCAGCAGAGCTATCATATAGATGAGACAGACATATTTTGCAGATAGAGTGTACTGATATCAGGGCTATGGGTCAGGTCACAAAATTCATGCAGGCAGGGTGCAAAGATAGCAGCGCTATCACTCACATGACACAGGTCTTTTAAGTAGGATGTAAAGACAATAGAGCTATTGCTGAGGTCCGACACAGGTAACATGAGAATATATCTATCATTCAGGTCAAAATAGTCTTGCAGGTAGAGTATAAAGATAGAAGACTTACTGCTCTAAAAGCCATAATTTTGTGCATCAGCTTAGAAAGTAGCAACATAAATCATCTGCTCATAGTTGTAATATTTATGAAAAATCTAAATCAATGATGAACATATATTTTACTTAAATACACTGCAAATATGAGTTTGTTCAAAAGTGTTTTCTATGTTTAAAAGCCTTGCCATTAATTAATTCAGTTCCAACAGAATCTCATTCTGGGAGTTACAGTAATTAAGTTATCAACAAGGCATGACATTAATTTCATAAAGAATAGGCCTGGCAGAAAGCAGAGAGGAGTTAAGTTTATGCCATCCACCCCTACTTATCTTGGAATGTTGGAGAGGAGAATGGCAAGAAACTATAGAAGAGCATTACAAAGAATGAAAGAGACTTTGATAGATGGCATATTGATGGTGAAGAGGACTTTGGCACACAGGGGAGAACTTTGGCTCAGAACCAGTCAAGATTGGCTTTCTAAGGAAAATTCCTAATTTTACTAGGATAGCTTCTAGGTGGGGCTTCAGAGTCTTGGCACCTTGAACGACTTTATAGTAGTTTTTCTGTGATTATTGGCAATACAGTGACATAACCAACTACAAAAGAGAGCTGGGTTGGTAGCGGAAACTTTCTTTGCATAGGGTTAGGATTTAACACCAATTACTAATCAAGTGGCCACTATGAGACAGGTGTCCCAATACATGAACTTCTGAACACTTTATCTGCCTGGGTGAGGTCTGAGGAATTAGATCTTCCTTCTCTTGAACACAAACTTGGGAAATGCTTTTCAACTATTAGAACACTGTAATCCCAGTAATATAAAAGACAAAAACAGTATCATGCTGAAGAATCAGTTGACCATCTGGCCAGGGGAACAAATTGTGCCGGAGCCTTTGAGTGGGTGGTTCAGCATGCCTCCTACTGCTGTATTTGACATGGCTTCATGGATACTGTCCCTAGCAGTTTAGAAGCTTTATGGAGCATCTGAAGCAATTGAGATTCTTGACTCTTGTCTCAGAGAAAGTAGGTGGGAAGCAAAATGTGTTAACCACTTAGCACCTTTGAAGAAGGACTCAGTGGATAGAGGTACTGAACGTTGGCTCCCAAGCTAAGGAAGCAAGGGTAAAGAGTTCTATCTCTCCCATGGAACAGTGTATGGAGTTCCCCTCACTCCCCAAAAAACTGTGAGAAGACTGCAAGCACTTGGGGGTCGATTCCGATTCGGGCCGGAAAAAGCACCGACCGACTCGGAGCCGGAAAAATTACCGACCGACACGTACCAGTGGCGCCCGACACGCCAAGTACGATGCAAGCCGCGATAAATCCGACCGACACGTCAGGAAACCAAGCCGACCGACCGAGCCGCTCGGAAAATAGCAATCCGGCCGGAAAAACACGCGAATCCAACCGACCGACACGCACCCGGAACAAATCCGACCGAATCGTACCCGCCAACTCCAACCCGCAAAGTACGATGCAAGGCGCGAAAACCCGACCGAGTCGGACGGAGGACAAGCCGTACGACCGACACGCATACAAAACCGAGCCGAAGCAACACAATACACCGCGACCGACGCGTACGCAGCATACAAAACTGCACAAACACAGCGTGAACGAAACGGAGAACACCGTACGAGACCAATGCAGGGTCCGACTCGGTCACAAGAACGTTTCCAACATACACAAACAGCACAAAGGAAAAATCACCCAAAAAAGGCCAAACAAGCAATTAGCAAGCCAATAAATACTGGGGGGTGGGGACAGAGAACAAAGACACACCCACAACTCCACCTATATAAAGGACACAAATCACTACCATGAGCCTTTGCAAATGCCATTCCACTGCCAGCACCCAAGAGAAAGCAACCACACACCCACAGCTCACCCCTCACACAAGCCACACACCATCAGCACACCAACAAATACCTACCTCACATACACCCAGCAAAACACACACTCACACACCCTCACCTGCACACCAACACACACATCACTCACCATCACCACCCATCACCATGCCCCCCAAGAAGAATCCCAAGTTCCTAGATTGTGAATTGGAAGTCCTGGTAGACGAGATCCTCAGGGTGGAGCCACAGCTGTTTGGCACTCTGGTCCAACAGACCCCCATGTCACAGAAAACCAAGATGTGGGAGAGGATCATCAACAGGGTGAACGCCCAATCACCATGTCGGCGCACAAAGACGGACATCCAGAACAGGTGGTATGACGTGCGCAGGAGGGTACGGGACCTGCTGAAGATAGACTACATCAACAGCCAACATACCGGCAGTGGCCCTCCTGCCAAGCCAATATACCTCAGGCCCTGGGAGGAGAAGGTGCGGGCCATCCTTCCGCCAGTGAGCGTATATGGACTAGAGAACATCCCAGAGCCTGGTGAGTACACAACAAATGTACACAATAAACTGCCACAAAACACACACATCACTGTCAAGGGGAGAGTCAAACCATGCACACATAGCAATTACACAGCAACTAGAACAGAATCATCCCAAAATGTGTATGTCAGTCAGATAAACACAACACATGCCATCAAAAAAGTCACATCCAACTGTGCCAACACATGTACAAACACAACCACAACTACAGCTAGGCAGTGGCACAAATAGAACTAACACACACATCCACACATGTAGCCACCACAACAACACCAACACACAGTGAAGACCACTCAAAGGAAGGAATTCTGTGTATGCTGGCCAAGTCAGTGTAGCCAATAGCATCATGGGAGTCGCAGTCACACATATTGCCCCCCCACAACTGTCCCATCAACACCACCCTGAACCATGCTCACATCACAGGGAGTGGAGAAGGACTCACAAGATGGCTGACACTGGCTACTGCTGTGGGGAGCACAAGGCCCTGCTGCCAACTGTGCACCAACAAACAGCAGGACACCACTGACTGACATCCTGAGAGACAACTTACACTCCCTGCAATGCAAGCACGTTCCATGGTGGGATATCTGGCTGGCTGGGTGGGAAGGGGGACTTGCAGCACTGACTATAGTCACCAGCACCTCCCCTCACACCCCCCCCACACAAACTCCACAGTACCCACCTGGTAGAATGCAATGCCCTCCATCCTAACACAAGATCCCACAAAGCACCACCACCCTGGGTTATGTTGTGTGAAGCACAGGGACACTCTTGGGACTCTTAGCCAAACAACTGCCAGGACAACACTCCCAGCCATCCTGTCAGCACAGCCAGCCCACCCCACAGGGAAGCAGAGTCAAAAGGAAGGAAGCATGGGCATGCTGGGAAGGGGGTGGAGGCAATAGCATGATGGGAGTCGTAGTCACAGACATTGCTCAGCCTCACAACTGTCCCATCAACACCACCCTGAACCATGCTCACATCACAGGGAGTGGAGAAGGACTCACAAGATGGCTGACACTGGCTACTGCTGTGGGGAGCACAAGGCCCTGCTGGCAACTGTGCACCAACAAACAGCAGGACACCACTGACTGACATCCTGAGAGACAACTTACACTCCCTGCAATGCAAGCACGTTCCATGGTGGGATATCTGGCTGGCTGGGTGGGAAGGGGGACTTGCAGCACTGACCATAGTCACCAGCACCTCCCCTCACACCCCCCCAACACAAACTCCACAGTACCCACCTGGTAGAATGCAATGCCCTCCATCCTAACACAAGATCCCACAAAGCACCACCACCCTGGGTTATGTTGTGTGAAGCACAGGGACACTCTTGGGACTCTTAGCCAAACAACTGCCAGGACAACACTCCCAGCCATCCTGTCAGCACAGCCAGCCCACCCCACAGGGAAGCAGAGTCAAAAGGAAGGAAGCATGGGCATGCTGGGAAGGGGGTGGAGGCAATAGCATGATGGGAGTCGTAGTCACAGACATTGCTCAGCCTCACAACTGTCCCATCAACACCACCCTGAACCATGCTCACATCACAGGGAGTGGAGAAGGACTCACAAGATGGCTGACACTGGCTACTGCTGTGGGGAGCACAAGGCCCTGCTGCCAACTGTGCACCAACAAACAGCAGGACACCACTGACTGACATCCTGAGAGACAACTTACACTCCCTGCAATGCAAGCACGTTCCATGGTGGGATATCTGGCTGGCTGGGTGGGAAGGGGGACTTGCAGCACTGACCATAGTCACCAGCACCTCCCCTCACACCCCCCAACACAAACTCCACAGTACCCACCTGGTAGAATGCAATGCCCTCCATCCTAACACAAGATCCCACAAAGCACCACCACCCTGGGTTATGTTGTGTGAAGCACAGGGACACTCTTGGGACTCTTAGCCAAACAACTGCCAGGACAACACTCCCAGCCATCCTGTCAGCACAGCCAGCCCACCCCACAGGGAAGCAGAGTCAAAGGAAGGAAGCATGGGCATGCTGGGAAGGGGGTGGAGGCAATAGCATGATGGGAGTCGTAGTCACAGACATTGCTCAGCCTCACAACTGGCCCATCAACACCACCCTGAACCATGCTCACATCACAGGGAGTGGAGAAGGACTCACAAGATGGCTGACACTGGCTACTGCTGTGGGGAGCACAAGGCCCTGCTGCCAACTGTGCACCAACAAACAGCAGGACACCACTGACTGACATCCTGAGAGACAACTTACACTCCCTGCAATGCAAGCACGTTCCATGGTGGGATAACTGACTGGGTGGGTGGGTGGGTGGGAAGGAGGTCTGGCTGTCAACCAAACACAATCAATGCAGACCATGTTCACATCCCAGAGAATACATAGAAATGCCCAAATAATGCAGGACAATGTGCCACACCAATATCAACCCTTGACTGTGACGACTTAGGACAATACAATGTACAGGCCCGCACCCCGAGGCACAGTCACAACTGTCAGGTGTGTCAACCACTGATGCCTGCAGAAACATGACATACATTGTTTGTGTCTCCCAAAAACAGGTGATGATAGGGACACAGCAGCAGACGCTGAGGAGTCCCAGTCCCAGGCTCAAGAGGATGCCGAGCTCACTGGCGTCGTACAGCCTCTGTCCTCCTCGGACGATGAACAACCTGGCACATCCGGTGCAAGTCAACATGCTGCACCAGCAGGACCACCAGCTGCAGCACCAGCAGGTCCACCAGCTGCACCCCCTGCACCCACCCCTCCAACGACTGTCACCACGAATACCATCCCTGCCGACATGGACAGAATAAGGAACAACACCAGCGCAGTGACCCTGGACCAACCTGGGGCCATGGACACCACCACCACCACCACCCCCAAGGTGGACCAGGGTTATCTGTGCGTGCAACTGCACACACTGCACATGTCAGCAGGGGTGGTGGGAGGGGTGGGAGACAGAGGTCGCTGCTTGCAGACGTTGCTGGTGTGCATGAAGACCCACAACTGGTACGCATAGCTGATGCGTACCAGTCCAGCACCGGAGAGCTCAGCCAGGTAGTGGGGCTCCTCAGAGACATCAAACAGCAGCAGGCTGCCCATCATGCCCGCTTGGACTCCCACATGTCCCACGTGGAGTCACACATGTCACGTGTGGACTCCCACATGTCCCGCGTGGAGTCCAAGTGGGATGTACTACATGAGATGACGGCGGTGCACAGGGACATTTTACAATGCCTCCGCCAGATGAACAGCAACCAGTCCACACCTCCCTGTGTGCCAACAACATCTGGTACCGAACAAACTGCAACTGCCACAGGGAGGGAGGAGGACTCTGGCGGAGAGTCCCCTGCACCGCAGCAGCCTGCACTTGAGGGCCCCCCCCAAGAAGAGGGGTCGTCCGAGGAGGGAAAGTGAGAGGCTGATGGCCAAGCGCAACTCCCAGGAAGCCTGAACCTGTTCTGGATTTTCGCCTTTGTGCACAGACTGTTCACCCTGTTGATGGCAACACTACTCCCACACATTGCATGGGGAGTACAAGTTGGAACAATGTGTCAGACAACTGTGGCCCCGATACTGGGGATCCTGTATACCTGGACTTTCTATTCATCTAGGAACTTGGGATTGCAAGATTCATGTACAGCACAATCCATCCTATGCACTATTATCACAGATGTATCACAATAAACACACTAATACACCATACTTGCCTCTGTCGTGATTCCAGTGTGGGTGCTGTTATGGGGATGATGAACTGCAAAATTACACTGTGTATGCGAACTGCAACAGCAAGGACAACACAGGCATGTGAGTACAGGCAACGTGACACATATGAGGGAGACACACCACCAGGGCTACACAACACATACACACCTAGGCCATCTGACTCATTGCCTACACTGATGTTGCCAGGGAAGACGGTGCAATGCACAGACACCACACCCATTCCCAGTTGTAGTCAAGTAGCCCACAGGTGCAGTAAGCAAATGGCAGTCAAATGTGTGACCACAGACAACGCACATCACTAAGTGAAGCACAGGTTTATTACACAGTAGCAACATGCCGTAACCACTACAGATGCAAGGTAACCCCACCTGGTAGCGGGCACACAGTCAACAACTGTAGACAGAAGGAAGTCCATGGGTGTGGCGCACATCACCTGTAGGGACACAACAGCTACCAGCCTGGATGTGCAATCACGTCGTCGGTGGACACAGTTGACCAAACGAATCTGAAAGTACCCTGTGAAGGACAGAAATGACACACAGTCAAAAGCAATGCAGTACAGGACAGAACAGCAAAACTCATGCACAATACATGTTACAAGATACCCACCCAGAACCAAGTTAGCATGTCAACACTGTTGGGGAGTACAGCCCACCTGTCACCACACATCGCAACACACATCCTGTCAAGTAGCCCATGGACACACTCCAACAGAACCAGAGCACCACCCACACATCATGCCAACTCACATCATTCACATGACACCTCAGGATACTCACATTCAGCTAAAGAAGTTGGTGATGAGCTGTGTGCGGACATCACCATCACCATCATCATCATCATCGTCACTGGCATCGTGGTCCAGGCCAGGATCCTCCACAGGTGGCGGATGTTGGTCATCGTCATCCTGGATGAGAGGCAACTCCTTCCGCACTGCCAGGTTGTGGAGCATGCAGCAGACGATGATAATCTTGCACACTTTCGCAGGGGCATATGGGAGGGACCCTCCGGTCTTGTCCAGGCAGCGGAAGCGGCTCTTCAGGAGACCAAAGGTCCGCTCAATCACTCTCCTGGTCCGACCATGTGCCTCATTGTAGCGGTTCTGGGCAGGTGTCACAGGGTTCCTGAGGGGTGTCAGCAACCACGGCATGTTGGGGTATCCCGAGTCACCTACGGACAGACAAGTGCACATCAGCTGACTTGGAAAAGTGGGCGGAATACTACAGATCAGATCACACACAATGGCACAAAGTCAGTACACACCGACAAGCCAGGCACGCTGGTTCTGCATCTGTGCCATCAACCTGGGGATGCGACTACTCCTCATCACAAAGGCATCGTGTGCTGAACCAGGGAAACGGGCACACACGTGTGTGATGGTCATGTCTGCAAGACACACCACCAGTGCATTGACCGAGTGGTAGTGCTTGCGGTTCCTGTAGGCCTGCTCCTGGGCCTGTGGTGGTACCAAAGCCACATGTGTCCCATCAATGGAGCCAATGACATGCGGCATCCTCCCCAGGGCATAAAAGTCACTCTTCACGTCAGTGAGTCGTCGCAGTCTAGGGAAATAGATGTACCGGTTCAGGAAGAGCAACATTGCCGCCAAGAAATCGCGGAGCACACGGCTGAACATGGTCTGTGACATCCCACCAGCAGACGCCACAGTATGTTGGAAGGTACCGGTGGCAAAGAAGTGTAGGGCTGCCATCACCTTCACCTTGGGGGTCAGCGCTGTAGGATACGGCCGGCCAGGCTGCAAATGTGGGGACAACTGCACTGCAAAATCCTCAATCAGCTGCCTGGTGAAGCGGTACCGTCGGATGCTGTCCCGTTCCACCATCGTTGCCAGGTCTGGGAATGGCCGATGGACAGCAGGAGCCCTGCAGTGCAGAGGAGAAGTAAGCAAGATCGTCAGTCACCCCACATATGCGGCATTGAACACACTCAAGATCCCAACATACATCATCATGAGGCACAACTACATGAAGTGTGCAGTACCGGAACGACATGTATGGTACATACATGGCCAACATCTGTCAACACGGTCCTACAGGTGGCATCAATTTGTCCCAGGTTGGCCCATTGGATATCATGATGCTGTGTCACAGTCACCCCCCAGTGACATGTGAGGACAGATGTGCCCCAGGCACCACAGCTCAACGACAGGCACATTCCCAGGGACCCTGTAATGCCACATGGACACTGGCATCACCTGGAGTATCATGTGTACACCACAACAAAACAAACATGACCCCCACAGGTAGTGGCCACACTTGCCATGGCAGGAGAGCCATGGACGTCTGTGACACACACGCACAACATCAGAGTCCATGCACACACAACGTGGATGTGGAGACTGTCTCCCATTGTGCACATGAAATCAGAGACATTGTAAACACTACATGCACAAAGACTGTGGAGGGCCATCACTATTGTGCCACTGGGACACCCTGGCTCAAACATACCGTCCCACATGGGACTCACGGGGTATGTGACATGACATACACAAACACCACTGTGAAATGTGACCATGACACATGCACAGATATGAACAGTTGCACATCACAGTGGTCACGTACACGTAACACCCAGGATCCTGTCCCCATTAACACGTGCACAGCCTGGGGGTGGCTGCCCACAGGTGACACCCACAGGACAACATGTACACCAACATACACACAATAGGAAATGCAGCCTTACATGCCTTATGATAAGGTTTGGACAGGCTGTCGTGATGTAGGTGTGCCCCTCACTCCCTGGGAGCTATCTGTGGCTGGCACATGTCCATCTGAGACAGGCATGCTGACCTATGCCAGTCACATATACAGTGATGCGTTGAACAGCAATGGACCGATCGGTGCCTCCGGCCGGCCCATTGCTTTCAATGTGTGCGGGTACGCGTTGTACCCCTGTGCGCGTTGAACAGCAATGGACCGATCGGTGCCTCCGGCCGGCCCATTGCTTTCAATGTGTGCGGGTACGCGTTGTACCCCTGTGCGCGTTGAACAGCAATGGACCGATCGGTGCCTCCGGCCGGCCCATTGCATTCAATGTGTGCGGGTACGCGTTGTACCCCTGTGCGCGTTGAACTGCAATGGACCGATCGGTGCCTCCGGCCGGCCCATTGCATTCAATGTGTGCGGGTACGCGTTGTACCCCTGTGCGCGTTGAACAGCAATGGACCGATCGGTGCCTCCGGCCGGCCCATTGCATTCAATGTGTGCGGGTACGCGTTGTACCCCTGTGCGCGTTGAACTGCAATGGACCGATCGGTGCCTCCGGCCGGCCCATTGCATTCAATGTGTGCGGGTACGCGTTGTACCCCTGTGCGCGTTGAACAGCAATGGACCGATCGGTGCCTCCGGCCGGCCCATTGCATTCAATGTGTGCGGGTACGCGTTGTACCCCTATGCGCGTTGAACAGCAATGGACCGATCGGTGCCTCCGGCCGGCCCATTGCTTTCAATGTGTGCGGGTGCAGCGTTGTACCCCTGTGCGCGTTGAACAGCAATGGACCGATCGGTGCCTCCGGCCGGCCCATTGCTTTCAATGTGTGCGGGTACGCGTTGTACCCCTGTGCGGCGTTGAACAGCAATGGACCGATCGGTGCCTCCGGCCGGCCCATTGCTTTCAATGTGTCGGGTACGCGTTGTACCCCTGTGCGCGTTGAACAGCAATGGACCGATCGGTGCCTCCGGCCGGCCCATTGCTTTCAATGTGTGCGGGTACGCGTTGTACCCCTGTGCGCGTTGAACAGCAATGGACCGATCGGTGCCTCCGGCCGGCCCATTGCATTCAATGTGTGCGGGTACGCGTTGTACCCCTGTGCGCGTTGAACTGCAATGGACCGATCGGTGCCTCCGGCCGGCCCATTGCATTCAATGTGTGCGGGTACGCGTTGTACCCCTGTGCGCGTTGAACAGCAATGGACCGATCGGTGCCTCCGGCCGGCCCATTGCTTTCAATGTGTGCGGGTACGCGTTGTACCCCTGTGCGCGTTGAACAGCAATGGACCGATCGGTGCCTCCGGCCGGCCCATTGCTTTCAATGTGTGCGGGTACGCGTTGTACCCCTGTGCGCGTTGTACCTCAATGGACCGATCGGTGCGCACCCATTGACAATGGGCTTGCCTGGCAACGGACGCGTTTTCGAATTTCGAACGAGTCGGTTGCTGGAAAATCAGTTGGTCACCCACAACAATGTTGCAAAATCATGTATGTCATGAAGTTGAAGTTTTGAAGGATGCTGTGGGCGTGTTTTGGTGCTGCTATTCCATGGATTGGCCAGATTCAGAAGATGCAAACGACTTGGACCTATCACTTTGGACACAAGGGACAGTATCTGCCTCTCCAGCACATATATATTGCTGCCTGTTCCCCTGAGAGCCCACTTGCCTGCACTACATGCTCCAGGACGACATCTGCCACTGCACTGCTGCTGTCTCTGCCCCTCTGGACCCTGCAATGGCACGTACTGTGGAGAGAGCCCCAGCCTTCAGCCTTGAGGAGAACCAGGCCCTGCTGGACAGCCTACTTCAACAGTACAGCAAGCTGTATGGGACACCAGGGGAGCAGGTGAGTGTTCTGTGCACTGCCTTTCTGAATGTGCATTTTGTCTGACTAGCAAGGCTGAGAGTCAGCACACCACTGGCTAGCAGGCTCACTGAGTAGTTGTCACCCCCATAGTGTGTAGTGACTTGCACTGGACAGGTATGGTGCAGTGACAGTGCTTCTGAACAGGGTTTTACTCCCCATGCAATGATACCATGTAGTGACTTCTGGAAAACTGTCCATGGGCAGCCGTGCACTGCCTGGGTACACCATGTGCCCCTGTGATTGCGACATGTATATGCAACTGTGTCATGCACGGATATGTTGCATGTGTAGTAATGGCCTTATCACTTTGTCATCCTGACAGGCTTCTGCCCATCGGAAGCATGAGATATGGAAGGACATCGTCCGGGCTGTCCGGTCCGTGGGGGTCTACAAGCGCCGGATCCGCAACTGCCAAAAGAGGTGGCAGGACCTTCGGGGCTGGACCCGGAGGATTGCACGGGTCCAGCTGAAGCTGTCGCCTCCTCGCAGGAGGGGCGGAACACGGACCCTGACCCCCCACATGCTCAGGATCCTGGCGGTGGTCTTTCCAGACCTGGATGGGCAGCTGAAGGCCAGAGAGCAGCAAGGAGGGGGTGAGTCAAAGACTGCACTGTGTACTCTGTCTAACATGCTATGTGCCCTCCTCGGGCCAGGTTGAACTGCCACAGTACAGCAGTCATGTTGTCCAGGAGCCATGTCCCTCTATTGTGCACTGCCCACTCCTCATCTGATACCCAGGTGTGGCCCTTACATGCAGGGAATTCTGTCACTTAGGACTGTGTCCTTGCAGTTTGCTTGACTCAAGGTGGGAGACAGCATCTGTTTCCCTGACTCTGTGGTGGGCATCATGGGTGGGTCCATTGCTTACACAATGCCTGTATTCTGACATGTATTCAGCGTGTTACTTTGATCTGTGGTCCAATTGCTGAGCTGATCCACCACATGTGGCTGGGGTACCTGGCACACACCCATGCTGAGGGTGGGAACAATGTTTGGGCCCCAGGAGTATGTATATGACGTGTGTCACACATACTTAGCCAGCTGCCTACAGTCCAGGGCTCATCCCTCATTCATGTGGGGCTGGACAGTCATGCCTACTCCAGGCCATACAATACACTCTGTACTCCCACTCCCGTGTATCAGCGGACACATTGTGCACAGTGATTTGACCCCTCAGGTGTCTGCCTCTGTGTCAGTGTGCTGTGGATTAGTCGCCAGGACTGCTGTGGAGTTTCTTGGTAGGGGCTCAGCATGCCACTGGAGATGTGACCATAGGAGACGATACTTGTGTGACACATAGGTGTCTGATCAGCTGCCCATGCAGAATGGGGCATGTAAATGTGAAGTTCAGGCAGCTGTTCCCCATGCACAGCAGAGTGTGAGGGGCTCAGGTTCAGAGGGTAGTGTCACAGGTCTCCCATATGTCCAATAGGTATGACCTGGACAGATGAGGGTTAAGAGGATGTGTTGTGGGGGGATGTACATGTGCACTTGTGCAGCTCCAGGACTTGCATTCCCCATGACCTACTATTGTGACACAGTGCAGAGTGTTGTTGTCTGGCTGCAAAGTCATACATCACTGAGACAGTGATGTATGACTTTGCAGTCATGCCTCCGCCATGGCATGTGTCTACTGATTGGTGAGCCTGCAGGGAGTGACATGTGCTACATGCACACCATAGTGGCGCTGGCTATCAGGACATGGGTGCATCATGGTGTCTGTCGCTGGTATGCATCACATGCATTTCCTATTTGACTCTGGGCATCCCTTACATCCGTAAACCTGTACTGACTCAGTGGCAAGAGCTGTGATGTGTCCACACCGTGTCCTCTGCACTGTCCAACTACTGTGTACTTGGTGCATGTGTCAACACTGGGGTGTTGCAATCCAACAGACACCAGACAGATGGGTGCAAGGCCATGTGGGATGTGAGTGCCATGCTTGGCATCAGACTGACAATTGACTTCTCCTGTTCAATTAGTGCACTTTTAGCAATGTACAACTAATGATGCCAGGGCTTGCTCTGTAATGTGCTGTGCTCACAGTGGTGTGTGCGTTATGTGCAGGTGACTGATGTCTGTCTGTTTCCCCATTGTTTGCAGATACATCCACGGCCACGGAAGGGGACAGCTCCACGGACCAGGAGGAGCCGGAGAGCCAGACTGGGTCAGCAGCCGAGGAGTGGTCGGAGGGACCCAGTGGCACGGAGGGCGAGGGGAGCCACACCGAGGAGTCCTCAGCAGCATCCACCTCAGCTGAGGACCAGAGCAACTCGGAGGATGACTCCCTTGTGGAGGCGGGTGTCAGCAGCCACCACACCCCAGCTAGTGTTGCTGTCCCCGCCACCACCAGCACCACCACCGCCCTCCCATCGGCTCCCATTCCCCAGGTCCGTGGAGGCTCCCATGTCCGGGAGCGTGTCTCCTTTGGGCCAGGCACCGCACCCCCTGCCCCTGTGTCCCCTGCTGCCCTGAGTGAGGAGTCTGTGTACCTCCTTCGCCAGCTCCATGTAGGGCAGACAGCCATGCTGAGTGTCCTCCATGCGCACACCGCGCTGTTGACTCAGCTGGTGTCGTTCATGGAGGGCATCTCATCGGGCATGTCTGACCTACAGAGGGGCAATAGGTCCATGGACTCCTCCCTGACGGCAGCAGTGTCCCTCCTCAAACGGTCCCTCACCCCTCCTGCCTCTGCTCCATCCACACTCCCCAGCACCTTACCCATCCCAGGCACACACACACCGGCACAGGCACACACCAGCACACACACATCCAGCACACTGACACACACGCCAATGACAAAACGCACACACACGCACATTCAGGGGACTGAAGCCAGAGTCACAGGGGATGGGGCCCTGGAACACACACACGCATCCACATGCACTGCGCAGTCCTCAGTTCCCTCTCCCTCCAAAGCACCCTCCCTTGCCTCACCTGCAACCCCAAAGTCACAGCAGCTCTTCCTCTGTGACCTCGGCCTCTTCCCCACCGATGAAGCTGCCCCAGCATCCCGGGGGAAGAGGAAGCCCACCCACACGGAGCAGAGTGCCCCTCGCCCCCGGACACCCTCCCCCAGGCGCAGACGGACTGAGGCCCCCACCCGCAAGTCCCCCGGAGTGGTAAGAGCAAGACCCCGCCACCGCCCTGCAGCTCAGGCACAAGGTCTCCGTCCTCCATCCCTCAGGCCCCCACTGCACAGGTGCCCCACCACACCCTGCCCCAGGTTCCCCCACCCACAGATATACCATCCCCAAGATGCTCCGGCCTTCTCCCCCTGCCACTTGCTCTTCCAGCACCACACCCCCGCTGCGCTTGTCTGTGCCACTGATGTGGTGAGGGTGTCCTCCCCCTCTGTCCAACCCACCTTGCCTGTTCCCCATTCTCCTCCCCTGGAGGTAGGCACTGCAGTGGAGTCCACTACCGCCCTGTCTGACTTGGGCACTGCAGTGGCGGACCTGTCCACCCCATCTGCAGGGTCCACTGCAGTTGTGCCGGCACCCACGACATCTGAGTCATGCCCCCAGTTGTGCCGGCACACACCATGTCAGACACCTCCACTGCAGTTGTCAGTGGCTCTCCAGCACCCACCACCCCTTCCCTGACTCCCCCTGGTGAGCCCTGATCCTGTCCCTGCGGTGCCTGGCCTGCCCCCCGGTTGCCCCTCCTAGTGGATTGTCCCTGGTATTGTGCAGGCATGCGTAGGGTGACATCTGCCAGTGTCACCCTGTTTGAACTTTGACAATGGACTGGCCATTGGCCTTTGCTCTAATTTCTTCTGGACGTCGTTATCAAACAACACATATGCTGAATAAAGCAACTTTCTTTTCTCTAGTGCTCATGCTTCAGATGTACATGTTGTTGGTGCAGCTAACCATGCCCTTGCTGCAGTGATGGTGATATCTGGTCTCATGATTATGAAGTGTTACTGTGCAGGAACCCATGTGGTCCAGGGGAATGTGTCCTATCATGTGGTGTATCCATGTCATCAATAGCAGCATCTGAGGGTGTCATGTGTTCAGTATTTGGCAATGGGTTTCCTACTTACATTGGCAATTTCATATCTGTGGCTTCCACCCCTGCACATCTGTTGTGCCTGCCATCGTTGCATTTGTCTACTTCCCTGACCGTGTTGCCATCTCCAGTGGACATGCAGGTTTGGGCATCAATGGGGAGGGACTCATCCGTGTAGTCAGTGCAACATTGCTATACAAGTGTGTTGGATCTGTGCTGATGATTCCGTTGGCACATCCATGACCAGGCTGATGTGATGGGAGCCCTCATTTGGTGCTAATTGTTGATTGTGTGACCAAGTGCTCAGCTGACATGATGGGGCCCTACTGAGGCAACATATGGCACAGCTTTCCTCACACAGGAGTGGAGTCCCCTCATGGCAGTGTGTACACGTGTGACATTGCCTGCGCCCAAGGTGTGTGTTGTATATGCATGTCTGTGTGTTCACTTCCATTCATCTGCGCATGCTGTGATCCCTAGTGTTGTACCTGTTTGTGATGCTTGCTGACTTGAGCTATGTTCCCCCAAAGTCTTCTCCCTGTGTTCTCTGTGATGTGGGTGCATGGCACATTACTGGTCATCAGGGTGTCACCCATAGGTGTGTTTGCTGTCAGGGCAGAGTTTGTGTGCAGACGCAGATGGGTCACAGTCAGGTTTCCCTTTGGCACTTGTTGTTTGCCCCTGTCATGTGATTTCCAGTTTGTGTTATCTTTCAGTGATTGTGACACGTTGTGTGTGTGACTGCTGGCACTCCTTAGGGTCCGGGCTGCAATGTTGGTTGTTGTCTATGTGTGTTCTTTGTGGGTGACCTTGGCTTCTTCATTGGTGTGTGACTGTGGCTGGGATCCCATTGGTCGGTGTGGTATTGCCGTCATGTCCATGTACAGCGTAGTGTGCAGTGTGTCAGACATTCAGGAGTCTTGTTGAGTGTCCATGTGTGATGTGTTTCTACACCTTGGTTCCCACCCACCACCCTGGAATAGTCATGGGTGCATGTGCAATGTCACCAGTGCATGTGTACTTCACTGCTGCACATTGTTGGAGGTCGAGGGTGTGGTCTTGAGTGTGTGCAGATGAGAGTTGTTGCCCGGCTAGGCCCCTGCCTCCATGTTGGCCTTGGCTTACTGGCCATGCTGATTGATTTGTGCTTGTGTAGGTGTGATGGTAGTTTGTTGCTCAGGACACCTGACTGTGGTTCACAGTGTGAACGACATTTAGCTTTGTCATCACAGTGGTATTTTTATTCAGCCCAGGGTCACCACATTGTGGGGGCCCTGGGGGTGGTGCTGTGGTGTGTCTGTGACTTGCTGTGTCAGTTGTTGTTCCTACGTGCCTGTGTGACATGTGTGTTTTGTGCTCCCTCTCACCTGTCAATGCCTGCTTGCCCACATAGGGGATTTGGATCCATGAGTTACCTTAGTGTGGCAGTGTATGCACATCTGTATGATTGGTATTCAGCTCTCCTCATGTGTTGTGTTGTTGCCTGGGGACACTGGCACCCCCACCCCTCACCTGCTGTGTATGATGACAGTGTTGGTCTGCCTGTTTGTGTTTGTGCATCTGCACCACTGCATTGGCATATCTTGGGTGTGCCATTGGCTGTATGTTGTTTGGTGTGTTTCCCCTGCTGTCCCTGGGACTCCTAGGTCATCGGTCAGCACAGTGATCATGGTTTGTGTGTCCCATTGCTGCCATGGTATGGTATCTGTTCACCTCACATCTGCTGTCTCCACAGGGTATCTGCATTTGTGTGCCCATTGGTGCAAATATGTGGTTCTGCATTCTGATGGTCACTTCTGTCATTGTGTCATTGATGACTGTTGACGGTCTCAGCCCCCATGGGTGTTGTTTGTCTGCACATGGCCAAAGGAATGTTTCATTTGCACTGCAGTATTTGGCTCCCCCAATTTATGTTGCAATGGGACACATACACTACTTTGCCACAGATGAGTTTTTGGTTCTGTGACCAGGAATGATCCATGCAGTTTGGCAGTTGCAGCTCTTTCTTTGTCAACAATTACCTTTTGGTCACTGTGATGATGAGGGTGTAGACCCCATTGCCACAATGGTCAAAATGTGCTTCAGCTATGGACCCCACACTTCCCTTTTGGTCACTGTGATGATGGGGGTTTAGACCCCATTGCCCAATGGTCAAAATGTGCTTCAGCTATGGACCCCACACTTGCCTTTTGGTCACTGTGATGATGGGGGTTTAGACCCCATTGCCACAATGGTCAAAATGTGCTTCAGCTATGGACCCCACACTTGCCTTTTGGTCACTGTGATGATGGGGGTTTAGACCCCATTGCCACAATGGTCAAAATGTGCTTCAGCTATGGACCCCACACTTGCCTTTTGGTCACTGTGATGATGGGGGTTTAGGCCCCATTGCCACAATGGTCATGGGCTGCTTGCATTGTGGGTGCCACACACATATATGTGTGGCACATGTGCTAGGGGGTCACATTGTATGTTCAAAGTCATGTTCGGTGTTGTAGGCATTTGACACAGCCTGCTCACACGCTTGTCATGGTGGTGGGGGGATGTCTTAATCTTGCATTCCCTAGGTTGTGGTGTGCTTGTTGTGTCATGCATTGTCCATCCTATGAGTGGGGGTGGTAGTAGTGGTAGGCATCCAGCCCCCTGGCTAAGGGTGGTAGTAGTGGTGGGCATCCTGCCCCCTGGCTAAGGGTGGTAGTAGTGGTAGGCATCCTGCCCCCCTGGGTGAGGGTGGTAGTAGTGGTGGGCATCCTGCCCCCCTGGCTGAGGGTGGTAGTAGTGGTGGGCATCCTGCCCCCTGGCTAAGGGTGGTAGTAGTGGTGGGCATCCTGCCCCCCTGGGTGAGGGTGGTAGTAGTGGTGGGCATCCTGCCCCCTGGCTAAGGGTGGTAGTAGTGGTGGGCATCCTGCCCCCTGGCTAAGGGTGGTAGTAGTGGTGGGCATCCTGCCACCCTGGCTGAGGGTGGTAGTAGTGGTGGGCATCCTGCCCCCTGGCTAAGGGTGGTAGTAGTGGTGGGCATCCTGCCCCCCTGGGTGAGGGTGGTAGTAGTGGTGGGCATCCTGCCCCCTGGCTAAGGGTGGTAGTAGTGGTAGGCATCCTGCCCCCTGGCTAAGGGTGGTAGTAGTGGTAGGCATCCTGCCCCCTGGCTAAGGGTGGTAGTAGTGGTAGGCATCCTGCCCCTGGTGAGGTGCAGTAGTGGTAGGCATCCGCCCCTGGCTAAGGGTGGTAGTAGTGGTGGGCATCCTGCCCCCTGGCTAAGGGTGGTAGTAGTGGTAGGCATCCTGCCCCCTGGCTAAGGGTGGTAGTAGTGGTGGGCATCCTGCCCCCTGGGTGAGGGTGGTAGTAGTGGTGGGCATCCTGCCCCCTGGCTAAGGGTGGTAGTAGAGGTAGGCATCCTGCCCCCTGGCTAAGGGTGGTAGTAGTGGTAGGCATCCTGCCCCCTGGCTAAGGGTGGTAGTAGTGGTAGGCATCCTGCCCCCTGGCTGAGGGTGGTAGTAGTGGTAGGCATCCTGCCCCCTGGCTAAGGGTGGTAGTAGTGGTGGGCATCCTGCCCCCTGGCTAAGGGTGGTAGTAGTGGTAGGCATCCTGCCCCCCTGGGTGAGGGTGGTAGTAGTGGTGGGCATCCTGCCCCCTGGGTGAGGGTGGTAGTAGTGGTGGGCATCCTGCCCCCTGGCTAAGGGTGGTAGTAGTGGTGGGCATCCTGCCCCCTGGCTAAGGGTGGTAGTAGTGGTAGGCATCCTGCCCCCTGGCTGAGGGTGGTAGTAGTGGTGGGCATCCTGCCCCCCTGGCTAAGGGTGGTAGTAGTGGTGGGCATCCTGCCCCCTGGGTGAGGGTGGTAGTAGTGGTAGGCATCCTGCCCCCTGGCTAAGGGTGGTAGTAGTGGTAGGCATCCTGCCCCCTGGCTAAGGGTGGTAGTAGTGGTGGGCATCCTGCCCCCCTGGGTGAGGGTGGTAGTAGTGGTGGGCATCCTGCCCCCCTGGGTGAGGGTGGTAGTAGTGGTGGGCATCCTGCCCCCTGGCTAAGGGTGGTAGTAGTGGTGGGCATCCTGCCCCCTGGCTAAGGGTGGTAGTAGTGGTGGGCATCCTGCCCCCTGGCTAAGGGTGGTAGTAGTGGTAGGCATCCTGCCCCCTGGCTGAGGGTGGTAGTAGTGGTAGGCATCCTGCCCCCTGGCTAAGGGTGGTAGTAGTGGTGGGCATCCTGCCCCCTGGCTAAGGGTGGTAGTAGTGGTAGGCATCCTGCCCCCTGGCTAAGGGTGGTAGTAGTGGTGGGCATCCTGCCCCCTGGGTGAGGGTGGTAGTAGTGGTGGGCATCCTGCCCCCTGGCTAAGGGTGGTAGTAGTGGTAGGCATCCTGCCCCCTGGCTAAGGGTGGTAGTAGTGGTAGGCATCCTGCCCCCTGGCTAAGGGTGGTAGTAGTGGTAGGCATCCTGCCCCCTGGTTGAGGGTGGTAGTAGTGGTAGGCATCCTGCCCCCTGGCTAAGGGTGGTAGTAGTGGTGGGCATCCTGCCCCCTGGCTAAGGGTGGTAGTAGTGGTAGGCATCCTGCCCCCTGGGTGAGGGTGGTAGTAGTGGTGGGCATCCTGCCCCCTGGGTGAGGGTGGTAGTAGTGGTGGGCATCCTGCCCCCTGGCTAAGGGTGGTAGTAGTGGTGGGCATCCTGCCCCCCTGGGTGAGGGTGGTAGTAGTGGTGGGCATCCTGCCCCCTGGCTGAGGGTGGTAGTAGTGGTGGGCATCCTGCCCCCTGGCTGAGGGTGGTAGTAGTGGTAGGCATCCTGCCCCCTGGCTAAGGGTGGTAGTAGTGGTAGGCATCCTGCCCCCTGGCTAAGGGTGGTAGTAGTGGTGGGCATCCTGCCCCCCTGGGTGAGGGTGGTAGTAGTGGTGGGCATCCTGCCCCCTGGGTGAGGGTGGTAGTAGTGGTGGGCATCCTGCCCCCTGGCTAAGGGTGGTAGTAGTGGTAGGCATCCTGCCCCCTGGCTAAGGGTGGTAGTAGTGGTAGGCATCCTGCCCCCTGGCTAAGGGTGGTAGTAGTGGTAGGCATCCTGCCCCCCTGGGTGAGGGTGGTAGTAGTGGTAGGCATCCTGCCCCCTGGCTAAGGGTGGTAGTAGTGGTGGGCATCCTGCCCCCTGGCTAAGGGTGGTAGTAGTGGTAGGCATCCTGCCCCCTGGCTGAGGGTGGTAGTAGTGGTGGGCATCCTGCCCCCTGGGTGAGGGTGGTAGTAGTGGTGGGCATCCTGCCCCCTGGCTAAGGGTGGTAGTAGTGGTGGGCATCCTGCCCCCTGGCTAAGGGTGGTAGTAGTGGTGGGCATCCTGCCCCCCTGGGTGAGGGTGGTAGTAGTGGTGGGCATCCTGCCCCCTGGGTGAGGGTGGTAGTAGTGGTAGGCATCCTGCCCCCTGGCTAAGGGTGGTAGTAGTGGTAGGCATCCTGCCCCCTGGCTAAGGGTGGTAGTAGTGGTGGGCATCCTGCCCCCTGGCTGAGGGTGGTAGTAGTGGTGGGCATCCTGCCCCCTGGCTGAGGGTGGTAGTAGTGGTAGGCATCCTGCCCCCTGGCTAAGGGTGGTAGTAGTGGTAGGCATCCTGCCCCCTGGCTAAGGGTGGTAGTAGTGGTGGGCATCCTGCCCCCTGGGTGAGGGTGGTAGTAGTGGTGGGCATCCTGCCCCCTGGGTGAGGGTGGTAGTAGTGGTAGGCATCCTGCCCCCTGGCTAAGGGTGGTAGTAGTGGTAGGCATCCTGCCCCCTGGCTAAGGGTGGTAGTAGTGGTAGGCATCCTGCCCCCTGGCTGAGGGTGGTAGTAGTGGTAGGCATCCTGCCCCCTGGCTGAGGGTGGTAGTAGTGGTGGGCATCCTGCCCCCTGGCTAAGGGTGGTAGTAGTGGTGGGCATCCTGCCCCCTGGCTGAGGGTGGTAGTAGTGGTAGGCATCCTGCCCCCTGGCTAAGGGTGGTAGTAGTGGTAGGCATCCTGCCCCCTGGCTAAGGGTGGTAGTGGTGGTGGGCATCCTGGCACCCCTGGCTAAGGGTGGTTGTGGTGGTTGGCATCCAGCCCCCCTGGGTTGGGGTGGTGGCGCGCATTCAGGCCCCTGTGTGCATATGTGGCATTGGTGATGGGCATCCCGCCCCTATGGTGCTGCTGGTGTAAGTATATTCAGATTCCCAGTGTATGTGTGTGATGTGTCGTGTACGTGTTGTATGTGTTTTGTGGTTGGTGTCTGACTTACCTTCTGCGCCGTACGCGTCCGTGCCTGTTCCGGTAGTAGATGTAGAATATTGGTATGATCGGGACGAAGGGATTCATGGTTGGTTCGTGTCGTTCGTCCTTCTCGTTGCTTCGCGTCGTCCTCGTCGCTTGGCTTCGTCCTCGTCGCTTCGCTTCGTCCTCGTCGCCGCGTCGTCCTCGTCTGTGCTGTGTTCGTCTCGTAGCCGTGGATCGTGTTGTGGCGCGATTCGGAGCTTATGTGCGCCTCTCCCGGATGCTTTGACGTGCCGTGCGTAGCGGCGGGTTCGGCGCGTACGGAAAGCGCATCGTACTTGTCCGGCCGGACGGGGCTGCATTTTCCCTTCCGTGCGACTCGATTCGGCGTTTCCGGATTCGCCTCGGTCGGAGAACAGGACCTGGTTTGGGTGAGTACGGCTCGGCCGGATTCTTTGCTGTTGTGCGCATCGTACTTGCTCGTTCGGTGTGCTGTACGGATCGGTCGGGAAACTGGCTTTCGCATGGCTTTTTCCCGACCGAATAGTATTGGAGTGCGCCTCCGACCGAGATCGGAAT